>CM052799.1:120202125-120380133 GCA_028533885.1 Nasua narica
AGATGTGTTACAACCACCCCTCCCCCAAACTCTGTAGAGATTGGTAAGTATGAACAGGAATACCAGAGGCCAGGAATCACATTTTAGTAATTCTTTTCTAGTTATGTCAGATTTCTAGCATGCTATTAGAGACACATGTGTCATCCTCACCATCAACCAACATATCATTGCTGTTTCAAACTGTTACTAGAGCTGTTGAGTAACAGTAAAAGCCCAGTACTACACATGACAGAATTGGAGGAGAGGTCTGAGGAGAGTAAGACCGAAAGAAAGGCCTTCAAACAATAGCCTACCTTTAGCAATCAGAAGCCAAGCTGAAACTCTGACTTGGAAGCCTTGAAGAGAAGATTTCTTCTCACCTTCAATTCATGGATAGTAGATATACCCATATTGGTCCTATCCACACTGTGTCCCAGCAAACATGGGAAAGAGACTCATCCTCCTGAGACCTGGTTTGATAGTGATTGTCCACATATCAAGTAGATAAGTGGCATGAATGAGAAATAAGCATTTGTTGTTTTGTGTGGCTGAAATGTGGGATTGCTTGTTATGACAACATAACTGAACCCATTCTGACTGAGGTAGAAATCTTTACATTATGTCAAGTGATTTACATATACCTATATGTCCATTTATATGGTGAACATAAACCATGTTTTTATTGTAATGTTCTACATCCAACAAGTTGGCTGCCCTTTAGTAGAAACTTGAAACCTTTTTTTGAATTCATATTTGGAATTTAAATATCAGTGTTTACTCAGCTGATATCTCATTGAGGGCAGATACTGTGTCTTTCATATTTTTGTACCTCCCACTAAGCCCTACACACTTAACCTATAGTAAGCATTATCTGCTGAGTGAATGGATTACCTCTTAAATATTTATTTTTCTCACTGAAGTCACTTTCATTTTTCTGTATAGGTTCAACTTCCCAACACTTGCAACCCTAAATTGTAGGCCTAACTACAGATTCTGATATGAATATGTACAAACAACAGCTTTGCATTTCTGAGTTAAGTCAAGAGTTTTCTAAACCCTGGTTTCAGTTTTGTTGCCTTTGCTTAGCAAGGCAGTGCTGGCCTATTATTTCTACATTTTTTTCTTCATGGACTTTGGATCTTGAAAGAGACATTTAAAAACTCTATTTAGCTGTATTTATTTTAAAAAACTTTATTTTAAAAACTTTATTTTAAAACTCTATTTAGCTTTATTTATTTTAAAAACTTTATTTAGCTTTCACTTTCTAAGACATTTTCATATTTTTTTTTCTCTCATTTGAGTCTCCCTGGAAATCCTAGGAAAAGTAGCTAAGGTAGATATTTCTCCCATTTGATAGATGGATGAAGTAAGTTGTCACCCAGGTAGCAAATGGAACATGTACCATTGAGTCCTTGGCAGGGAGTTTTATTGTGCTAAAGTCAGGAAATCAGATAAATATTTACCTTGCTGCACTTTACCACCATTTTGATTTTCCAAGAGGTAGAGGCTACTGCTGCTCCGAACTTATTTCTCATTAATGAGGTGAGGCTTATGAAGGCGATGGGGATTTGGGGAGATGTGTACATTTTTCAGAAGAAAAACTATTTAAAAATGTTTGAAGGAGGGGAAACTAAGCACAAATATGTTCTGTAGGCATTCAGAATGCCTTTTTTCCCCCTAAATCAAAGAAATAGCTCTCAAGAAATGGCATCCTTCTATGGACAGAGACTTTAAAAGGGAACATAGCTCAAAGGAGATAGGGGGTCTGAAAAATGTAATTCTGATCATATATTCATGAATAATCCCCAAGTGAATAAAGGTAGGCACATCTAAGGAAGCTTTTGTGACTGTCAAGGGGGTTCTCTGATGAGCTTATATTTAAAAGGACTCAGAGGAGAGATGGAAGAAGGGAAGCACAATGATGGGTAAGACAGGCCAGGCAGTGACTGAGTGTGAGAGGAATAGACCATAGGCTGTGCAGCTACAGGTGACCTTGGATGGACCATTCTTCACTTGTGTGGGCCTTGTGGTAGACATTCTTTCTCCCAGGTTTTAAATCTTAAGATCTGCAAACCCTAAACGTGCAAAAGCGTGATCCTAAACCAAGTGTATTCACGTAAGAGCAGCCCAGAATGAGTGGAAGCTAATAAAAATATGCTAAAGACTATGAAATTGCTTTCAAGCAAGGGAAATGAGACAGAGAGAGAGAGAGAGAAAGAGCGAGAGAGAGCTATAAACATGAAAGTGGATAGCATGGATAAGCATGTCCTATAAACTGTGGGGAGATGTGGAATATGAGGAGGCCTGGTTCTGATCAGTGTTAGGCCCCTTGCTTGGGGAATCTTTTGCTTTGTTGCCAGGAATCACTTCTATTTTCCTGTGGACTGATCTAACAAGAAGAATAATCTTTAAACTGAGAGGGCAGAACAAACAATGCAAGGAGGAAACAGAGCCAAGAGAAATGAAGAGAGAGTATCAAGTGCCCTTAATGAGAAAACTTTCTATGATTGAAAGAGCTGCTTCCCGGGATGCTGAGACACCTGAAAGATATGATTAAAGGACCTGTCTTGCTCCTCTTAAGAAGCCACAGAGAACAGGGGAAGAGTCAGAAGACTGAAAGATAAACACCATCCCAGTTTTCCAAGGAGATAGAAGAATAAAGCATGCATCTGATTAGCACAATATTGTTCTCTAGCAAAAATAAGATACATTTTTCAATTAGAGAGTTTGTGAGCACATTGTGATAAAAACAGCACACATGAAGAGTAAATTCTCTAAGAACGAATCCTGATTTTAAACAACCCCCCCCCCCCAACACACACACGCAGACACACAGAGAACAGTTCTGGATTGGCAGTTATAAGCAGAATGATAGTCCCCAAGATGTCCTCATACTCATTTCTTCTTTTTTTTTTAAAGATTTTATTTATTTATTTATTTATTTGACAGAGATCACAAGTAGGCAGAGAGGCAGGCAGAGAGAGAGGGGGATGCAGGCTCCCCGCCGAGCAGAGAGCCCCATGCGGGGCTCGATCCCAGGACGCCGAGACCATGACCTGAGCCGAAGGCAGAGGCCTAACCCACTGAGCCACCCAGGCGCCCTCTCATTTCTGAATCTGTGTATAAGTTAGGTTACATGGCAAAGGGGAAGTAAGGTTGTAGTTGCTAATCAACTGAATTTGAATGGGGGCATTGCCCCGGTTTATCTGGATGGGCCCAATGTAATCACAAGGCTTCCTGAATGAGAAAGAGGGAGGTAGACAAGTTAATGTTGAAGTGATGCCTTCAATGAAAGACTCCACTAGCCATTGCTACCTTTGGAAATAGAAAAGTTCCATGAGCCAAGGAGTGTTAGCAGTCTCTAACAGCTAGAAAAGGCAAAACAACAACAACAACAACAACAAAAACAAACAAAAACCCCAATTCTTAATAGGAGGCATGGGGAGTATCTTGATTCCACAAGGTCATTGAGAGATTTCCTTACAAACCTGATGGGAAAATTGATGAGTAATATTGTTTAGATAAATTTCCAATTTCTTGAGCAATCATCTCATGTCACCCTGAGAGAAGTTGCCCTGTATCCTGCCACAGGACTCTGTCCTGGGTTCATTCACTCATTACACAAATATTTACTGAGCATATTTTATGTCATAGGCACCAACGTAAGAACTGAGAATTCAGCACAGAGCAAGAAAACAAGGTGCCTGCACTCAGAGTTTACATTCCAATGGAACAAACAGACAAAAAACAGTTTCTTGTAGTGATGTGTACTTTGAAGGAAAATCAAGCAGACTAAGGGAATAAAAGAATGCAGAGGAGCAGAGGCTTTTTTTTTTTTTTTTTGATAGAATGGTCAGGAAATGTGTCTTTGGGGTGATATTTGAGCAGACAACTGAAAGCCATGAGAAGGTCTGATGAAAGAACCTCACTATGAAAGAGGAGCAGGTAGTGCAAAGACCCTGATAGGCGAAAGAGCTTGTCATGTTCTGAAGACAGCAAGAAGGTCAGAGGGGCCAAAATTAAACAAGCAAGAAACAGAGAAATGGAAGATAAGATAGGAGAGGAAGTAGATCATACAGTGTTTGAGCAGAGACTGGGTGATTACCTATGAGGCATGTTTGGTCTCCATCTTTGATTCCCAACCTCAGATGCTTCGACAAGAGAGAAAAAAGCATATTGCTTTGAACCTGACCCCTTCCTCATCTGTGGCCACTGTTGCTAGGGTTTGGTATCTCTTACTCTAATACTGTTCACTCTCCTCTCCCTGACTTGAGAGGTAAAGGATACAGAATAATTTACTCTTCTGCAGTATAATTTTAGTTAAGATTCATTTGCCATGTCATTTCTAAAGCCTCTTTATTTTTTAGGGTTGTATGGTTACATAATTAGCTCTCTCACAGGACCACATTGCTACTAGGCTATAGCATCTCACAGATGATGGAAATATCCACTCTCCTTTTCTCAAAAGGTTACTCTGGGGGTAGACTGTGATGAAATGTCTGAGAGTATAATACAAGGATTAGAGCTGCACAAATGTAAGTTGCTATTACTAATAAATGATATTTTTTAAATTTCTTATTCAGTCTTTAGAAACCATGGTCATTTTGAACTCTCGCCTAATCCTCTCAGTGGACACCTTTCTACTTAATAACACTTATGAACTAAAAAAAATTTGAATAATCAAAGGAACAACAACAAATGATTCCAGGGAAATTCCCACTGAATACCATGTATTGTTTCTTTGTATATTGATTGTAGGTCCATTGATGACTCCAAACTCAACCTTCTAAGTGATTGGTATTGGTGTAACAACTAGGCAGACTGAGGGGCACTTTTATGTAGTGGCTAAGAGTACAGACTTTGGGTTTGGGTTCCAGCCCTTTCATTTCCTAGCTATATAACCTTGGACAAATAACTTCACAGCTTTGTGTCTCAGCTTTCTCTTGAGTAAAATGGTATGAATAATATAAGAGTCGATTTATGTAAACCACATAAAGCAGCACTTGGTACAGGGAAAGGATTCAATCAACATAAGCTACAATTTATTAGCTATATTATTTATCCTGTATAATGATATTATCACAAACTTAGTACTTAAAACAACACATTCGTTATTTCATGGTTTTGATGAGTCAGGAGTCCAGGCATGGCTTAGCTAGGTCCTTTGTTTCAGGAGATCATAGGCTGTAATCAAGGTGTCTGCTGGGGCTGCAAGTTCATCTGAGGCTTGACTGAGGAAGCATCTACATCTAAACTTGCATGATTATTTGCAGCATTCAGTTCATTGCAAGGTGTTGGACTATGGGACCTCAGTTTCTTTCTGGCTTAATGGATTAATGCCATTCTCCTCTCCTTTCTGCATGGAGCTCTCCATATAGAAACTCATACCATGGCAGCTTGCTTCTTAAAAATTAGCAAGGGAGAGAGAATCCCATAGATGCAATCACATATTTCCTGTCACTTCTGCCATAGCCAATCAGCAAAAAATGAGTCACAGATCCTGCTCACCCTCAAGGAGAGGGAACCATACAGGGTATGAATACTAGGATCTTGGGGCTATAAAAAGTGTATCTGCCATGTCACTCTATTTTCTCGATTCCCCAATAAATGTACTTCAGACAAGGGAGACATATCATATATGCAGCTGCTCCCCTAAGAATTACTGAGACTTGGTCCAACTATTTCATTGAAATTGTGGTTATTAAAGATGGTAAAACACCTTGCTAGACTTTTGTCCCATCAGATCATGAGGGTAATAATTCTTCTGTTGACACCAGTGTTGTTGAAATATTAGTCACGGAATTACTTTTGCTATGTATTATAGATGATATAAACTCATGATGAGCAAATCCTAAATACCCTTCCCCACCTAGGAGTTCATAGTTCTGTTGTTACCTTAAAAGCAAATTGAATTAAAACAAACTCATTCAGTTGTATAAATTTGGGGTTTTAGTATATATAAGCAGTAGGTAAATGAAGGGAGAAATAAAGGCTCACATTTAGAGAAAATCTGCATCTTTTTTTAAATTTTATTTTTTCAGTGTTCCAAGATTCATTGTTTATGAAAATCCGCATCTTTTAAAAAATTTTATTTCTTTAATTTTTTTGAAAATCCTCATCTTTTAAGTAGAGCATAAATCTCTTCCTGAGTGTAGAGTTTTTGATATTTGTTCTTCAAGACTATGTGCTGTCTTCTTGTGACTCTTGTTTTTTCTTCCAGTCTCTTGCAAGCCAACTACTTCATGATGTACACTGTTTGCCTCTTCATCATGATCTCATGCCATTCTCCCCCTTTCTCATGATGCTACAGCCACGTTGGCCTTCTTTCCATATCTCACACTCACCAAGTTTTTCTGCCTCAAAGTCTTCTCAGTTCTGCTTCCTCTTCATATAAAATGCTTCCCCAAATTGCTCACATGGCGAGCAGTATTCAGACCTCAGCCCAAACATCCTCACAGAGTCCTTCCCGGTGTTCTTAAGCTGAAGTTACCTTTTGTCCTGCCATAGAGACATCTATCACAGGAGTTCTTGAGCTTTGACGTGTGCATCAAATTCCCTGGAGAACTTGTTAAAGACACAGATTGCTGTGTCAGAATTTCTGATTCAGTAGAGCCCAACAACTTGCATTTCTAACAAGTTTCCAGCTGATGGCCCAAGGGCCACACTTTGAGAGCCACTGATCTATCACATTATCCTATTTTGTTTTTCTTATTGCTTTCTTATTGCTTATTGCTTTCTTATTTCTTATTCATCACTTATACTTTCTCAGTATTTGTTTACTTGTTTATTTGACCTTAGGTTCTATGAACATCAAGGACTATGTAACAAGTTACTAGAACAGTGTCTGGCTGCCTGGTGTATAGTTTCTATTAGATGAGTAAACAAATAATAAATAGATTGATATATGGAAGAAAATTCTACTTGAAGGCATGGGTTTTGGAAACTAAATTAGAAGATCTATTGATCTATTTCTATTTGTGGTTTCATAAATAGATATTAAATATTGCTTAGAAAATATGTATTTTAAGCTTTAAAATACAATAATTAAAAAGTAAACACTTGTGACTCTATCCACATATAGCACTGGGTTGCCCAAATGATTGTATGAGGGCTTGGGACAAGTGTAACACTAAAGAGGTTAATTTTACAAGTGGTATATACTAGTGAAAACATTTCAATAAAATCTTAAGCTCAATGTATTTTAAACTAAACAGGGTAGGTTTTAATTTTATCTGGAAAATATCTTTTTCTCTCATTTTATACTTTTTCTTCTTTCCTGTCTCACAAGAATACCAAGAATTTGTGGTTTGGCCCTGATTCTAGATTGATATATCTATTCTTCTATCCCCAGAGTGTTTCAGTCATTTTTTTTCATTTTATTATAACTGTGACATTTTTGTTAACATACATTCATCATCAATTACCTGTGATACCTGTGGATACCACATGCAGAATGGAAATCTTTTTAAACGAACAGTCTAATTAAATACATTTGGCATAAGCTAATTATGAGAAATATGTCTTGCAAATAGAAACCAGGAAAATTCACAATAAAATTATTTTATTTAAAAAATATTTAATAGTACGTATACACACATGCATACACATATACACACAGACATACAGACACAAAGACTCAGAGTTACTGTGAAATTGGTTTCAAGGGTGTGTTATGAGGTTGTGCACAAATTTCATCAAAGAAGGGGAGATCTGGCAGTTTTCCCCCTGATTTTAACCCTGACTGATACCAGATCATAACTTCAGTGGCTTAAGTTGACTGTGGTTATCAGGTGAACCTGATCTGATAACTTCCAGATCTCACTTCCGTCTTATACTGAAGAGATATTGCTGTTGAGCAACATGCAAATATTTATGCTCAGGTCTAAGCAATTTCAGCAAGTAGTCCATGCTTATAGCCTTCTTCATCTATGAATGAATAGATTTGATTAACTACATTGTAAAACAAAGTCACAAAATCATAGGTGTTATAGTTAGAAATGGCCCTAGAGATTATTATTTTTCAAAGCCTCTCCTTTAAGAGATAAGGATATTGACACATAGATAAGTAAAGTGATTTTCCCAAGGTCACGTGGGAAGTTAATGGCCGAACTAGGACCATATGCATGTATCTGCATTGTTCTTTGTGTCTGGCACATTTTTTTCCCATTGTCCACAATCCATTCACTGTAAGGTGACTTAGAGAAAACCTACGTGATATAAGCTACCATAAATTTTAAACAATATGAGAAATTAACTAATAATTATATACATATATGTAATATTTCCATAATTTCATATTTCCATTTAAATTGTATCAGGGCTTGATGTGGACTGAATTGGGTCCTCCACACCCCCACTAAACTTATATGTGGAAGCTCTAACCCCCACTGTGACTATATTTGGAAATAGGGATTTTAAGTAGGTTATTAAGGTTAAATGAGGTCATAAGTATGGGGACTTAATTCAACAGGAATGGCATCCTAAGATGGAGAAGAGACATCAGCAGTGCACATACACAGAGAAAAGGCCATGTGAGGACATAGCAAGAAGGCAGCCATCTGCAAGCCAAGGAGAGAGGTCTCAGAAGAAAACAAATCTACTTCTAAAACTGTGAAAACATAAATTTTTGTTGTCTAACCCACCCAGTTGGTGGTATTTTGTTATGGGAGCCCTAGCAGCCTAATACAGGTCTGGCTCAAGGTCAAGTGTTACACCTCGAAGAAGCTTTAGAAATGAGCCCAATTAGGGACACCTGGGTGGCTTAGTCAGTTAAGCATCTGCCTTTGGCTCAGGTCAGGATCCCAGGGTCCTGGGACTGAGTCCCACTTTGGGTTCCTTGCTCAGCGGGGAGCCTGCTTCTCCCTTTGCCTGCTGCTCCCCCTGCTTGTGCTCTCTCTCTCTCTCTCTCTGACAAATAAACAAATAAAATCTTTTAAAAAAAAAGAAATGAGACCAATTTCTCCCCCCTTGTTTCTGTCACTAAATACTAGAAATAAAGCAATCATTTTGCCCATAGCTGGATTGTTCCTTTGATAAATCAAACATTCTTTCTGAACAAGAAATGTGATTCTATTTGGCTGGACTTACATATCCCAAGTAAATTGCTGCCACCCCGGCAGGAAGGCTACACCCAGTCTTTCACCTCTTGGGACCTGTCCCTTCTTCCTGCATTTTCTTTCCCTAGTCTCTGCCACAGTACAGTCATCTTCCCAGTCACATTTTTGCTTAAGAGATACAAATAAAGAATGTTTGTCAAGGAGAAATTGTAGTTGTGGGTGAAAATGAGTGAGCCGAGCTCTACTCCAAGTCTGGTTTAGAAGATGACCACCGATTTCAGAGACTTGGTGAGCAGAATATTGGATTTGTAACATTATCCTGTTCACACCCTTATCATCATGCACACAGCTCCTACCTTAATTTTTCGAGTGATTCACTGGAAGGAATGTGGTAGGAGAAAATTTTGAGACGGGGCACCAGCTGGCTGCAGCCTTCCCTTTTGGCTGTGAGTAAAAAGAAACATTATAGTGACTGAGGCTGCTTTGAGTTAGAGTCTCCATGTGATTCTGGCTCCCTTTTTCCTGCCCCATGATGCCTAACTTTTTGGCCTGGCTTTTGATATTCCTCTGCTTGTTTGTCCCACCCAATTCACTCAAACTGATGTCACAGGCCTTCCCAGCACCAGTTCCACCCTTTGGGCTCACCCCTGCTGATCCTCCTCCCAGATATACCCTCCCTTGTATCTAAATTCTGCCAGTTTTCAAAGCTCACCTTAAGTCCTACCCCCTCTAAGAAACTCATAAAGATATTCAGTCATCACAATCTTGATTTCCTAAATTGCATTTGAAATTTGTGATTACCACACAATTAGTATCTTAGTATATACTTTTTGGCCCATAAATTGTCTCTTTTTAACTCTGTGAAATACTAGTGACTACATAGTGTCAACCCTGCATAGAGAAAAATTATGGGTTTTAGAAACAGATTCTGGGTTAAAATCATAGATCTGTCACTCATGAGCTGAATGACTTGCATAAGTCACTTAGCCTTTCTAAGTCCTAATGACTTTGTCTCTAAACAAGGGTAATAATAACGATGTTCTAGTGGTTTTGAAACAATTAAGTTAAATGAGATCATGTATATGGTGTGCTTCTTCCATGAATATTAGTCCTCTTTTCTCCACAGTTATATTGACAGTTACATAGTTTAGTTTAGTTTTGTTTTTTTTAATTTACAAAGCACTGCCATATATATTCTATAAGTTAAGAGCTCTTTCCTTTGTGGGATGATTCTAACACTCTCTGTGGATGGAAATTAAGTTATCTATGTTTTCCATATGGGAGCAGCTGGAGGTATACAGGGAACATTGTCCTAACTGGGGCAGTTTCAAGCACAAGCAAGCTGAGATCTCAACCACCTTCTATAGAGAGAGAAGGAGGAAGCTAGCAGCGGTAGAAGGGAGCTAGGGAAGCTCATGGGCTATAACATTGGCTCTTTTTGGGACCTCCATTTGTCCAACAAATAGTGTACACAGAGTCACCATTTGATCAAGGGCCTATAACCTAGCAGGAGTAATCTGATGAGTAGAAATAAGATATTAGAGTCTTAAGGACAGCAAAGTCATTTCTGTGACAATATGCTTTCAGGACATCAGCCTACTTAACACAGATGCTAAGAAGAGAAGACTCAAGCAACAAGGTCATTGGAGCCATCCCCCAGAAGATATAGGAATGGAATCATCTCAGCTCCAGCCAAAGAGTCCGCAATCCAGAATGGAGTCCCATTTCCAAGAGAATAGAAGCAGAAGGCATGGCCGAGATGATGGAGACCAGAAAGGGCTAGAACTCAGAGTCCAGATGTGTGCCCAGGTTCTTGGTAGACAAACCAGACAGCAGATCCATGGTAATAGGACTAATTTCAGGTCCCACCAGCTGGTCACCTGCACCCTGCTCTTCTGCCTGTAGTCCTTTGAAAACAGCTGACCACCTGGTAAGTTTGGCTTGAAGTACCAGCCAAGGTAATAGGCAATAGCCCTTGACTCAGGAATGTACCAGACATCTCTCTCGCTTATCCTTTTGTTCTCTCTGTCTCTACATGCCTGATAGCTCCAACTCTGTATACCTATTTCTCCTCCATCTTTGGAAAATTCATTTGAATGGCCTTTTCAGACTTAACCCTCTCATATAGACACACATCCAAACATGACTTTTGACCCGGAATACACTTATTTAATTTAAAATGATGTCTGCCACTCTTGGAAAAGGTGTCTGCAACATTTGCTTCCAGCCCTGGACATGGTGCCCTCACTCTTTAATTACAGCCAGCCTCCTGGACAGGACAAGACTTGCCCTATTTTGGTTTGGCCCAGGGATCAGACTGGGGGTGGGATGGGGACTGGCTAAGCCTGCTGGAGAGAATATCAGTGACTCCAGCTGGAAGAGCCAGGGCAAGTTCACAACTGACAGACACAGAAAAAGCCGTCTTGATTCTTTTGTTGGGAGACAACCATGAACATGGGTAAATTCTGCCATTGAGAATGGGGGGGGATTTAATTTTCAACTTCAGGCTCTTGCCTTGGCTAGCTTCCTCAGCAGCTAAAATAAACCATCTGCTTAACTTCCTATGCCCACTTACTTGCTGGAAGAATTGTCTACTCTCCCACCTGGCTAGAGCTCACAGAGGAAAGAAATAAAGATGCCCAGAGGCTTTTCCCAATCTCTCTAGAAAGCATCATGAGATTTCTCTATCTAGAAATGCATTTCCTATCTTATTCCTTAGTCATTTTGGGAAGACTTTTCAACATTTTCATTGGCTTTATTTTCCATTCAGTAAAATGGAGGTGGTTTCCTCAGTACCACAGTATAATCAAAAGATACTCTTCCAGTTACCTTGAACCCAGATTTATAGCATAATTGAGGGGTATATATCCTTATAGATAAGAAGACATTCAAAGAAATAGCTCCATACTAAAACACCTAAAGAGTTACTCCCCTTCCGATCTGTACTGCACATACCCACTCCTGTGGTTCCTGGAAGGCGAGCCACATTGCCACTTCAAAGAGAGTATGACTATTTTAACTGTGTCTCAAGTCTTTAATTCCACAAATTCTATAGAAAAGCAAGGACTTTTAAACGGTACAGCTGGAGGAGCACAAGGAACATGGCTCTTCAGGACAAACACTTTCAATGGCTCCCCATTCCCCATGGTGTAAAATCAAAATTTCTTCATCAAGCACACAATATTTTTGCCAGTTTTCCCCCAAGGTAACTTTACATCTTTAGCCTTTCCTCACTCCTCCAAGTGATTTTGTATCAACACGACATACCAACCTCACAGAAAGAAAGGTGCCCTCCCTGACCCAAATGACACATTTAAGTGTAGTCCTTCATTTCTTGTTAATGAGATCTTAACGTATCTATGCAAACTAGACCAAACCTCACTCTAACCAAGAATTGCTTCTGAGGGAGAAGTTCTGGCTTGGAGTATAGTCTAAGATGTTCTGCACTGGGGGGAAGGTCTTTAAGCAGAAAGGCAGCTATGCATGAAACCCTGCAAAAATACTTTTAGTTTTTACAGAGAAAAGTCTATGAATATCACTATGAAAATCTCATAGAATTTTCAGAGAATTCTATGAGAATGGAATATAGAGCCCCTCCCCCCAAGATCCAAACTCAGAACTAAAATACACAAAAGTATTTACTAAGTTTTTAAGGCCCTGATAATACTGGGTTTTTGGAGTCTGAGTTCCTCTAAGGGTATAATCACAAGTGTGTGTGTATCTGTGCATATGTGCATGTGTGTGTGTGTTTGAACTGATGTGTGTGTGTGTGTGTGTGTTTTGATGGTTGGTGGGTACATTTTCATGTGTTTGGCTGCACCCTTATGATCTGTATATGCCATACTGCTTGCTGTTGCTAATCTTGGGACCTACCCTAATTCTTGGGGTTCTTGCCCCATTTTTCATTGTAGGATAACAAGTATCTTGACTGTAATCTATTAATTGAATAATTGAATAAACTTGTTTCCCTCCAGTGCGAGCATATTGTTTGCACACAGTGTCATCCTGGGCCCTCCAGCTATGGAAGGCCTGCCAGATATGTTTATTAAACCCCCTGTGCTTGGAAAGAACACAGAAAACTGTCATCTAGAGCAATACAAAAGTGCCTATCTCAGCTGGAGATCTCGCTGTTATGAATAAAGGAAGAGTTTGTGGTGCAGTTTTGAGATGTAAAGAGAAAAAGCTTCCCCATGGTGCAAATGTGTTGTAACCCTCAGGCGAGAAAAAAATATTGAATTGTTGCTGGCAGTACAATGTAATCATTGAATTAGTGGCAGCTATGTTTCTAAGCTTCTTAAGGTAAAAATCATATTAATTTGGCCTTCTCCAAAGGACATTCCAGGTTGTTAAATGGAACCGTTGAAACATTTTGCACTAATGAACCTAGCCAATGAACAGCCAGTTCCACTTAAGTCAAATACTGGACAAGTTGGCAGGGTAAGAGGAGAAGTGCTACAGTGGAGGCCACACTGCCTCAGGATGTGTTTTCCAAACTCCTGAGGTGCAGGCATTTGACCTAGGTGGTAACCAAGTGAGCAGCATGATGGAAACCACAATGATGTACTCAGAAAAGCGAGTGAGTCAGAACTTGGCCTCTTCCTCCAGAAGGACAGAACTCGTGGTGCACCCCCTGGGATGATGGGCATGAGGCAGAGAGCTTTCCAAGATGCTATCTTCTAGACAAACAAAACACTCAGCTCCTGAAAAATGGTGGCTTTTGTCCCTTCAATCTGATTCCTTTAAGTCATTTCTGAGTCACTTAGACCTCACCCTTGAATGGCATTGCCTATGCAAGGCAGGGAAAAGAGCCAGTGTGTGCTCTGTGATCCAAACCAAGATTCGAGGTTCTCTTGTGGCAGTCCGTATCATTGCACATGATGCAGGAACCTATATTCTTGCAGGGAGTGGGGGCGGAGGGAGGATTCTTCCTTGGAATGTCAGTGGGAAGACATCTGTGCTTCCCATGGCTAACATAGGGTCAGGCTACGGAAGCCCAGGAGGTTCACCTGGTGCACTAGTCTCTTGGATACTGAGAAGATAATTTTCTTGGCAACCAGGTCAAACTCCTTACTGCTTCCTCCTTACTTTACGGGGTGGAATCAGGGCAATGCCCTCAACAAAGGGGATTAGCGGGTAAGGAAGTGAGATTGAGGATCCTTTGACTGTTTATGCTTCAATATAATGTACTAATTGATTCAAGGAGGTAGTGTAGTGTAGCAAAAGAGCTGAATCTGAAGCCACACTAAACTAGATTTATACTACTTAGACTTGAAGACACGGGCAAGCCACTTAACCTCTCTGAGCCTCAATTTCAAAATCTATTGACTAAGTTTAAAAGTGCCTGATTTGTGAAGATTAGTTATGATGTCTGTAAATAGAATCATGTCTGGCAAACAGCAGAACCAATGAATTTAGCTATTGTTGTTTTGTTGTTGTTCTTGTTGTTTAATCGATTAAAAAAAAAAAGTACCTAGAAGACCGAAAAGAGTGAATCCAGTTTGCTAGAGTGTTTACTGCATAAGGAGTCTCACAGACATGTGTTCTGGGGGAGTCCAAGAAATTCTGCCTCCATTTGGAGCAATTGGAACCTTGTTTTTAAAGTTCCTTCTACCGTCTGGCATGCTGCTGATACGTAACCTGAGCGTGAGTCAGCAGGAGGACTATTCAACAGACCCTGAGCCTCAAAGCCAGGTAGGAATCCCATGCTTGTATACCAGAATTTTCTGTGGCCTTTGATCTTTGATGTGAGGTTACTCATTTGTTGATTATATATATTTATATTATATTTATTTACATATTTTATTTATCTATTAATATGAATATAAATTATATTAATAAATTTATATATTATTTATATTATATATATGACTTATTAATAAGTGTGCATGCTCTCTCTCTCTCTCTCTCGACCGAGCGCTTGGTGATAAGTTTTAAAAAGTGCTTTCAAAATACAAATTCTTTAACACCAATATTGGACTAGATGTTTAGTGGTTTTATTGAGGTGGTGCCCCATATACCCACATTCCTCTGGGCAGAAGGAAGGAGATATTCAGAGTTCTAAGAGATGATAGGAGAAAGACAGTGAGAATGGCAAAGGAGTAAATTATTCATTTGTGAAATGAGCTTCTTCAGAATTCACGAAACTAAATTTCTACACTCGGCCAATTTTCCTAAAGGAAGGCAGAAGCTCTCCAGGACTTGCGAGAGATGTACTACTTTGGTGTTTCAGCACTATATGATACATTCTTAAAAGGTAGCCCCTGAATAACATAAACTGACTGTCCATCATATGGCAGACCATTTAGAGACATTGCCTATTTATTGATCTCAATGACCCTGCAGGGAGGTAGAAGAACATTTTTATTTTAATGATGGACAAACTGTGTTTCAGAGTGTTGAAATCATCTGGTCACTTTCACACAGCTCCTGATGTTTGACTCCAAATTATGACCTTTCCTTAACATCATACTGCTTCTAATAGAACACAAAGGCAAGTATTTTTCCTCCTTACATCTTGGTTGGAGCTTCCCAGCATGCTTTGCATCATGGAGTGTAACAATAGTCGGCCCTCAAGGGAACAAAAGCTGGGATAACTGTGTTACGTACCTTGGTATTATTTGCGTGGCCAAATAAAGCTATCTTGCTACAGATGTAACCTTCGATAATTTATTGATGTAAAAGTGGCCTCAGGTACCAGGTTTTTGGCAGCTGTTACACTGTCAGAGTACACTGTAGAACATGGCATCCATGAATATTTTATGTGGAGAAGAAATGGAAAAATACACCTTTCGATATATCAATTCCCAGCCCTGATCTTCATTACTGAAATATGAATCGAATCCCATCTCTGAATTTGATCAACCAAAACTGTGCAAACTGAGCACTCCTTAAATTGGGTTTCAGCAGTGAATTGATTTGAGCCCTAATTTTTGTTGAGTCCATCAGCTGTTTATGTCAGCCTGTCCTGTAGTGATGGGTTAGTGACCTCAGTGATATGTTGGAAGCTACAGACTTAACTGTCAATAGGATTGGCTTGGCCCTTTATCCATCAGCTTCAGCGGCAGATAAATAGAGCCCCATTCAGTAGGTTCATTGTGTGGGGATTTGTTGGAGTTCTATTTATGCAGATTTGGAAGCAGTTGGAGATCATCAACATCCAATACACCCTCTGTCAAATATTTCTCTTCTATTGTCTGGTTATTAAAATATGGGTTGGGAGGTTGGGGGATTCTGTTCTTTTTAGAAGCAAATACTTAAAAAAAATAATCAAAGGGACATTTTTTTTATTTGTATTTTTTGGTATCCAGGGTACCTCTGAGTAGTAGATTTTTGATCTCTAGCCCATCCTCAAAACTGAAAACCAAGCCTCCATTTCTCCAGGGTTTACCTTTTCATCACTTGAAGACCAGTGGTTACATGATTTGGACCCACTGAGGAAGGTAGAATGATACCAGTTCAAAAGTATTGGATACCTGTGGAGCACTTTGCAAGATATTGCAGGATTTTCTGGGCTTTCTATAGAACTGCACAGAAGTATTGCTGAGTACTTTGCAATATGAATTCCTGCAATTTGCAGGAATTTGTCATGCTTTTCAGGTGATCACACTAGGTAAGTGCTTCATTTATTTCTCAATTGGTTTGATTTTGTTCTTTCATTATATTATTGCATTTAGGTTTTGCATACTTTGGGGTTGATGTTTTTTAACGGATCTTTAATCCAATCTCCTCCAATGAGCACCTGACTCAACCTAGCTATATCTTTAATTGATTCTCTCTTCAACTTTATATGCAAAATTGCAATTCCATGATCTGCCTAAAGAGATAGGTAATTTAATCAATGTACAAGTTATTCTACTTATTTTTAAACAAATGCCTTTCAGACTTAGTAAATACCATTTGGGGAAACGTGGATGATTTAAAATAACCTAAGTGATTTATGTTTCTTTAAATGAAGCCCTTAAATTCATTTAATGAACAAAATACTTATATGACCCTTAGAAAATTTATTTTTGTGTGAAGTATGCTTTTGTTTTCAGAATTCCAGAATTGAGCAAGATTCCTTTATGACAGATTGAAAGTATACCCTTGGTGGCAGCTATTAGATCTTCCGGTAATAGTCTAGGGTTCTAAATTTAGAAGGCTAAGATAGCACCCCCATAATATTTTCTATAACCTAAAACTTATTTATCAAAAGGGAATACTTAGATTATTATTGTACTTAACATTTGAGAACTAAAGCTCCATAGCCTTTTGGATTTTAAGACATATAAGTAAAGGGAGTGTCAAATAATTACTGGGTTTTAGGAATAAGCTTAAAAATTTTAATTAAACTTCCAGAGCTACCTAACTGGTAGCCATAAATGAATGCAGATGCTGAGAGAATAGGGTTCATCACACTTCATTTCTAAGAGATGAAGTTCCTGGGGACTCCCCTTGTTCCATCTAAATGAGAAAGTGATAACTGTCTGCTTTACTTTTTTATACCCAACTTCTAATAATTAGCTGGTACACAGTCGGAATTAAAACTCAAGTCTTCTGGTTTTTAGCCCAAAGTCTTTCCACAACTGCACCTCTCTTGAATGCTCTGCTTTAGCCCTCATATAAGTGAATAAATCAAACATGAATATCTAGTCTATGCAATTTTAGAAGAAGAGTAAAAACACACCTTCTTACCTACCAATTGGTGAGCTTGGCTTTTCGCCCTAGAGTTCTAGAGTACTTGGTTGAGCCAGAGCAATAAGGCTTCAGGGCGTTATAAAACATCATTAATTGCCAGAATTGCTTATCCTGAAAGACTCAAGGGCTGCATTTTTCCTGGGGATCCCACCCTCAATATTGTTTTCGCTTGTTCCCATAAATGTACTGATACTGATCAGATAGTGGGGATGCAAATTTCTTATCTCAGAAATATAGTTATTTAACTATAGGATTCCTTTAAATGGCAAGAATCTTTGGTGAGTTTTAACTATTGCTTGATTCAGAAAATAATCAATACTTAGAAAAACGATCTCTCTCCAGTAGCCTTAAACTCCCACCATTAGTCAAAATTTGAGTTAAGTCACGGAAAAGCTCTCCTTTAAATGTCAATGTAATCATAATAATAATTACCATTTGTTGAATGCCTACCGAGGGGCAGACTAGGTGCTTTACATACATTACATCTTTAATCCCCACGTCTGTCATTCAAAGTCTGCATTATTATCCTTATTCTAAAGATCAGGATAAGCAAGTTGCCCAAGGCCACACAACTAGTAAGTCCTAGGGCCAAGGCTTGAATTCAGGTCTCTGTGTTTCTGAAGGCTTTTCATTTCTCCCTGTAAGATGGAGTAATGTATGCATAACGCTAGTGATCAATGACATCAAGTCCACATTACTTTAAAACTAATTCAAGTCCCAAAATAATGACCCTGGGAAAGATGCAACAAGACAGACACCTAGGGTAGTGTGTAAAGACTTGACTTCAAGTCCTTCATGGTTTTATCTCAAATCCAATGGCTTTGCTTGCCTCACTTAATATTTTGCACGTTTTGCCAAGCCAGAGTAGAACTGGCTCTTTCTGGTTACTCAGTCTATTTCTCTTCATTCAAATGCATGCTTTGATGTAGAACCAAAGTCTAAGAATTTCAGTAGCATCTGGGGACAAAGAATCACCACCTGTTAGGCAGCCACGGACAGCAGAATGACCATAGTTGAGCCTGTGCTGCCCATGTGTCAGCATCCTCCCCTTCCAGGTTGTACTGCCCTGGGGTAACCAGGACTCCACTGCTTCATGCTGTGATTCAGTGTAAGGAGTAGGGTTTCGGTGCTGAGCTTATATCAGATTTCACAAGCATGAAAGGAGTCCTCATGTGCCCTCAGGTGGTATCCCAGCCAGGGTGAAGTATTTGTTTGAAAGTGTTTTGCAACCTGTGGCACGTGGTGGCTGGATGGTTATTGATGATCCTGTGCTGCATAGCTGCAGTTCCCCACACCTGCCTCTGTATCTTTACACATACTGTTCTTCTTCCTGGATCGCCCTTCCTTCCTCTCTCTCTCTCTTTTTTTTTTTTTAAGATTTTATTTATTTATTTGCCAGAGGGAAAGAGATCACAAGTAGGCAGAGAGGCTGGCAGAGAGAGAGGGGGAAGCAAGCTCCCTGCTGAGCAGAGCCAGATGCGGGGCTCCATCCCAGGACCCTGAGATCATGACCTGAGCCAAAGGCAGAGGCTTTAACCCACTGAGCCACCCAGGTGCCCCCTTCCTTCCTCTCTTTAGGAGGTTAATGTCTGCACATCCTTGAGGACTCAGCTTACATGTTGCCTCCTCTGACCCTTGAAGCTGGATTTAATGATTCCCTGCATGTCCCCATAGTAACCAAATGCTTGCTTTACTTAACAGCAGTTATCACTAATCTGAAAATGGCATTTTAAATTATCTTTCTCTCCTAGAAGACTAAGATCACTGAAGGCAGGGACTCAGAGACAATGCCGCATCTCATTAACATTGAACTCTGGAATCAGACAAAACTAGTTTTAAATCCTGACTTCAGCATTACTTACCTACCTTACTCTGTGTAGGGTTTGCTGTGGATTAAAGATCCACCCAGAGCTTTAGCTTCCACATCATCAAGTTTTTATCAATAATAAAAACTATCTTGTTGAGTTGTTTTGAGGATTAACTGTAATAATGAACATAAGGCACTTAAGTCAGGGCTTTGTATATAATACATGCACAATAAAAGGTACGATATTTATTAATTGTTGTACCACATGTTCTACTGTAGTACCTGCTTAATAAATATATTTGGAATTTAGATTGTATTAGAGAGCTTGAAAAGGACAGCAGTTGACATCTAATCTGAAATTCTACCATTGGTTCTTACAATGGCCTCAGGTCTTTCTGTTGTCTTTCTGTGCGGCTATGAATAGTTGATGATTGCTTGTTTCATGCTAAACCCCCCCATTCAACACCAATAGCTCAACAGCTTTTTTTGTTCCAAATTAGCAGGAGGGGAGAAACAGGACAAATAGAAGCTGCAATTGAAGTTCAAACCCAAGGTCTAGCCAGGGCCCAAAGGACATATCGATGAGCCTATCATTCTCACACATGTCAACCAGACGGCAAGCTCCAAGGACAGAGAATTGTAATTTGTGTTCACTGTGGCATTGCTCTCATAGTGTATAGGTCTGACACAGAGTCCATACTCTATAACCAATATAATTAAAATGAATACAGGGATGCTATGCATGGGCAGGCCTCCATGTTTCAGTCATTTTAGCCCAGAAAGGCTAAAGCAGAGGCCTGCCCATGCATAGCATCCCTGTACTCATTTTAATTATATTGATTGAATCCTGCACTTATAAGGACCTTCATACTGCCAATGCCTGGCACTGTGCAAAGTGCTGAGAAAATTTATACCGTTCTCTGGTCCAGTCACAATCTTCCTTGGGACTAGGTCATGATCCAAACTTCCCTCCAGGTATAGCACATTTTAGCATAAGGTCATTGTTTGGGGCTTTGTTCCTAATCACCTCCTTGGAGATGCTGGATCTGTACTGGCCTCTTAGATGCTTCTGTATTGCTTTCCAGTGCAGGCTCTTTTCCTCACGTGCATGACCCACTCCATTGCTCAAGACTTCACTCCATCTCTAAAACCCCTATGAGGGGAGGCAGCATCATCTTAAAAGTCTTACTGTATTTTTCAACCTGTGTCATTGTTCACACCCTATTTCATTTCCTTTTGTTTTTTTTTGTTTGTTTGTTTTGTTTTGTTTTGTATGTTCTTTTTGTTTCATTTCCTTTTGTTTTTTGTTAGTTTGTTTGTTGGTTCAACAGGACCCAGTTCTTGTTCTATTTTTGCACGGTGCTGTGGAGAGCACTGGATTTGGAGTCGAAAGACATGGGTTCCATACTTAATTCAGCTGTATCTTAGCTGTATGATCTTGGACAGGGCATTTATTATTATTTTTTTAAAGATTTTATTTATTTATTTGACAGAGAGAGAGAGAGAGAGATCACAAGTAGGCAGAGAGGCAGGCAGAGAGAGAGGGGGAGGCAGGTTCACCGCTGAGCAGAGAGCCCAATGTGGGGCTTCATCCCAGGACCCTGAGATCATGACCTGAGCCAAAGGCAGAGGCTTTAACCCACTGAGCCACCCAGGCGCCCCTGGACAGGGCATTTAATGTCATGAGTTTCTTTACCAGAAAATGAAGTTAAAACCTACTCAGAAGTTTTCTGTCAGGATTATAAAATATTATACATGAAAACAACTTACAAATGATAAACTACTCACAAATGTAAATTGTTTTTTCATTATCACCTACAGTGACTTTTAGAGAATTTCTGTAGATATATTGGGCTATCTAATCTTTTAGAAGCTCAAAGAGTTGGGGCACCAGAACATAAATTTCCCAATCTCTACATGAGAACTTGACTAAATGATGTTTATTTGTTTAAAGATTAATGAAACTGTCTATGTAAAAGCAATCTCAGTTTCTTGAAGGCAAGAAACTCTTGCATGAGTTTATAGTTAGCAAAGAAGAATATTAAAGAAACCAAGGAAGAGGCAGGTTTTTGTTTTGTTTTTGTTTTTTGGTCTTCCCCAGGTTGTGCTGTAGCTAAATTAGGAAAGATTAAAGAATGTTTTCTCTCAACAATTCACTCTACAAATGTATGTAATTTGACTAATGTTCCAGTCAACAGATAGTTATTGGATATTTCTTCTGTGGGTACCATACTGTTTATCTAGAAGTAGTTTTCTACTTGTTAAATTTACAAGTAGAAAACTTCTACTTGTATTTATTAATGTAAAAGCATTAAATTCTCAATCTTTGACCAAAATGCAGGGTACGATGCAGTTGTGGGTATGGGAAAATGAATAAGACATGATCTCTGTCTTCTGGCACTTACAATTTAGTTGGAGAGAGATAAGTGAACAACTCGCTATGATACGAGCTAGAATAAAACAAACAAAAGTAAATAAAACATCAAGAGCTAGTAAAAAGTAGGGAAGGAAAGTAAGGAGAATGCCAAAGAGCAGCATGCCTATGGGAAAATTAGACAAAGCAATTCCCATCTTGGTAAAGTCTCCTTGGTTAGTGAGTATTGATCTTACCTTTCAGAAAAAATGGATTATTCTATTTAGAACAGAATGGAGAGAAACATCTCTTCAGAACAAGGTGAGGAAGAACATTCCTGGTTAAGAGTGAGGCTCTGCCTAGTTGGTGCAAAAGATATGTTTGGCAAAAGGACTGGGAGCACATTAGAGGACTGGTGAGAAGTGTGGTAGGCAAGACATTTTGAGGCTCCTTTATGGAGTGTTCCCTCTATGCAAGAAAGAGAGATGGACTTTATTTCACAAATGATGGGGACATTAAAGTGATCTGGAGGAAGAGCTGTGACACGATTCATGGGAACACAACTCTAGTGGCAATTTGAAGACTGGATCTAGGAGGAAAGATAAAATGTCAGTGGAGTGAAATGATGAGGAAGATGCTTAGAGATCAGCAAGGCAAGGAGAGTGATGGGGCAGTGCTGGTTCTCTGATACATGGACCAGACTGGTGGTCATCATATCAGTGTTTGCTTCCTATGCCTCAGTTTCAAATCAGAGCAGACCATATGGTGCTTTATAAGGAAAGCTTTATATAGAAAATATAAACCATTCATTCAGTAGTCTCATGCAAGATAGGATTATCAACAAAAAAATCAGGGAGTCCATCCAGCACTAATACTTGGCAGTCCCTGGGCAGGGCTTGGAAAGTATGAAGTATGTATAAAAAGATACAGCAATACCTTGGTTTTCTTTTTATGACAAAGAGAAGATTATAGTGATACTTAAAATGATACTTACTTAAGTATACTTAAAAATGATACTTAAAATGATACTTAAAAATGTTCCAATCCCATTCAGTGTGACTTAATAATAGTAGGGGTCACAAGAATGGAACAGAAAATGGGAGCCCTAATCTGCCGGTTACTGATTTTTTGATATTGAGTCACCTAAACCTCAGTTTTTCCATCTATGAAATGGAGATGATACTATCTTGCTGACAAAGTTGAGGGATCCAATGGAATAACCCATGGAAAAAATTAAGGATGTACCCAGCACATAGTAGATCCCCAAGCATTTAACAGATATTGCTTATGGAAAATGCTTTGAGAATAGTACAATGCTGTACATATCAAGCCAGTACAATTACTAAATATGATAATTATTCAGTATAAAATGCTGGTGATTTCTATTTGAGTAAGGGAGCTTGCGATAAAATGATTACAATCTGTATATGACTGTATTGTTTTTACTATAGTAACAGTCAAACCTCTAAATCTTTAGTTTCTCTTTCTCTAGTAGGGATGTTATAGATGTTAACTACTTTAATAAAGTTCATAAAAATTGTTTTTAAAGGTATGCTCCAGCTAGGACTCTTTTCTCAAAATGTATAATAGGTTTCATTGTTGTTTTTAACACCCAAATGACAAGATGTTCTCTTCACCGCTCTCTCACGTACTGCTCGGTTGTGGGACACAGTGCCTATGATGATGGGCTGGAGACTTGCAGCCCCTCAGCCATGTGTCTCTTCTCCCCCATTTAGCTGCTGGCATCCATTCTCCTTGGGCCAAGTGTTTCCTGTGGTCTTGTCAGGTGGGCCTTGCTCTCCTGGTTATGATGACCTGGTGTGGCCTCCAGGTCAAGTGAGCTTGGCTCACTTTTAGGTTTCATCGATTGCTTTATCTGAAAAATGTAAAGGGGAAAGGGGCTGGGGACAGTGGGAATTTGGGGGCAGGTGAAGAGGGAGAGCAAAAAACATTAGCCAAGTTAATTGCCCTAAATTGCACACTGTCTGCTGTGTGGCCATGAGGAAGGACCTGAGTGTCGACTGAGCTGGGGGCACTGAGGAACACCCTGGATGAGGGGAGGGGGCAAAGGGCTCACTAGCTCTGCTACTGCTAAACAGAAATATGCCCTTAAAATCCACAGGGGTTCTTTGAAGATAGTTTGAGGGCCTATCGATTGAGATCTTTGAGGTATAGAAAAGAAGAGGAATTCATTTGACAAACTTATTCCCTCTACCCTCCATTCATTAAGGGAAACTGACACCTTTTGCATATCTGGGGTATGCACATTAACACAGACAGATATATTTTTAAGTCATCTGAACTTGTACTAAATTCCATTAAGCTTCTTTTCCCCATCATATCTGTAAAAAGAAGAAAAGAAACATGCTCCACTTACAAAAATCTCTCCCTTTTATTTTTGCTCCAAGATCATGGTATCTGCCAAAACCATAAGTTTCCAGTATGACAAAGGGAAAACGTGGTTGGTTTCCACCCAAGTTAATTCTGAAATATGAGCTCCAGTTTTATAACAAAGTGGAGCTATCTAATCCCAGTCATGCTTCCAGTCTGAGAAGGAGTGAGAAATATTGTGGAGAGCAGGGGTTTTAAAGATCAGCAGCCTGGATTTGAATCTATACTCGGCCACTCACTGTCTGTGTTACCTTGTGCTCTGGGACTCACTTACTCTCTTTTAAAATGGGCATATTTGTCATATTAAATTTAAAGATTAGCTAATGGAAAGCCATAAGCTCTTTGACTTGTCTGGCCTGTAGGAGGCTGTAATAGATACTTCTTGCTATCTTAAGAATGAAGCTGGCATGAAATCAGTTGGATAAATATGTCATCATCATTGGAATCTCAAACATTATGCAGACTTTTTTTTAAATATGGAAATTGCGTTGTGCAATCGAGGTAGAAGAGCTTTGACTGCACAGGTCATGATGTCTTTACAACCTGTTCAACTTTCTTATTTGCATTAATTCAGGTTTATTTGAGTTTGGATGAAGAGAGGATGTATTTGGGGAAATGGGACCATCTGAGAAGCACAGTCTTTTGTTTCAGTTCCCATTTTGGATTCCTGAAGAGCTCATCCTCGTCAAAACCTTCTGAATTCAGCACAGAGCAGGTTCTGATTCTGATGAAATTGTGCAGTCTGTTTAACCTGCACAAGAATATTTCAAGGGTAACTAGAAAGCATGTAAGAGGATTCTGATGTTTCATGACACACATTTAAAGTTCTTCCATTTCCGAATGAGAGCACCAGAATATGCAGAAGCAAAAATGCACCAAAAAGACAAGGGTGCTTTGAGGCAGGCATTTGGAGAACTGTGCAAGTATTATTTGAAAAGTAATCCACAGAGAAGCATCAGGAGAAGAAAGCACGTAAGTGAGGGGCCCGGAGGCTGAAACTCTGTATTTGCAAATGAGATTGCAGTAGGAACTTGAACCGTTCAGGTAATTGTGCCAAGTTCTACCAGATACCCAAGCTTCTTACTAAATGTCTGTGAGAGCGTGCTCGCCTACAAGCCCTGCCGACACCAGGGAGCCAGAAACCTGCTTTTGGTGTGTGTGGGTTACGCATGGAGGGTAAGGAGCTTACTCCGAGTGTTGCTCTGGTGGGCATTCTGCAGAGAGACCTATGCAGATAGGCTCCCTTAGCCCACTTAGAAAGTAAAGTGTCAGCAAGACTGTAGCTGAATCAATGGTAGCAACAACGTCAAGCTACCAGGCAAGGAAGGACAATAATAGCAAGTTTCCTTCTTAAAGAGAGCCCAGTGTGTACCACTTGAGCTTATATATTATTTTGATTTTTGCAACAACTCTGTAAGGAAACATATGTTGTTATTCCCCTTTTATAGATGAGCAACCGAAGCTTGGGTCATTTAGTGAGTTGCCCAACATCTATGCTGGTCAGTGGAGAAACTAGAATTTGCATTCACATTTGCCTGGTTGCAAAAGCTCTGTTTACTTATGGGCATAAGTATATAATAACAAAGGGTCACCTAGCTGGCTCAGTCAAGTAGAGCATGCAACTCTTGATCTCAGGGTCCCGAGTTCGAATGCTACTTTGGGTATGGAGCTTACTAAAAAAAAAAAAGAATATAGTGCCAAAAAGGTAACAAAATAAAATTTATGATGTAAGTTTTTGCCTTTGACATCCAAGAGTCTCTTTTGTGTTGTAAAGTTCAGCTGAACTTAAGCGCTTCCCCTTACTTTCAAGGGATCCTTAAGTGTACCTCATCATTTTTTTCCTAATTTTTCTGATACTCCCTCTCTTTGGAATATACTTGAAAGGCTATATAATCTATTGTCCCTTTACCTTCCTCCCAAAGTGCTATTTTAAAAATATTTAATAATCGTATCTCCTTTGAAAACCATTTTCTTTTGTTATATCCAGAGCTAAGGGTGTGTTAGTTGGGGTATAGGCCAAGCTGTTGTAACAAAGCATCTATGATAAACAGTGGCATAAATAAGAAGTTTATTTATCTCTCCTAACAGTGTGGAGGACAATGATTCCTGCCTGATGGTCAGCTTTGGCATCTTTAATGCCCGTTTCCAACGTTGTTTGAGCTGTCGCTACTTCCCAGACAGCAGCAAGGATGAGAGGGAAAATGCATGGCAAGTGGTTTCATCTTTGAAGAGATGAACCAGAGTCACACACATCGCTTCAGCTCTCATCCCATTCGCTCAAATGCAGCCTCAAGGGGTGCACTAAGTTGCAAGGAAGTCTGGGAAGTGCCGGCTTCAGTTGGGTCCATCAAGTGCTTATCTGAAACTCAGGTCTTCTGTTACTAAAGGGAAAAGCAAGAGAGTGGACACTGGGGACAAGTAGCTGCTTCTGCCCTCATCTGTCTTTCATCTGGTCACAGTCTGCTTTTGACTATTACATAAGGTGATAGAAGTATTGAGTACCAATCCTAAATGCTCTACTTCTAAACAGTGAACTCAATGCCAGCAATCTTAAATCAATAAGCAAATAAAACTAAAGCAATCTAACAATCAAGTTTATAGATTTCTAGGATGCTTAGATACCTTCCCTGGCAAAATTTTTATGGTCAGACAGATGCACATCACTGGTTGGGTTGCCAGTCAGTAAAAGTATAGTTAGCAGGGAGAGTTGTTTATGAATAGTTCTTTATGAAAATGAAACAAACATTATATTTGTTTCTCAGCACGGATGAATAATATATAATGATATAAATATCCATGTCACGAATTGGGGGTTTGTTTAGAAATTATAGGATAAAATTGATGAAAGAGACCCTGTCTAATTTCATATTTTTACAGATGAGGAAATAGGTGCTCAGAGCAGTTAAATGACTTCTTTAACGTAATGGCACTGGCTAGTGGAAAAGCATTTTATGAAAAAGGTATATTTGCAGTTGTATCTATTCAGTGCTAACGGGGCAAGTGAATGAATTAATGAAAGAATGAGTGAATGTTTGAATATTAAATAAATAGGAAAGGTAAACCAAGAAGTCATTGAGAAACTGTAAGTAAGCAAAGAAATTGTCATTTTCAAGTAAATAGATGGCGGATTAAAAGGTCACATGATAGTCATACTTAAATTTTATGAGACTTAAGTTTTAAATGGGCTACCCTAAACTAGACATTTACATGGGCTTTCTCCTGGGAACTGTTTGGCTTCACCTATAAACACATCATCATGACAGCATGTAGGTTTCCTCTTTTAAAGCTCTGCTTATTCCAGAATTCAATCAGGTTAGGTCAGAGACCTTGAAAACCATGAACAGAATCTTCAAAAGAAACCCAGCACAACTTTTTGAAAATGTATTTTTCCTATTATTAAGACAGGGCACTGTCTTGCTGCGCTGTTTTTTCCTGTACCTCGGTAAGTGTTTCATGAGTCACCTTTGCTCAGCCTGACAGCGGAATGGTTCAGAAGGTCGCAGCCTTCTTCCTGGCTCTAAAAACCTGCACATTCCTGGAACGAGGGGCATTGTTTCATTGGAAGAAAGCTAATTAGGTAAAGAGATACATTAATGAGCTCTGTAGGAGTCTAGACACAGTAAATAAAGAAGAAAAAGGATAACGAGGAAAAGAAAGCCAAAACACATAATGAAAGCCTTAGAAAGTTGAGTTTTCACACATAAAACTATCTGAAGAAAACCAGAAAGAAAAATTAATTTGCTTCTTCGGTCCTTAGAACGCTGATTCCCAACCTTGGTTTTGTGACACTCCAGGATGTCCCCAATTATCTCAACGAATGTCATGAAATGTTCCAAAGGATTCTCAAAATGAAATTAGTTTTATTTCATTTAAAAATAGATGGCCAGTAGCTCTTTCAAGAGTAAGGGAATCAAATGAGCATTTGGCTGCCACCAGCTCAAAAGGTTTCCAAGCACCAGGTTAGGGCTGATGAAAGAGGCACAGACATTTTGGAATGGAAATTTTTAAAACTCATCTAGACATTTTATCCCCCAAATCCCTGAGATTTCTTTCTGAAAAACAGAACAATAATAATGATGATGATATCGTTCAGATGTTTACTTCACAAATTGACCTGGGAGGGGGGGTGGGCAGGAGATTCTCAGAACATAAGAACATCAGAAGGGACATTTGAGGTGAATTTTATTTAATTCCGTCCCTTGAGGAGCAGGAAACCTGAACCAAGAGGGGTGTGGTGGCTTATCCAAACCCAGGGCAGTGTGTCAGGTAAGGACCATGGTTTCCCACCCAGCCATACTGCTGTCCCCTGCCTCGTGGGATGTGCAAGACTCAGAATTAGGGGAAGAAGTAATTTTACCAGCCTTACAGAACATCTCTCCTTTGATTTTCGCCAAGATAATTCTCAACTATCATCCCTATTTTCAAATGGAGAAACCGAGTTCTAGGTGGGAAAAGTCTCTGCCTCCCCACACAGAACATCTAGAAAATGGATTTTGTTGGCAGTAAGGCTTGCAGTCATGGTGAGTAGAGGGTTGTAATGAGATGGGAGCATGAAGAAAAGTCATAAATACAAGTCAACAATTAAGACATGAGTGAACAATTAGATATATATGGAACTCCATTCAGCCTTTACTTGAAATCTGACTGTACTGAGAAAAGTCCAGAGGAGCCCTTTTACAGTATGTGGAAACCCAAGTTCATGGGTTCAGAAGCTGAGTGGATGGAAGGTGCTAATTAACATTGCTGTAAACCGTTTGCTTAGAAAAATTTGTATCGCTCTACTTCATGCTATTTTAGAAATAGCATGCCAAAGCAATCTGTTTTAGAATTATTTAAGTGCCATTTATTTAAAATAAATAAGAATTATTTTAGAATTATTTAGAATTATTTAAGTACCTATTTAGAAACCTTTGCCAAAGCAATCTGTTTTAGAATTATTTAAGTGCCATTATTTATTTAATGAAAATTAAATATTTTCTTCTTTACCCTCCCTATTGAATCATAGAATCTCAGGATTTAAAAGGTCATTTAGTTCAACCTAACTCAAAACAAAAATCCCTTCTTTAGCATTCCGGCAAGCCAGCCTCTGTTTGGCCACCGTCCGTTAACAAGGTGCCTGATCACGGCACCATCTCTAAAGGAAAAGAAAGTACAGAAATAGGGCTGGGATAAAGTATGCACGCATGTACACCTTAAAGACGTGTTTTGCCAAATAAGGGTCCGTTGACTAATCATGAGAATAACACTCTCACTTCAAGTCTACACACTAAGCAACACTCTTGAGGATCCTCTTCCCAGATGCTGTTTACGTGTTGGACGAGAGGTCTTGCTTGCGCGCGCCTTTTAGCTGTGTTCAGTGCAAATACCGCCATGTGTGCAAAACAAACAACAGGGTAAAAGAGCAGAGTGCAAGCAAATAGCACAGGCTGCACATTTCTGAGAAAAATGCCCCAGGTATGGAAGTGCCTGAGAGGTTAAAAGGTTACCTGTCAGCCACATGTGTCCTGTCCCATAAAAGGGTAATTGTGACAGGTGTGGGAGTAAATTTGCTTTTCAAGGAAGAAGCTACACCTTACTTTTTTTTTTTTTTAAAGATTTTAGTTTCAAGCAATCCCTCCACTCAAAATGGGGCTCAAATTCCCAACCCCAAGATCGAGAATCCCATGCCGTACTGACTGAGCCAGCCAGGCGCCCCAGAGCCATACCTTACTTAATGCATATGCTGAGTGGATCAAGACGTAGCTGAACCATCCAAATTGATGAAACTAAAAATTTGATTAAATTTAACACCTTTCTATGCCTCAGATGCAAATGTAACCCAAAATATGGGTGTCTCGGAAAAGCCTCTTGCAGATCCAGCAGTCTGATCGTCCTCAGGGTGTGGCTAAAAGAGATACTAAGAACTGGTAACCAAAGAATGTATTCATATTTATACTTTGAACCCTTTGAATGTTGGGAAAGTTTTAAACAATATTTTTCTTCGTTTATTTACCCTTCGACACTCTAGATTATGTTTGAATTTTTAGCAATACCTTAGGGAGTAGTGTAGCCATGTTTCTGAATTCACAGGTCACAATTCATAACGTGTCCTGGTTATAAAAGCCCTTATTATGTGCCAGGTGCAAGCATACAAATATAAGTAAGAATCATCTCCGCTCTCAAATACCTTGGAGAAGGTAGAAATGAAGAGATGAAAGCAAAATTACATTTCTTCCTCTTTTCGTTAAAAAAGATCATATACTCCCAAGGAGATCTTGAGTGTTTTGCCGTAACATTTCACGTTTCTTCAAACACCCGAACACTAAATAGCTTTATGTATTATATTACCGCTTTCATTTGTTTTTATAAATAGATGGGTTTACAATGTGGCTTTACTGTTTACTGTTTACAGAGTCACTGCTGTGACTCTGAACAAGCTCTTTAATATCTTTCAATCTGTAAAATGGAGTTTCTAACATGAACTTGGGAGGGCTGCCAGGCTCTGAAGTGCATGGAACACCTAGCATTGTGTCGGACACAAACTAGTTGTTCAATAAATGGTAGCTGCTCCTTACAGTTACTTAATGTTTTAATAATTCTGAGACTCATCTGACTTTAAGTACAAAGTATTTAGACAACATTTCAGATAACTTTTGGTCATAAAAAAATCTGTCTACAGAGAATTTTTCTATTGTTTTATTGTTACCACTTTATATTTTTTATCATAAAAACATATAAAGGGAAATAAAAAAATATGTTATAAAACCTACAAAACATGTGAACTGGGGCTTCTGGGTGGTTCAGTTAGTTAGTGTCCAACTCTTGGTTTTAGCTCCAGTCATGATCTCAGGGTCCTGGGATGGAGCCTGGAATCAGGCTCCGCACTCATCATGGGATTCTTTCTCCCTCTCCCTTTGCCCCTCCCTCCACTTGTGCTCTCTCTAAATAAATAATTAAATTAAATTAAATTAAATTAAATTAAAGTAGATAAACCCCCAAAACACGTGAACCAACCATCCAGAGGATTAAAACATCACCAACAATACTAGAGCTTTTCTGAGACCTCTTAATATTAAAATAATTATCAACACTTACTATAAACTTTTAATTTATTTTATTGCCAAGTTCATATTTCTTAGAATTACAGGTAATGGTTTTAATATGTTTGTGAGAACGGTAAAAGAAGTGGTGGGGTGAATACTGGGTTTGGGGTAAAGGGGTTATAAGGAGAAAGGCTGCTACTTTTCCACAACAGTAACGTCTAAATATGCTCTAGATACCATTTATTGGGAGGTTAGGGTAAATCCCATTTTTCCATGGGAACTATGCTCAATGCTTGCATAAAATATAATAAAATTGTTTTTTATTAACACTGTAAATTTCAGAATGTCAGAGAAAAATTGTCTTATTTAGCATTACTTAGTTACCTGAAAGATATAATGTTAGAAACTAATATTTTTACAGAAGACTGACATTAATGATTGGTTATACTTCCCTTAAGAACTTAATAATCTTGATGAATAAAAAATTCTCTTCTGAAGGGAAAATAAGAAAACATTTTAGAAGGTAAACAGTTGACAGAGGACGTTCTCTGTCTTGTAAAGCAAGATGACCATCATAATAATCACCAGTTAAAGTCTATATAAGAATCTGTAAGAGAAGAGAGTTTCAGGTCATGATAAAGACTTGCTACATTCAAGGAAAACAAAAATTTCCTGCCAACAGTACACAGAACAGCTTTCTCATATAAGGTCAACAAATGCTGGAGTAAAAACATGACGTAAAAAAATGCTGATGTAAAAGATGTGAGTTTTCATGCGAGACTCCTAAACTTGTGAAACAAACTGAGGGTGACTGGGGGTAGGGGGGTAGGGATAGGGTGGCTGGGTTATGGACATTGGGGAGGGTATGTGCTTTGGTGAGTGCTGTGAAATGTGTAAGCCTGATGATTCACAGACATGTACCCTGGGGCAAATAATGCATTATATGTTAATTAAAAAATTAAAAAAAGAATAAGGCGGCGCCTGGGTGGCTCAGTGGGTTAAGGTCTCTGCTTTCGGCTCAGGTCATGATCTCAGGGTCCTGGGACCAATGCCCCGCTTTGGGCTCTCTGCTCAGTGGGGAACCTGCTTCCCCCTCTCTCTGCCTGCCTCTCTGCCTACTTGTGATCTCTCTCTGTCAAATAAATAAATAAAATCTTTAAAAAGAAAAAAAAGATGTGAGTTTTGGAAAGGAAACTTATACCTTATTTAATTTTAGACTTAAAAATGTTGAGAAACATTAGTTTTAAGGATAATACAATGCATGTATTTTTGGTTATCTCTTGTGGCTGCTAATTAAAATTTTTGTATTTATATGCCCTCTTCCTGAATTCTTCTAAAACTTTGCTGAAAAAGTTTTGCTTTGTTTTGTTTTTATGATTCCAACACACACACAATCATAATGCACTCTTTCTTTAGCCATAAGCCTAGGGATAAACCTAGGAAGTGGTCTGTTCTCTGTAGTTGTGTAAATGAGAAATAGTGCCACACCTAAGCAGCAGTAATAATCAGATGTTCAAGTCATGCATTTGGGAATATTATAATCAAAAGTGATTCCCTGTGGAAACTGGTGCTCTCTAAAGGAGTAAGGAACTGCATACTCATAGGAGTACTATTTGTGTTTTTTATCTTAAGCATTAGTCATTTTATTGTTCTGATAAGGAGATGTATGGACAGAGATGTTGTTAAGGAAAGCACTTAGTAAACAGAGAAATCTTTTTGCTTTTAGTTTTTGTCAGAAATCTTTCCTATAGTGCCTTTCCTGGCCATTCCCAAACAACCCCATCATACACCTCCATACACACACACACACACACACACAGACCCCCCCCCCCCCCATACACACTGGTGTCTCTCTAGTCGGGCCTGTGCTGCCTGGGGGGTTTCTGGGGCAGCTGTGATATCCTGAAGGGTGTGTGAAATTGAAGACAAACATTTTTACTAGGAGTTTACAGCCTTAACAAAGTAAACTGTAAGCCCTCCAGGTGTCCTTGATGGTAGGAACAAAAGCCTGTGGTGTAGGAAAAAGAGGCCTGTATTTTGAATTAGAAGGGACTGCCCATGGATTCTTGCTCCAAGTTCAAGAGCTGGGTGAACTTGGGCAATCACTTTCTCAGAGTCTAGGTTTCACCATGAGTAAGATGGGGGTGGGGAAGGGGTATACCAGATTACCTATAAAAGTCTTAAATCCCTAAAAATCAAAGAATGAAATTGCATTTCAAACAGCCATAATTGCTTTGGGTGATTTTTTATTTTTAATAATAAAAATTTTATTTTTTATTTTTATTTTTATTTTACTTTTATTTTTAATAATTAAGTTGCCTTTAAAAACCAACCAGAGAGAGAGAGAGAGAGAGAGGGAGAGACAGAAGTTGCCTAAAATTAAATTTCTCTTTTCAAGAAGCCAAAAGATGATGGTGGTATTTTATTGCCTCTTCAAAGCAAAGGAATTCTTATTTCCTTATTACTCTAAGGTAATTCATTTTCCAAATACTTAATAAAAAGTCCTTCTTAACTATAGAGGTTTTATACATGAATCATTATTATGAAATTTTGTAACATTCATTTTGGTTTACATGCAGATCACACTTCCTTCCCTAGCCCTGATCCCACTCTATCAGAAAAGGATGACCAACCACTCCATCTGACCAGTGGGGAAGGGAGGCTTTGAGAGTTTATGACTTGGCTGAGGCTTCAGAGACCCACAAGACCAAGAGCTGACTATTTATGTGATTAAAGTGAAGTTATTTATTTCCAGGTTACTGTATCATGAAGTAACATTTCAGCTGGAAAGAGTCCAGAAGTTTATTTCGTTTGTAGTTTGAAGTCAAGATTCCTTGAGTCTCTAAAATTGTTCAATAACTGTTCAATATATATATCCTTTGAGTTGAAAGATCAGTGTATTGAATTGAAGGTCGGGAATGTCCTTTGTTGAGGAGTACAGAACCGATAGAAATCATTCATAGAAAAGAAAAGAAATGAAAAGGAAAAGGAATAGAACACATTTCTTTGGAATTCTAGAGCCATTGTTTGCTGATGGAAGAATGTGGATCTGGATATGTGGAAAAATTTGTACTATAGAGCCCTGTGGGCCTGGAAATAAACCCTGGCTCTTACAAGTTCAGCGATGTATCCCTTGGAGGTTCTACTTAGACCCTAAAGTGGAGATAATAGGAATATTTAATTTGCAAGGTTGTTTGTAAGGATTAGAAATAATTTTATAAAGCTCCTGCTATGTCGTGTTTTACAAAATAAGCACTTCAGTAAATGGTGATGGTGGCTCATAGGGTTCATTTCCTTTCAACTTGTCTTTGGGTTTAGACAGTGATACATTGTACTAGTTAATATAAGAAATCTAGTGTGGGCAGAGGAAGAGTTCTGTCAATGGGAGAGTAGTGGAACCAGATAATCTATGAGAGCCCTTGTAACTTTGATCTCCTATTATTATAATTTATATTTTCCAATGTATTCTCCCTATTAGAGATTCTAATGATGGTAGTGAAATAGACACTATTGTTTTCATGCATGTGATCTGTTATCTGAATATATATATATATGTACGTATACATATATATATACATGTGTATACACATACACACACACATATATATACTGCAAACATCTTTCAAAATAGAACCTGGCCACATGCCTAAAGGAAGAGGCTTGTCTTCCTGGTGATAAACAATGCCAGAAGGAGCTGTGCCCTGGTAACAATAGTAACTACAGCAGTAATAACAACAATCATTTTTATTTAAAGTATCTACTGTATTTCAGACACTGGAAGCCACACTATGGAAAGTTGACTGTAACCTTGGGACACTGGAGACCATGGCCTTGTGATGGCGCTAGGGAAGGGGGAGACACACTATGCACTATGTGTTGTGTAGCTGAAGGGTCCACAAAAGACTGCAGAACTTTTCCACGTGGCAGGTATGTCATAAAAAATAGGCTGCTGTTGGCATCATATGACCAGAATCTCTCTTTCATTAGTCCTGAGTGATGGTGCACAGGTCATAGTCTTTGTAGACCTCAATTTTCTCATCTACTAAAAAACAAAACAAAACAAAACAAAACAAACAAACAAACAAAAAAAAACCTGAGATAATCTCCTTCCAAGTCTAGCATCTTATGCCCTGATGTGGTATTCAGTTATTTAACCTGCCCGAACCCTGTGGGTTCTTCTAAGTGTGATAGGTGTATACAATCCACTGGTTCTTTTTCTTTTTTCCTCCTTAAAACAACATTAATATCTATTTTTTAGCCTGGATAAACTGGAACATGACACATTTGTATGAATATCTGAATTGACTCACAAATACGTCTCCTAATTATGTTTTAATTATTAAGGTCTTGTGCCGGAATCAGCTCCATCAATCTTGAGATGTTTAAATAGTATCAGAAAATCAAAGCTTTCTATTGAGGAATGACACTAGAGCAGATTTTCTTTTTGTCAAGTATGCATTAATTTCCTGTTAAGCAACATTGTAGTTGTCATAAATTTCAGAGTAATCAGACCCACAGGAACTAAATAAAGTGAAGTTGGTGTCAGAGATCCAATTACAATATCATAAAAATGTCTACATGGGATTTTGAACTCTTGGCTCAGTCCTTTTCCTTCTTCCTAAATGGCCCCTAAGGACAGCTACATATTTGGGAAAAAATCTAGAAATTAGATTGCTATAAAAAAGGTAAACACACACACACACACACACACACACACACACACAGTACCAGGCAACGGGGGTAAAACCATCCCTATAAATGTGACAGACATAAAAGAAAGTGAAGGGAAGTTAAAAATTATCATAGGGCAGGCAGGACACCTGTTCAAAAACCCACTGCTGCCTGTCACAGCTGGAAAGAAAAATGAAAGAGATGCAAACAACTGTCCTGGTAGCATGAAATCATTCTTTTGTCTTCCCCCCCCCCTTATGAACAATTACAGTATGCAAAAATTAAGGGGGATCTCAAAGTATTGGGATGAAAAATTCAGCAGGCTCTGCATATAAATAGCAGAGGCATGGAAGTGTGCCTCTTTGAAAACAGGCCCTGTTTGGGAGCTCCCGTGCATTGAAGGAAGTGGTAATTAATGCAGAGAGAATGACTTTGAATGAAGGATGAATAGAGGGCATAACAATGGGTAGGTTTTTTCTTTCTTTCCTTTTATTTTCTTTTTCTTTCTATTTTTCTTCTTTCTTTCTTTCTTTCTTTTTCCTTTCTTTCTTTCTTTCCTCCTCCTCTTCTTCTTCTTCTTCTTTTTTTTTAGGTTAAAGCATTGAAGAAAGAAAGCTGTTAAAAGATGGCTACTGTGAGGCCAGAACTTCAATGTCTGTCTTGTGTGACTCTCCCTTCCAGGCTGTGGTGGGAGTTTGTTTTGTACCGTTCTCCCATCACAATGGAGTTAATTTGCACCAATTTCATTTTTGTGCGTGCTCCTGGATGTTTTCCTTTCTGCTGGATGTTTTTAAAAAAATATTATTTTGGCAGGGCTTGGTCCTTTGATGATCCTTTTGAGCAAATGGTTTGCCCAAAGTTCAGATGGCGCTGGCTCCGTCTTCTTTTTCATTTACAACATCAAGAGGATTACAGAGAATAACTTTGTTGCCCCACATCAATGATATTTCTTCAGGCTACTAGAAAGGTAGTTCTCAGAAAGTGTGTCTTCTAATAGTTTAGAACCTCCACAGGCTTCAGATAAAACAAGTATTAAATACAGAAAGCTCACAAGGATACCAAGGAAGGTTAAACTCACGCAACCTCCTTCATCTCAAACACCTGAAATATATCTTTTTTTTTTTTTGACTGTCGAAGTGTGATCATGGTGAAGACAGCAGTAAGATCTTATATAACAGAAGACAGAAAAAGACAGAGAAAGAGTCACGTGGAGATGCACACACATATTAGTGAGAGAATACAAAAACAATCCTGTCAAAAGGCAAGTAATTTATAACGGGCCAAAAATAGGCATCAGTTCAAAAGATAATATAAACGGGGTACTCACAGTGTGATTTATCTCCTAGTTAACCATCTGACATAACTCAAAATTTTGTGTTAAGGACATTTTAGGAATTCTACAATATTCACAATAATGAATATGCAGAGGAATTCCCAAATAGAGCAAGCAAAGTGAACCTTTCTCCCCAGGGTCCCAGGAAGCATTTCAGCGGTGGCTGGACATTGAATGTGGATGACTCACTAGCTCCTTCAAAACCCGGCCTTTCCTCTGCCCCTTCCCCTTGAACTAGCTTCTCTCATCTTCTGTCAGGAAATTCTGTGAACAGCTGAAAGGGTCCAGAGGAGGGATCGGTATCATGACTTGGTAACTAAATATCCCAGAATTTGGCCACAGTCTCAGTGTCAGGTAATTGTATTTCTTAAAAATAGAATCTGCATTATTGACTGCATAACTAAATATGATTTTAACTTTACACCTTTTTCTTTTAAAGATTTTATTTATTTATTTGAAAGAGAGAAAGCGAGAGAGAGAAAGAGAGAGCTCAAGTGGGGGGAGGGGCAGAGGGAGAAACAGACTCCCTGCTGAGCAGGGAACCCCACAGGGGACTCAATCCCTGGACTCTGGGATCATGACCCGAGCCCAAGGTAGATGCTTCACCGACTGAGCCACCCAGGCACCCCTGAACTTTACACCTTTATAAAGCATCTCATACAAGTAAATTCAAACCTGGAACAATTTCTTGCTAAGATTGAAAGCACAGAAAGTTTCTTGACTAGCTTAAAAATTACTGTGTATTTTGAGTATCCCCAAAAACCTTTGCCTAAAGATGTCCTCCCTGACTTGTCACCTTACCTGAAATTCCAAAATGAAAAATTTCTGTCAGATGGGGGGATGCAGAACAATCTGAGAGAAAGCTCTTGGGGGAACAGAAGGTGCAAAGGGGCCAAAGAAATTCTGGAACATCACTTGGCACCTACTCTTTAGGTCATCCTTCCCTCTTCATTTCCATTGTTGTCTCCTTAAAATAATCAGTTGCCATCCCTACCCCCAACTATTTCAATATTTCTAAACAGACTCCCAGAATTCCTTTTCTTCCTATTACAGTTTATCCTTACACTGCTACCAAAATAATCTTACAAGAGAATGGCTTTGTTCAAGACCCTACTCAAAAATCTTTGGGCTTCCTTTTTGTCACCCCCAAATATTTAATCCTCCAGTTGAGCACTCAAGGACCTCCATAATCTGGCTATAATCTACCTTTCAGACCTCAGCCCATGCTGCTTCCCCCATGCTTCCTGTGATTCCACCTATCTAGAATATTTGATTATTTGAACATGATTATGTTTACCCCCCTTCAAGCCTTTGTGTATGCTATTTTTATCACCAAATGCTTTCTCCTCTTCCCTAACCTCCTATCCACCTTGGTAATCTAAACATTGTTTAAAAGGATGTCACTCAGCTTTTAGGAAGTGCAGGGAAATGGTCACTCTCTTCCCAGTTTCTCCACTCTGGAGGGGAGTGGATATTGTTGTAGACTTTCTAGACCAGAGTTTGGTTATCACTATCAAAATCCTGGAAATTGCATACACCATGTGATGCCACACTTATACTTCTGGAATTTTTTTTTCCCTAAAATATATATGGAAGTTAGAGCACCTGGCTGACTCAGTCAACAGAGTATACGACTCTTGATCTTGGGATCGTGAGTTTCAACCCCATGTTGGGGATAGAGTTTATTTAATAAAAAGTATATATATGGAAATAAATATTTGGCAAGAAGGATAGTATCATATACAATAGCAGAACATTTGTGACACTCTTAATGCTCCAAATGAGGACTTAGTTAAATAAATGATGATACATCTAGAAATGAAATCATCTTTAGCCATTATAAGTATTTTTACAAACTGATTCTTAATAATACAATATTCTTGATAAATTATTGAGTAACAAAGAATTTCTAAATGGTATAGGTGGTATGAACACTTGGTACATATATGTCTGTCTATCTATCTATGAAAAAAACTGGGAAGAAATGCAGCAAATCGTTTATAGTTTCTATCACTGGGATTATGAATGATGCTTTTTCTATTTGTAAAAGAATGAACATGGCTTTCGAGTAATGGAAAGACATGAAGGAACCTCAAATGCAAATCGCTAAGTGAAAGAAGCCAGTCTGAAAAAGCTACCTCCTGTATGATTCCAACTACATGATAATCTGGAAAAGCCAAAGCTATTCAGTTAGTGAAAAGATCAGTGGTTTCTGGGGGCTTGGAGAAAGGGAGCAAGGTATAAAGAGGTGGAGCCCAGGAAATTTTTAGGGCATTGAAACTATTCCATATGATATTATAATGATGGATACATCACACTATGCATTTATCAAAACCATTGAATTGTACAACAGAAGAGAACCCTAGTGTAAACTATTGACTTCAGTTAATAATGCGTCAACACTGATTCTTTGATGATAACAAATGTATAATACTAATGCAAGATGTTATAATAGGGGAAACTATGGGGAGGGAGGAGCTATATGAGAACTCTTTGTTCTAGCTGCTCAATTTTTTGTAAACCTAAAATGGCTCTAAAAAAGAAAGCTTATTAATTACAAAAATGAATATGATGTATTTTATGTTAAAGAGAAAATTATTTTCAAAAAACTTCCTAAAATTCCTTCAGAGCCCAGTTTATGTGCCCATTCCTCCATTAAGTTTTCTCTTATCTTACAAGTTCTGTGCCCTCTCCATGGCTGATGATGGCTCATTATGTTCCCACAGCATAAGCATGGCTGCTGGGGTGTTAGAATAGTGCTCTACCTGAAGACAGGGATTGGGCCACGCCCCTTCCCCTTCTGTTCAGCACAATGTCTGCCACAAAGCAGACTGCCCATAAACTCATAGGCACAGGTGCACATACATACACACATGAACACATAAAGAAGGGCAAACATGAAAAAAAAATAAAACAAAATATATATACAATCCACATTATGTATGTTGACTGAATCAGTTCTGAGAATATTAATTTAGCCTTGGAAAGAGCTGCTAATCTACCTTTGTGGGATTAATGATGAGTTAGGCCATTTGAAGAAAAAAAGTACTCATATAGTTAATCTTTCTCAAAATGTCTCTAATAGGTACTATTAATCAGAAGTGTTACTGTTTTAGGTTTGGATAATCACTGATATCTTTCCAAATATATGGCGCTTTTTTGTTAGCATGATTTTGGTATAGCCATACAATTTTTTCCCCAATATTCCTCTAAATATATAATCTGATGTTTTCAATATGCATGAAAGTATAAAAAATCATTTAACTTCTTATAATGACTTGAAATGTTGTAATTTAAGAGATTAAAAAATTACATCTCTGTTCTTCATGTAATTTTTGGGTCCCCATGACATTTTTGACCCACCCACATTGCTTCTAGAACTTATACATGCAAAGAATTTGATTTTTAAAGATGGGGATAGCAATGGGATATAGAACAAAAAGAATCATTTACTGTTGTACTTTTAAAAAAGGGAACATGTAATACAAACCATGGTCCTTAAATAACCCACTTCCTCTCCAGAAGAAAAGACATGTTATTAAACACATCGCTTCTTTGGTTCCTTCCACGGCGATGAATGTAGATATTCTTAAACACAAGGTATATAGTGTTGGCTGCAAAGATGCTCCAGCATCTGGGATCTTTTCATTATTTTAGCTTCTAGTGGCACTTTAAGTCTCTGGTGTCTTACTTCTACTGAGACCTGGCATTTCTTTGTGTTGGGAAGGCAATTTAATCCATTTTTACTGTCTGCAAACAGACTTTCAAACAAAACCTCAAATTCTTTGAATGTGCCCCAAGGATTCCACCAAACCTATAATCCTCCAGTCTCTTCTGGGGCTGTGGAGGGTGGTGACAGGAATAGAGCTGGTACCAACTAGGGAGCCTCATTAGTGTTTGTGATTTTGATTTTTGTTACCATTCGGCTTTGTGGCCATTTCAAAGTTGGAACAGTAACTATCTTCACATCTCACTGTGCCCTTCCCCCAGCTCCCCCGAATTCAAGCCACCTGGAATGATCTGGAATAGCGTCTCCAGACCATGGAGAAGGCCAGCACATAGGCTTTCTCTCATGGAGTCAGGGGGCCTGATTATAAATAGGTGAGTGTTCAGGATCTGAATGTTGACAGTTTGAGTGAGCAGCAGAAAGCCAAACCCATTGCCATGATCCATGATCAAGTTTGACACAGTTAGGACTACCTCTGGACACAGGGAGCTGAGGCAAGTGTGCCAGGCTACATAGGCAAAGCTTGGACAAAGAGGAATTAGGAAGGAGAGATGAAAGAGAAATGATCCTAGTTATCTCTCTCTTTGTGGGAAATCACACTTCAGAAAAATAGTACATTCTGAAGGTCAGTGCAGTGGAAGGAATCACAGGCTAACGGCATTCAACAAGTGAGGGCCATGTGCCAGGCAAGTGATGTCACTGAACTCTCACAAACATCATCATTCCATTTCACAGATGAGGGAACAGAGGTTCAGAAAGATAAAGGAGCTTCCACATTCTATGCTGAAACCGGGCCTGTGACCCAGAAGGCCTGCTCTTAATGGGCTTCCGGTGGGGGCTCACAGGCACACACAGGGCCAAGCTCTAAGACAACTTTCCTAACTCTCCAAAGATCTTGCACACCTCCTCTTCTCTGTTGAATTTGTGACCGACTGTTAATTTTAAATGGAAGTCAGGTTTTTAGAGTATATGAAATGTAAACATTTAATATTTATAGGTGCCATTTAATCCTTTGAGTTTATGGGAACAGACTTTGCAACGCATGTTTGGATTTAAACATTTAGAGAGGGATCTTGGGACAAACGTGTTTCCATTGATGAAAACAAAAAAAATGTAATGCCGGCATCGCTCATATGGATTCTTTCAGTTCAACTGCATCTTCTGGTGAAGTGTCAAACTCGTATTTGTTAATGCCAGTGAATATTGATATTATACAGCTGCTGTCTCTATCACACCCTTATTAATCTCAAAAACTGCGAGAGAGGAAGTCTCCAAAGAGAAAAGGGGCCATAAAGAGCAGGGACTTCACACACGCACACTCTTGGTTTGAATCCTGGTGCCCCTGTTGCTGAGTGTATAGCCGGTTACTTATCTCTCTGAGCTTCACTCAGGCATATTAATGTGAGAAAACAAGGACACCTTTTACCTGCACTTTTACTTATTTTATTTATTTACCAGTGGAGAGGTCATCTGAATGAGTCTTGTACTGACACAAAAACGTGATTTTCACGGTCAAGACATGGACACTTAGAACTTTCAGCACGTGTGGTAATGTTGGTCTCCACCAACGCTTTATTTTCTCTGTGTCAACTTCCAGATCTGTAAAATAAAAAATAGATATGTTATAGGGATGTAAGGTTAAGAGAGATAACTATGTAAAATTGCTTTGCTATCATTCTTGATCCAAATTGGAGCAACGCATCTAGGCCTCCTTACGGATTCAAGTGAGTAGGGGTAACTAATGCCAGGTTCCAATCCTTTGGAAAGACAGGGACTGGATCAAGATCAATAGTAGCACCATTTGTAAGCCCAAACAGTTTATCTATTTATAAAGCATTCATATTAGCCAATTCCTTTCTTTCATATTTTGCATCAGCCCCTTTTGGGAGATTTAAGTGTATGTGAATTTTTTTTTACAAGTGTTATAGATGCCCATATAAGGTTTTTTTTAGAGCAGAAATACATTGTGGTAAATTTTATAAATTTACTTCCTATATAGGTATAATAATCCTAATAGTCAATGAGGACTTACCAAGTCCCAAGTATTGATACAGCCTATACCAATTAATCCACAATCCCATTTTATAGATGTGGCAGCTGAGGCATGAGGAGGCTAAATAATGTGCTGGAGCCGAAGTTTGAGTCCAAGAGGTTTGAACCCAAGTGAATACTTTCAGCTAGTTCACTGTATAGTGTCCCTGGAAAATGCTCATGAAGTATTTACAAATAAATTAATTAATGCATAAAGTAGTTGGTATCTAGGATAAGGAGTCGGTCCCTTAAACTCTTTCTCCTTTCTAAAATTAAAAAAAAATTTTATTTTCGTATTATTTTTGTTCTTTCCTCCTTTTGAGGAGGTGCATCCCTTCAGAGGCAGGAATGTGATAGGACAACAAGCTATAGAGCACAGGAATCCAGAGGAGACACTCGATGTCTGCCAAGAACAGGGAGCAGAATTGTGTTCTAAACTGGGAAGTGCTAGCTCCATTCCTCTGCTCTGCTTCTGCATCATTACTCATTCTTTTTTTTTTTTTTAAATACTATATGGTGGATAACTGAACATAATAAAAAAAATAAAGATTTTATTGACTTATTTGACAGAGAGAAAGAGAGAGAGTAGACACAAGCAGGGGGAGCGGGAGAAGGAGAAGCAGGGAGCCAGATGCAAGGCTCAATCCCAGGACTCTGGCTGACGCTTAATGGACTGGGCCATCCAGGCGCTCCATTATTTATTCTTAAGAGAATAAACTAGGGTCTAGGGAAGGAACCACATGACAGGAGATGGGGCTACATTCTTGCTTTAAGTGATATTGTTTAATCTATTTGAAATTATAAGTGGTATAATTATTTTTATATTAACAAACCTTTAATTGACAGTTTTCGATCTAGACACAGAACATTTTACCACTTTTTTTTTAAAGATTTTATTTATTTATTTGACAGAGAGAGAGAGATTACAAGCAGGCAGAGAGGCAGGCGAGGGGAGGGGGAGAAGCAGGCTCCCTGCTGAGCAGAGAGCCTGATGTGGGGCTCAATCCCAGGACCCTGAGATCATGACCTGAGCCGAAGGCAGAGGCTTTAACCCACTGAGCCACCCAGGTGCACCCATTTTACCACTTTTTAAGAAGAATTTTCAGAAAAAGCTTTCGTTCCCAAAGATTCCCACCAGAGACTCAACATGTGGAGCCCCCATCACCCCTGTACTTCGCAGTCCCCCATTGTTTCCCTTATTGCCTGGATCTTGTATTCTATCATAATTCATGCTTAGGACCAAAGGAGACAAAATAAAATTATGCTTGTCTCGCTATTCAAATGGGACAAGATCATTTAAAAGGCTCATGGTCCATGCTTACCACAACTACAACAAATAGGTGACACCATGAACTGGTGTTTTTTGGTTTTCTACTAAATTATTTTGGAAAATTTAATGCATTCAACAAGAAGAGTTAGGCAGTTTCAGACCAGGTTACAAGTGGCAAGACATTTGTCAAGGCTGCTTTCACTGGCAATATACTTTAATGAGATGGCATTGAGAGAAGATGGTTAAAAGAACAAAGTCAGGTTTGTTGGGAGGCCATCAGTAACCCAAGAAGCCGCACTGCTTGGGGGCAGAGGCTGTGGAAAGGGTAATTGCAGGGAGTGCCAATCACACATACCCGCTACACAGAAACAACTGGCCATTGATGGCCCACACCAATGGAGGGGCACGAGGCAGGGAAGACACAAAACAGCAGATACTTCGGAATTCCTTTCTGTTTGCCTTTCAGTGGCCTTGTATATGTTCTATTGCTAGGAGAAAAACAAGAAAGAAAATGCTGGCGGGAGCAAGAAAAATGCAGCGGGAGTTTACACAGCCAGAATTGTGGAATGAAAAGAGGTGAGTCCCATTTCAGTTCAGTGGAGTTCATGCAAGCCACAGAAAGTTTTGATTTGGTCTAGATGTTCCTACTGGGGATATGTGAAGGTGTGTGAATTGAGAGAAAAAGGTCTGTCATCTACCAAAAAAAAGGGTTAAAGGATGTCCATGGATATAGATGAGGCATCCCCGCAGTCGAGGCTGGGTCACAAATTTGCGCAAACATTTATAGAACCAGTTCTGCAATGTAAGTGAGTCCCTCCAAGTTCATGAGAATTATGGACTCCATTGCCATTGTCAGCACTAGTCTTTTCACTTCCTCCTAGAAACCTGGGAAGGGCTGCAGTAAAACCCCAAAGCCATATTGCATTACAAGAGAGATTAAGATGAAACACTGGGAGTCCAGGAGCTAAAAGACAGACAAGCAGGCTGAAGTGACCATCTTTCAGATAGATGCCATTAATATGCTTTATTCAAAGGAAGAGAGAACAGAGGGAGAAACTGAAGAAGTGCTTTCAACGGTAAGGGCACTGGAGTTGTAAGTGGCAACAGCTATTGAGGGAAAGCCTCCTCTATTGCAAGCCACCGAGCAGGAAGAAAGAGTTGGAAGTTGTTCTTGTGGCAAGAATACTCCAGAAACAGGATAAAGTTGCAATATGTATTAAGACTTGAACGGAGATAACGAGGAATAATTTTGATGAGCACAATCATATGTGATTGATTTTTTTTTTGAAACAAAATCCTCTGATCTTGATTACACACTTTGGTATATAAACCACCTTCCCTTTTTAGAAAGCTTAACCCCTCTGAATAAATTCAGCTCATGTTTCAAATTAAGCTATAATGCCAGATTGAATTCAAATTAAACATAAAATAATGAATTTATACTCTTAGTGCTCAGGGACGGTAGCATGATTTTCATTGTTGTTTTTCCATTCACTTAGTATGGTATTTTTCACCTAGTAGGTGAGCAATAAATATGTTGATTTTCTTGATTTAGTTAGTGCTTGTGATTCTTTTCAACACCTAGTGGTTGAAGGCATGGATTCCACCATCTACTGGTTTGATAGTGACTTTCTGGTTTGCTACATACTATAGATATTTTTTAATCTCTTCTTTTAATGAATTTCAACTAGAATTTCACACTTTTCCTCCTCTTCCTTTGTTTTTTGTGGAAACTGTCTTTTGGTACTTGTACTCCTTTTGGTTTTCTTTGCAGACCTTCCCCCTTTCTCTTCCAAAACCTTTGAATGCTGCTATTATTTGGTGGCCCATACACTTGGGAGGACCAAATCCATACCTGCAGCCCAGACTGCTTTTTGGAACTCAAGATGAGCTACTGGAAATCTGTACTTGAATGCCCAAGAGTTAATGCAAAACCAAGTTTATCTTTTCCTACTAAAACTCTTCTACTTCTATCTTGATGAAAGGCTCAAATTTTTTCCAGTTACCCTAGGCAGTTTATTAACAACCATTTTAGACCTCTCCCTCCCTGCACCCCTGATGTTCAATCTTTAGACCTTTTTAACGTCCTCTTCTTACCTACTACCTCTGCCAGAGTACAGCCTCTCATCATTCTTTTTCTGAACCAGAGTGAGAATTGCCCTTTCACATAGCTAAGTTTCTAAATTTCCATCTGTAATCCAGTCTCAAGTCCACCACCAAGATGATTTCACCAAAACAAAATTAGAGGCCTGACCAACAGAAAGCACATTTGTATTGCTAACAGGTTGGAATTCTAGGGCAGCATGCAAAGCCTAAACTCAGTGGCTTTGTGGACTTTGCAGTTACGTGAGACAATGGCACCCACAACCTTCGATTCCCTACCACCGCCCCCACTTAAACCAATTTGAATTAGTTTTTTCTGTCACTTGCAACCAGAACAGACTTAGCTGATACAGCATTATGCATACAGAATAACAATGAAGTTTCCCTTGAAGGTTCAGCCTTGTTCCCGTCTTCACTCCCCACTCTAGTTTCTTCAGCCTTGTACATGGTCACTCATCCTTTATAATTCAGATTTCTCCTCTCATTCAAAATCCCACTCTTGTTCAAGCCTCCTCTGTAAATTTTTCTTTGACTTTCATGTTGAAATTGCATTATTAAGGTGTTCTGTGCTCAGTAGGACCACTTACAAAGGAATCCCAATCAATGGATGATACCATCCATGGAGTGAACTGCTAAATACCTTCAACGGCATTTGAGTGAAAAGCGTGGCCACAATGAATTCAGGAGAAACTTCCCTCGTTGTCAGGAGACCCTCTGAACTCTTAGAACCTCAGTGCTGCCTTTCAAGAAAGGGATGAATGGAATAGTGTTTTGAAGTGAGAAGACCTTTGATAAATATCTTATCAGGTCAAATAAGAAGAAGTCTCTGTCTCAATGACAAGGAAGCCATGAGAAGATGAGTAGGAGTAGGAAGTTCCATCTCATATATAGAAAAGTCGTTAAACTGGTGGCTTTAGAATACCACCATAGGTATAAATATAAAGCATCCTATGAAATTTTCCTAACTGATGAAAGATTTCCCTTCATTTTTTGCCTTCTTCAAATCAGTGGTTGTATTCATTTATTCAGTTTCAACACTGGCACTTGTAATAAAAATTCCCTTCAGATATAGTATTAAAAATATCTTTTATGTACAGAGAACATGCCTTCTTGATTGTCTCCTAGATTCATATATTTTCAATCTTCCTGATAAGGAAAGGCAAAGTAGAAGGCAGGAGCTTGGATCAAATACCTCCTCAGTATGCCAGACCCTTTGCATGTGTTATGTAATTGGATTCTTACAGTATTATTACTCTGGTATGGGTAGTACTGGTTGAGGGCAACTTCCTCTCTAGTCAAGAATGCCTTTCCCGCCGAGTGGATCAGGCCTCATAGAGTTTCCATGTCTTGATGAAGGAGAAGAGTGCAGTGGTTGAGAACTTCATCCAAGGGTGGAAAGATGGGTTTAAATCTCAGTTCCACCCTTGACCTGCTCTGTGGCTATGGGTAAGTTGGTTAGCCAGTCTGAGCTTTGGTTTCCTCATCTGTAAAATGCAGATTTTAATGGTACCTCCATCCTTAGGTTATTGTGATGATTAAATGATTTTATAGTTGAAATGTGCTTAGAAGAGAGAAAGCGTGGTACTTGGTAAGTGCTGTGATTTCTGCAAAATTAATCAAATATTTTAAGATCATCTCTCATCTTTGCAATAAGATAACAAGGTAATTCCCCCAGTCCAATCAGCACATAAACACAAGATTTCCAGGTCAGACTTATAAAACTATCATCAGACTCACCAAACCCTCTGAGAATGTGACTTTCTTTGAAAATTCCACCAGGGTAACTGGCACAAGTCCAGGCCATTAGGGAAACTTTCTAAGAGTCCCAATCACTGGTGCTCCCTTTATTCTCCTCTAGAAATCTGAAATCTGAAACCCAAATATCCTCTAAAAGAGTCTAACTTGGACAGAGAGGTTTTGAGAAGGGAAAGTATCCCTGAGAGTTATTTTAATGATATTTCATCTACTTGTGTATATTGAGGATATTGTATTGAGGATCCTATAACCATTTCCAGGCTCATCGGGAAAGTGTGTAGTGTTCAACTCATGATGCCTTCCATGGGCACCAGAGAGGCAGTAACAAGAAGTCTGCCTGAAACTTCGTCTTATGGAGAAGGAAACAGAGGCCTAGAGAAAGGGAGTGACTTGTTCAACATCATATATAGGCTAAATCAAGGATATGAAACAAGAACCAGTGGTGGAATGTGTGTGTGCTGAGGGTGGGAGGGGGGTAAAGTTGACTCAAAGATCATGCATAAATTTTGTTAACTGTTTCCTTGAAGTTAAGACTTTCTTATAGGCTAAGCTTTATGCAAAAGAAAACACAATTTACATCTAGACTTAGGGTTGGCATATGTAGGTATCTCCGAATTAGTAAAAAGCAAACAAAAAAAAAACCCAACAACATAATTAAAAGTTAGACTCACCCAATAGGATTGTCTGGGATGACAGAAAAAGAGATCCAGAGTTTCACCCCAGGAAGCTTCGGTGACAATATGGTGATGACTCACCCAAAACGCAAAGACAAGATTGAAGAATGATGTGCAAGAAATGCTGGCCAAAATCTTGGCAATGAGAAAAGTCATACCTAACTGCAAACTCAACGTGTAGCTACAGAAAACAAACAGGTGGTGCAGGATCTGGTGCCTGAGTGATCCTTCTGGTACTATCCATAGCTTCCAAATGCCAAGAATGGAATCAAGAGACACACACCAATTCATCTCCCCTGATGGATCTCAAACAGTTTTGGAAATGAACAGATAGGTTTATTTTTAAATATTTTTAAATATTCACAATGCTGTTATCTGATAATGATGTGTCACTTCCTGTGGAAGAATTAGGGAAGACTTTTTGCTTGAGTTGCTGAAGTACCACCACTTTTCAAAGGATATCAAGTATAAATAAGTTCTGTTACTTAAAACAAGATGCAGGCTTTGTTTAACTACAAGGAAGCATGGTGAAATTCTAATTTAAGTCAAAGAGCTTACTGAAGAGGACGCAGCAGATGTTATTGTCTCTGAGTTGTCGTTAACCAATGTTATACTGGCTATGGTGACACAGGAGAAAGCTTTCAGTAATAATTGGATGATTCTTTTTTTTTTTTAATTCTCTGGGGTTGCTGGAGATAAATGCAAATACACATTTGGTAAGGATGGCTACAATGGTAGTAGACAGAGGGTGTGTGCCACAGCCCAAGGGAAAGAAGCATACTGTTGATTTCAGGAGCCCCTGTGACTCACCTGTGTATTCCTAGGAATTCACAAGTCAGAGTATCTTCACCAGCAGTGTGGTATCAAGTGGAGGGCACAAGTCCATCAATCAAATGAGCAGGATTCATATGCTGACTCTGATGCCATTAGCTGATTGACCCTGGGCAAATCATTTTTAGTCTCTCTACCAAACCTCAGTGTTCCCATCCATGTATAAGGTCAACACAGTCTATTTTACCAGGTTGTTTTGAGACTATAATGAGGAATATATAGGTAAAAATGCGCAGCACATGAGAAGATGCATAGTAGGTGTTTTGTAAGAATGTGTTGAACATGAATCTAAAGATGCTTTATTTTCACTTTGAACGTGGTACCTTCTAATACTTTAAATTGTCCCACTTCAAATTGCATACTTACTGGCTTGTGAATTACTTGTAATCAAATTCAAGCGTAGGCTCCACTAGGCAGGAATTCTAATTCTAATGGTCACTTCCAAATTTAATTAATACAAGTTCAGACTGTGTTTATCAAATAATCTGAAAGAAGATATCTCTGCACACAATGAGCCAAATGGCAAGATTATTTTATCATTAGAAAACGTTAATGAGGTACTAAATCATTCTGCTACGTGTTTTAAAAACATTTCAAACATCTAATCCCAGGTCCTTTAAAACTGAACACACATTTTTTCTTGGTTATATTTTTGAAATACAATTCTTTGTTGCATAAATAATTTTTGTAAAAAAAGTCAAAATAACACACGAGTTCAGTTAAGTAAAAAGTAAAATCCCCTATTTATTCTTTACCTCCCAATCCTACCTCTAAAATAAAGACTTTATTTTTGTGTGTTTATCAATTCCTAATTTTTTTCTACACATGTATAAACACATAGATTAGAAAGACATTTTACAACTCAGAATGAAATTATATTTAGCATATCGTCTTGCAGTTTGCTTTCCTTTTTGTAATAACGTAGTGTGAGCATTTGTGTACATGGCCCTCTCTTTACTTGTGGCTAAGTCACTGCAAATCGCTGGAAGAGACCCTTATGGGAACCCAATTTCCATTAGGACATATGTAATAAGCTTGTACAGATTTTAATGATGGGCTCATCCGTCTAAGGAGGATGAGGAGTGATCATAAAGCTGGAAGGCTGTAGAATAGTTTGGGCTGGCCAGGCCAGGCTTCTTGGAACACGAGGGCCTTGAACTTTGTGTGATGCCAAGGCAGGAAAAGGAAGTCTAAGTCAGGTTGTAGGGTGGTCCCCTGGAACCAGATGGAAATAAGCAATTGGAAAGAAATGGGGAAAGGAAAAGAAGAATTAACTCTTTCTAAATAACGGCCACATAACCAGACACGGGGCTTGGCCCTCTCTCAAACAATCCCCATACAATTCTCACAAGTCTGGGAAGAGGTACTGCTGCCCCCAATTTACTGATAACCTGGGGCTTAGACAGGCCTGTTACTGAGAACACACCTAATTAACATCAGGACAGGGACCTAAGCCTTGGTGCCTAAAACCCAGCTCTTCCTGTGGCATTAAGGGGAGATTAAGTTAAATAACATGCAAATCACCAATTTCAATGCCTCACAAAAGAAGCTGCTCAGGAAAATTTAGTCTTTCTTCTGCAATATATAAATCCGTTTTAGAATGTTCGTGTATCTGAAATTAGGTACATATGGCAAGAGGGACCTTTTTTGTCATTCTTTTTACCAAATGTGGTCTTGTATAATAGTACTCTGATCGATCTTTGCAAAGTTGGAGGACCAAACTGGTACTGGTTAAAATGTTACAGGTTTGAATTTAAAAAAGAGAATCTGTTATAACTCTATTTATTTATTGGTAGAATGTGAGGGTCTTTACCCTTTCAAGTCCTAGCTATGATTAAAAGATCTTGGATAGCCAGTCTTCCTGTCATAACAGCCCTATAGACCCCCAGTGAATCAGAAACACGTGCGTTGAAATTCCCCTGAAATCTATGGTGAGAAAGTACTTATGTCAGCTCCTGCTAAGCTCCCACTAAGCACTCTGCTGATTGTAATTAATCAAGGGAGTTTGTTCATTGCCATGTCCTGCAGGTCAATCAGGTTCTTGTGTAGTGATCTGGGGAACAGCTCTTGACCTATACAGCTATGACAAAGTGATCAACAGTGACACTCACACAGATCTTTATTCATGACTGCATCCCAGAACTGCAAGACAGCCTGGGGCTCAGGAGACCCTCCATGAGTATTTGATGAATGAATGAATGAGCAAACTAAAAACCAATATGGAAATTTGAATGCTGGTCTCATTTCTGCCACTAACGGCCATATGTCAACGAGCAAGTATTCAACCTCTCTGGCCTTAGTTTTGTCGCTAATGAAATGAAAATGTTTGGCATGGTGATTTCCAATGCTCCTTTCAGCTCTTGCTTTCAGCCTCCTTGCTTTTCTTACTCTTAAATCCTACTTGAAAGGATGTGCTTCCTGAGAATCTTTGTATCTTTCTTTATGCTCTCTTGGCATCTTTTCCCAGGGAAAATTCTTAAATCTGAATTTCTTTCTTTTTTACCCTCTCATGTTAAATAAATGTATAGTGTGCATGTTAACCATTATCATGGCTCCAGAAACCTAAGCAACACACCTTTAAAGCTGATTGCCCAAGCACTGATAGTGCTAACAAAAGAGAAAGCTTTTGGAGGCGATTCTAGCTCTAGGATAATTCTGTTTGGAATTTATTGATAAGGGTAATGAACTTCATTCTGTAATAACTATTAATAGCTTAAATACAAATATTTTGGAGAAGAAAATTGATGAAAATTCATACTAAAGTGGGAGTGAGTGATCAATAGCAACTCTTTTATTTGGGTAAGGTTTTATTGTGGAATAAAGAGAGGAGAAGAGCTAGAGAAGGAGGCGATAGAAAATTCAAGGTGCCTGAATGAGGAAAGGAAGAAAAAGGTGGACACAGAGATATGACAGAAAACGAATGTGACCCACTGAGAGTCTGTCCTTTGTCTAAGCTTCCTAAAAGAAAAATTCTAGGGGCAACTGGCAGGCTAAGTCAGTTAAGCATCACACTCTTGATTTCAGCTCAGGTCATGATCTCAGAGTTGTGAGATTGAAACCTGCCTCAGGCTCCATGCTGGGCATGGAGTCTGCTTGGAATTCTCTCCCTTCCTCTCCTCTTGCCCCTCCCCCATCTCTAAAAAAATCCTACTGATGAGGAGCAGAATTCTTTAGGAAACTGGAAATATATATACACTTGGAAGTCATTTTTATTTCAGTTATCCCTTTTCTTTCCTAATTAGTTTTTTTGTCTTTGAAATTCTTAGTAAATCAACTAATACTATTGAAAGTTGCAATTCTGCTTTTAAAAAAAAAACACTTTGGAAGACATAACTTAAAACTTTTCCTCATAGCATCTGTTTATGATTAAGCTACTAATTGAATGGCCCTCAATAGAAGAGTGCTATGTTCCTGTTGAGCACACAAGTCTTAACTGCAATTAGCAAGCTCTTGAGTTCCAGTTTTATTCAGGAAATATTTCTAAAATGATTTTCTCCATCACACTTAAATGATTTACATAAAGAACTAATTTTGGGGCCAGAAAAATCCTTTTTTTTTAAGCTCTAAAACTTTGTGATTTTAACATTTGAAAAAAATCCATTTGTAAGGGCTCTGAAAACATGAACAAAGAGGTCAGTTTAATGTAATTATACAAAATGAATGAACATGCAAAATCCTGATCCCTGCTAGGTCAAGGCTTTGTAAATACCAGTTCATCTTGGTTTCTCAGTAGGCACAGAAACATATCTTGCTCCATTTGCACTGATGGAGAGAATTATAATCTGAATTATTTAACAAATATTCCTTGAACGTTGACCTCAAGAAGTGATTTCATAGCTTGTGGAATTCCGTTATCCAAGACATTCAAATTAATGTAAATGGAATGGCAATGAAGTAAGACTCGGTGTCACAGATTCAAAAACGTTTTGACAGCATATATTATTGGGAAGAACTAATTCGATATATTAGGAATAAATGTGCAACCTAACTACTTGAGGTTTTTGGGGGTTTTTTTAAAAGATTTATTTATTTTAGAGAGCGAGCGAGCAAGTGAGAGCACAAGCATGGAGAGGGGCAGAGGAATACAATCCTTGCAGACTCCCCACTGAGCTTGGGACTTGACATGGGGATAGATCCAGGACCCTGAAATCATGATCTGAGCCAAAATCAAGAGCTAGATGCTCAATTGACTGAGCCACCAGGCATCTCTACTACTTGAGTTTTAAAAAAGCCCTACAAATATAACATAATAGAGGATGTCCAAAAAATTAGAGATTTAACTTACTAACTTAAATTTAGTAAGTTAATGGTATATCATAGTTTCCTTAAATAGAAAGCAGAAGCTCAGTTTGCATTATAAGCAATATAGTGTCCAAAATAAAGCAGGTAATATTTCCATTCTCCTTTTCACTTCGATAGGATCTACAATATTGTGTTTGGATCTAACCATCTTTTAAAAAATATGTTCGGTTTTTTTAAGTTTAATAAATCAAAGTGTCTCTGCTGGTGGGCACCTAGACTGTGGATGGGTCTTGGATCCTATCATTTTAGTGGATATAAAATAAACTACAAATATCTAGTGAAGATAAAGACTTGAGGAAAGACAAGAGCTTCCACTGAAAGATACTAAGATAGTGACCAGATCAAGGGAAATATTAGCCACAAACTGTATTCTGTACATATTAGACGATATCTGGATTAAAGTGCTTGGTTCTAGATAAAATTTTTAAATTAACTATTTTTCTTATAGAAGTAACGGATTCCCATAGTAGAAAAAAAAAAATAGCCTGACAGTGGTGTGGTGACAGGTATGAGGTGAAATGTAAATCTTCCCACCATCATTCCAAATTTCATCCCTTAGAGAAAACTAATGTAAATAATTCAATGTGCATACTAGAGTTTTTTCTATGCGTATACTAACACAGGCTGGTATATATTTTTAAGTACACATGGGATCAAGTCTGTATAGTTTGACATTTTTTACTTAAAAATGCTTTACGTTTCCATATTATCTATATATTATACCTCATCAATTGTTGCATAATGTTCTATAACATGAATGTATCACAATTGATTAATAATTCCCTTTTGACCATCATGGTGTATTTAATGATATTCTCTTGATAAACATTTAGGTTGTTTCCATTTTTTTATTGCAAGTAATGCTGCAATAAACACTTTTGATTATTCATTGTACATCCGTACAAGAATATCCAGTTTAAATCCCTGCAAAATTTGTTACTAGGCCAAAGGGCACATCCATGTTTGTTGTTCTTCTTCCTATTAACAATTTCCAACTTGACCCTATTGAATTGTCTGTTTCTCCAACCCTTCACAAATTCTAGGAATTTGTAAATTTTATAATATTTTATCGGTGAAAAATGGTATCTTATTATTGTTTTAATTCTTATTTTATGGATATGATTATTACTCCATACACTTATAGGCAATTGGTATTCGTTTTTGGTGAACTCCCTATTCATATATTTCACTTGTTTCTTATTTATTTTTTCCTTTGTTTTACTGACCTCGGAGAGTCTTGCATATTAAGAAAACCAGTCTTTTGCCATAGATATTATAAATATTACTTTCTATTTTCTAGTTTGTCTTTTAACTTTGTTCATGAGATATTTTCATACAGTAGTTTTATATCATTAATTTAATTTTTGTAAGTTTTAATTTTTATTTCATATTTTTAATTGAATTTTTATTTAGTTCAATTTAACCCATTTTTTCCTTCATGATTCTGATTTTTGGATCATGCTCTCGCTATGCCCAAACTATATTTTTTAAATTCCTTATTTTAAAAATATTTTATGGCACTTTCTATATTTAAGTGTTTGATCCATTTGGAATTTGTTTTGGTTTAAGGAGTAGAGCAGAGATCAAATTTCATATTCCCCCAAATAACTAGATATATATTTCAGTATCATTTTCTGATGAGTACATTTTACCCTGGTGATGTAAAAGGCTAAATTTTTGTATGTCCTGTGCCCATTTCTGAATTTTCTATTCAGTTCTTATATAGTACCAATTGTTTTAATCTCTGGTAGAGTTCATACCTCCACCATATTCATACCCTCCATCACATATTTCTTAGGCATGTTTATTTTTCCAGGTAAAATTATAATAAATGATGTAATCAGATCAAAATAACAACATCCCTCCACCAAAAACACTACAACCTTTGCTAAACCTTCTGTTGGGCCTTTCTATCTGTTACAGCAAAGAAAGATCTCTATGCCTGGCTGAAGCCTCTCTCTCATGGTACCTAGATCCTCAGCCCCTTTGGTCTCGTAGTTATGCTTCTCTTTCATTTATCCTTTGTTACCTGCTAACTATTCATCTAAATATACCTTTAAAGTTACCAATTATCATATGGTTTCACTCATATGTGGAACATAAGGAATAGTGTGGAGGATCACTGGGGAAGTGACGGAAAACAGAATGGGAAGAAATCAGAGAGGAAGACAAACCATGAGAGACACTGGACTCTGGGAACCAAACTGAGGATTACAGAAGGGAGGGGGCTGGAAGGATGGGATAACAGAGGGATGGTTATTAAGGAGGGCATGTGTGGTGATGAGCACTGAGTGTTATGCAGAACTAATGAATCATTGAGTGCTACATCAAAAACTAATGATATACTACATGTCAGCTAATTGAATATAATAAAAAAAATTACCCATTCACAAAAAAGAAAGGAAGGAAAGAAAGAAAAAATAAAGGAAGGAAGGAAAGAAAAAGAAGGAAGGAAAGAAGGAAGGAAGGAAGGAAGGAAGGAAGGAAGGAAGGAAGGAAGGAAAAGAAAACTCTTGGCTCTATTTCCCAGTGCATCTGTCCCATTTCTTTGCTCACCGTTTCAGCAGGAATTCTTGAGCTCTGCTCTCATGTCCAAGCTCTTCCTCAACCACTTCCATAGGCTTTCCTCTCCATCACTCCCCTGAAGCAGCTTTTATCAAGGTCACTGATGTCTTTCATTTGGCAAACCCATGGTCAGTTCTCTGTTCTCATTATTCTGACTCTCCCTATCATTTGACACAAGAGATTAGTCTTTGTTGATAAATTTTCTTCTGAGACTTTGGGGCCAACACATTCTGCATTTCTTCCAACCTCACCAATCACTCTCTAGTGTCCTCTGCTATTGAATCTCTTCCATTTAATCTCCACACATTAGAGCACTTCAGACCTTTCCTCTCCTCTCCCCTTCACCTCATCTCTTTTCCTGTCTCCCTACCGCACCTCTCTTTCCTTCTCCCATGCTCTACTCTTTCCTCTTTGCCTCCATCTACTTAATTTTATCCAGTCCTACAGCTTTTAATAACTTACTCCTTCAAGATCAATCTCTCCTCTGAGCTTCAGTTCTCTCTCTCTGAAGATCTATACATAATCCCTGCTCAGATATCAGATAGTCACTGTACACTCAATATGTCCAAGGCAGAACTCTTATTTCCTGAGCCCAATTTCCATTTACTATTTCCCTTGTCTTAACCAGAGGTGCCCTCTCCGCCTTGCTAAGTTTGACATTGTCCCTGGTTCCTCTCTTCCCTTCAAGCTCCTTATTCAATCCATCAGCAAGATCTGGCAGTACTACTTCCAAAATACAAAGCAAGGCCTTATGTCCTCCACTACTGTAACTTAAGCCTTCATTCCATCCTTAGTCCTGGTCTCCCAACTGGTCCATTTTAGCTCTTGCTTCCCTACTCCTTAGCAGTTGGTTCTTTACACAGTAAACAGGGTAATCTTTCCAAATCAGACCCTGTCACTGAGCAGCTTAAAGTTTTCTGATGAAATCCAGCCACTTAACATGAAATGTAGACTCTACAGCACCTGACTGTTGGGTTGACTGACCACCTACTCATCATCCTGTCCCTGACTCTTTCACCTCCAGCAAGTCTGGCCTTCTTGCAGTCCCCTGAACACAGCAGGAAGCCACAGGGCCTCTGCTTTTGCTGGTCCCTCTATTGGGAGGATTTATCTCCCTGTGGTTTATAGGAATAACTCTCTCTCTCATTCTTAAAGTTTCAACTGAAATGCTGTTTCTGCAAGAGGTTTCCCCTTCTGCCTTAGCCAAACACACCTACCCACATATCCACAACCCCACTCACTCTCTACTTTACTGCCCTATTATATTTTCTCCATCTCACCTAAAGCTTTCTTAAATGATAATAAGTATTTTCTGTCTTTCTCATTGGGCTATAAACCCCACAAGTAAGTGATTTTATCTGCCCTGTAAGTGTATACACAGGCACAGCAGGATTATTGCCTGATACATAGTAAAGCCCATAATAAGTGGAACATGTTTTGATAGCTCCAGAAAACAAACAAAACCCATATTGTTTATAATTTATGTATTTATTTATTGAGATCACATAGAATTTACAGATTACCATAGGGAGACACGACACACTTAATATAGTAAATCTTGCCCAAGAACATTGAATGTCTTTCTAATTACCCAAGTGTTCATTTTTTAAATCAAAGTTCTGATAGCCCTATTCTAGGGGAAACTTTTTATATTTTAGGAGGACGTTTATCTAAGAGAAGCAAACTCAATATTACTAATATATTTATCTCCAAATGTGATGTCAAGTGGAAGAGGGAATTAATTTTTTCATCATATAAGACCAGAACTGGATGGAGTTAAAAGATATGAAAATTCCAGCTCAAGAAAGAAGTTTCTAAAAATTAGAACATGGGGCAAGCTGCCTGCGAGGGCGTGAGCTCTCCATCATGGTTGATGTCCAAGTTGCGATTGTGAGATTATAGAGGAAACTCCTGTATTATACAGGAGGTTGGACTAGAAGACACCTCCTGAACCCCTTAACTTTGAGACTGTGACTCACATTTTTACTACAAGTCTCCACCAGTTTGATGCATTCCAAGAAATTAAATCAACCCAAATTTTCCCCAGCCACGGATATTTAGGGATTCTAAAACTGAGTGATTTTATGGTGAAGTTCAGACTCTATTCATGTACCTCTCTCTCTGCCCCATGAATTATATTTCCTTTCACTAACTAAATCTTTAAGACTGGATTCTCCTTGGACCTAACTTTTCTGAAATATTTTACTTTACTAAGGCACCATGAAACAGAGGGTGTTAAAATCCAAAACTACTTGGTATTTTCTTTAAGAAATCAGATGACAAAGCTGAACAGTCAGCCAACAGGTTTTGCAAGATGTTACTTGTCTCTGCAAGTTATTGCTTTCAAATAGGCTAAATCAAATAGTGTGAAGCTTTATTGAAGAAGTTTTGTCCAAAGTTGTTACTACTGACCTGCAAACCTGGATTTTTTTTTTCCGCCTCCAAAACCTTGAAACATTCACGGAGGAAAAAAAAAAGAGTAAGAGAGAAAGTAATAATGATAGTAGCCTTACTTGCTATTATCTTCATTTGAAAGAAATGATATTGTTTGCAAAAGGTCCAAGGCTGTGGAGCTAAACCACAATTCTAGATAGCTCAGCAAGGCTTACCAGAAAGCAGAGTGAGCTTCTTTGTTCCAGTGCTTCATGGAAAGGAATCATTTCACAGCTTGTACAGATTCTGCAAAGGCCTCAAGCTAGGAAGTGTAAGGTGACCTGCGGGAGGTGTGAAGGGGTCACTCAAATGAGATGAGATGTCTCTTCTGGCTGCTGGATTACACTTACAAGTTCTTACAACGTGACTGTCACTCTGACCTTCTTGCCGCTCAAGTCCAGGGATCTTAGGAGATGGGAAAGAGATTCCAAACCAACTTAGACTCAGGCTTTACTATGTCATTCATTTGTCAATCCAAAATTCAAGCAGAAAAGATGACCCATTCTCAAAAAAGTTTTTAGACATTTGAGTGAATCAAAGACGTATGTTATACATAGAATCTTCTCTTAGGAAGTCCATAGTGATTTTAGTCACTGTCAGCCACCTACAAAATCCACCAGGCTGGCTTCATGGAATTTCTAGAAGCTCATTCAGAATTGGATTCCATGTTCTTATGTGTATACTACAGGTTGTAGTTGTTAGCAATAGTCAGGTTTATAAGAAATCCCCTTTAAAATTCCGTTAAACAGAGAGACCGGGGATGCCTGACCCCCCCTGATCCCCTACGTGAGAGGCAAGGAGCTTGCCTTTCAGATTTGTTTCATGGTTTTTCATTTCAGGAAAAGCAAGGCTAATGCAATGTTCCTAAATGCCAACATGTCTTCTGAAAGAAATTCTATTTGGTGACACTCCGGCTTCAATACCAAATCCTAGGGGCCATGTCTCCTTTGTCCTTTTTAACTTCTACTGCCTCGTTTTCATTTCTTCACCTGTAAAATGGGGCTATTATCTTCCTCTGTACTTCATGAGGGTGACTGGAGAAGCTAATAAAATCATATACATGAAAATACCTTAAAGATTTTAAAGCCCCATTCAAACATAAAATGATGTTATTACTTAGGACTTGAATTTAATTGTAGAAGCATTTTGTTTGTTTGTGTTTTACTTGTTTTCTCTGTAGATGACAAAAGGGCAAGGGTCTAAGGAATAAATGACCTATCGAATCCTATCCATTCTCAAAATCCAGAATTTCTGTGGAAAGGAGGACACAATGTATGGTATACAATAAGACTTCTTTGGGTATGCTCTTTAGAAAGTAGTCTCACTACTTTCTAGGCATAGCTAGATATGATACATATGTTCCTAAAGCAAGTAAATTTCTCAGAATTTAATTATAAAGATTGTGAAATGCATGTGTTGCTTCAAAACAATTCCTAAGAGCTGCTTTCAATTAAAAAAAAAAAAAGCACCGTGTTTAGATAAAAAAAAATGTTACTTGAATTCCTGCTTCTCCCTAATATTACCAGTGGCTGCTAACAAGAAGACAAAATTAAAAATTACCTTATGAAGGAAACCTTAAGAGATCATCATCAGATTACCTGATTGTAACCACCTTCTCTTGGTATTTAGACTATTTTTTCCATCACTAAGTATAAATTATATTTAGAGAATAAAAAAAAAAATCAGCCCCGGGAGGAATTTCAGAAATAATCCAGTCTATCCTCAGTGGTTTTATAGAAAGCACCAAGCCTCAGAGATGGTAAGTGATTTGACTGAAAACACACAGCTCCTACATGTGGAAGAGAGATTAAGATTCACCTCTTCTGGCTTGCAGCCCATGGCTCGTTCTACCCCATGCTACCTTAGCCCAGGGTAAGAAATATTTAATTGAAGGCTAATGATGAAAGACAATGAAGACATATTGTATTTCTTCTTTGGATTTCTTCACATATCACAGCAGCACCTAGGAACTCAGATAATTATACCATGAGGAGACAAGTGACAGGAGAGCAAAACACCTCCTCTAATTCCTAGCCCTCTGTCAAATGCAGAGGATGTGGCAAATTGCTACCTGTAGGCTCCTGGAGGCAGGCGGGAGAGGTGCATTACTTGTGCAAAGAAGCAGTCTTGGCATCTCCCTTTGTGAGATGGAAATCTAAGATTTGGGTAGATTTCAGGGATGGGGGTTTCCCAGCAGAGGGAAATACCAAGCCTCAGGTCTTGGACTCAAAATATTCTGTTCTCAGTTCCTACCAAATTAACTTGAGCCACAAACAACTCCATCAGTTGGGGGTGCAGAGCTAGATGGGGAATGTGAGGTTGATCCCCTGTTACTGAAACTCTTCAGCTCTTGTATTATCTGATTCAGCTCCCCTCTTCGTAATGAAGATCAAATTATATCCAGGATTCTGGTTTGCTGAAAAGAGAGAGAGAGAGATCATGGGGACATATCATTTTACAGAAGACAATACCAGCAATTTCAGAATGAATCTGGCAGCTAAGCCTAGCAATTATTTGGACCGGCAATCCCTGGTTCTTTGGGGATGGACTGTGCTAGTGGGGCTTGACAAAAGGGGGCAAAGCTGTGGTAGCATCCAGTCTCCAGGTAGCAGAGATCATTGGTTTCCACTGTTCACTCCAGCAAATTCTATTAAGTCACAATATTTTCCCAAAATTCCAACATGCTATCACAAAAAGGGGAAAAAAATCAAATCACTCGGTTCAGAAAAATGTTAATTTTCTACTTAAAGCCATTAGAAAGAAACTGCCTCCCCAGAACCGGAAACCACTGGAACATTCTCTACATAAAGTTATGGGGCAATATTTGATTTTAAGGTGAAAATGTGGGGTTTTTTTAATTATAAAGAAATTTGGAGCCAGTTAGCAGAAAAGGATTTGTGAAATAGCTAATTGAAACCAGATGCCTGGAGAAATCGAGTTCGCTGTTCTTTCCTCAGTGGTATTTCAGTAGAGTATGTGTCTGTGCTACCCCGTGAAGATGCACTGTGCAGCCAATGGTTAGAAAATGAAGGTGGATTTTGGTTCCACGTTAGGATGAATTTTCTAATCATCTGACCTGTCCAAATATGTAATGGGCTGCGTCAGAGGGGGGACCATGGGGACCATGGCTGGAGATGTTCGTAAAGAAGAGGAATGAAGCCGGGATCAGGCGGTGCACTATGTGACCTCTCAATGCCATTGTGGAGTTTTCTAAAACCCTCCCCTTTATCACTAAGAAACACTTCTCAGTGCCTATGGCTTTTGTAATTTAAAAACCATGGGTTGTTAGAAATGCATATTCAACATCTATCCAAATACAATAAGGGAAAAAATGAGTCCCAAAACAAAAGCTTTGGAGAGAGAGGCTTTTATTTAAAAAAAAAAAAAAAAGTATCATCCACATACCTATTCTTTCAAGGGATTTTTCTAAAATAATTCAAAGTTGCAAATACCTACTGAGCACTCAGTCCCATCATCTTTGCTTGGTGATGGCCTTGAAGTGGGGGTGGCACCCCACCCCCCCACCCAGGCTGAAAGTGGCCTCATCATGTTTTCCTGCTGTGACAATAGTTGATGTAGGCAACCAACCCTTTTACCAGGTTTCCGCAAAGCAGTGTAAATGTTAGTAGGTCACCGTGGAACAGACAAAGAGAATTTGACAAGTAATCTGTTTATTCTTCAGATTATAAAACTGCTTTCAGGGCCACATTAAAGTAACACTTGCTGGGCCAAGAGAAAGAAGCCATCCCTTGGCACAGCTTTCCGACAATCAGGTAGTGATGGTGACCTGCTTTGCCACCTCCGAAGGTGGTGACAGAAAGCAGACATTCTGCCTCCAAGGCCAGTACCACAAATACAGAGCACAAAATTGGTATGGGAAAACAACTACAGCGACAAAGGCCGAAAGTGAGAAAAGTAGCCGTCAGTGTTCAAACCACTTAATGCATTGATGGGAGCAAACCACACGGAAGGAAACTTTCTGATTGTTGCTGGGCCACAAGTCATTGTAAAGAAGCCATCTATAACACTGCATACACCCAGAGAGATGTAAGATATCCGAAATGCAACTGTGTCCTTGAATTAAGGTATTTAGTTAGCGTTTGATTCAGGCTGCTGTGAAATGCCCCAAGAACCGCCCAAACAGGTGCACTTTCTCTCTTTCTTTCTGTCTTTCCGTCCTTCTCTTTTTAGGTGTCTGTCTGCCTATGTTCCCTCTGCCTGGAAAAGTGGCCCTCTTTCGATTGGCCTGCGTGAACTCCATCTTATTCTTCACATCTCAGCCCACTTGTCACTTTTTCTTCAGAGAAGCTCACTTGATGAACAATTTCATTCTTTTCCTGGGTCTCTTCCTCCTTCATATGTTTGTTTCGTGTCTGACTACAGCAAGCTCTTGAGACCAGGGACCTCATCTTCCGTCATTCCTACTCAATTTCCAGTGTCCTGCGTGGTGCCCTAAGGAAGGCATTTTGATAAATAAATGAATAAACAGTTTTTGATAAATAAGTCATAAATAAATGGCAGAATAAGATCAGAGTGGCAATGAGCAAGGAGGGTCATCAGCACCACATGTAAGTGCTGGTGCTCACACCTCCCTTTTGTGCCCAGCAGGTGGGTGCTGTGGGGGTAGGGTGCTGCAGGTGTAGATGGCAAACTTTTCTGATGATGATGATTTCCAAGGATCAAAACAGTCTAATATCTCTAAATTCTCTGCTTCCCAGGTAGACCCACATAATTCCACCTTCTTCAACCATAGTATACTCCCCTGGTGAAACCTGAGTGTTGAGAGTGGTTAAAAACAAAGAAGACTCTAACATCTACCCAGTGAAACAAACAGTTTTGCTTCCAAAGAAATCATTTGTACATTAAAGTATCACATAAACAGGCAAATAAATATAGGTTGCTTTTTTTCAAAGAAGTAGCTTGATCGAGGACTTTCTGACCAGTCAGAACCCGGCCCTATGGGCCTCTTCTTCCTAACACTTATCACAAGTGAAACTTTATTTCTTACTGTGATTTTTTTCTCTAGTATCTGTGTTTTATAAGTAGACTATCAGCTCCCTGAAGTTAGGGGCATTGTCTGTTTTTGATACCAGTGTTTCCCTAGGACAAAGCCCAAGAGAAATAGGATGAATTAGTGAATGAATGAATGAATGAATAGGACTTACACTTTCCCTACACTTGGCTTATTACCAGCTTGTAGGGTACCCTTGAATAAGTCATTTTATCTTGCTTGTGTTCATTCTCTCATTTGAGAAAATAATGATATCATTTTGATCCCTTCTGAATATAGTTTCAAGGATCACATGTCATGAAAGTGACATGAATGCCTTGAAAGGGATACAATTCTATTAAAATCTAAGCCACTGTACAAGAAGTACTCTTGCCACTGGAGCTTTAGATGCAGGAAATGGAGCAAAAGCAGATCTGAGATCAAGTGTGTCCCCAAAGCAAGTGTGGAGCAAGGACAGGGAAGACACTGAACCAAAATACTAACTTCAGGAGTTCTGTGGTTCCTGTTAGTTCTGTTTACAGAGAGACTCCCTGTCACCTGGGGAATGAAGGAGGGCAACTTGGCAGTTTCAGGCAACCCCTGGGTTGACACTCCAGAAAAACTGGAGAGACAAAGATCAGCCCAGACTTCATGGACAGGATATCAGGGAGGCATGCTGAGTCCCTATGGCTCAGTCCTGGTCCTTCAGTTCAGTGGTGGCATAAGATTGAACTAGATGTGTGGACACTATCCAGCCTGGGCATTAGAAAAACCAATTTAAGTTTCCTTCATCAAACAACTTGTAGACTTAAAGAGCAAGGTTACATTTAAGGGGAGGGATGTCTTGATGCTATGATTATTCAACAGTAATAATATAAAATAGTATTATTTGTTGTCTAGTATATATTAGAAGCTTTACATATGTTTATCTCTAACATCAACTCTGTAGAGTTGGTGCTTCTATACCTATTTTATAGATGGAAAATTAAGATTCAGAGATCAAGGAACTTGATCACACAGCTAGGTGGCCCAGCCAGGATTCAAACATGGGACTGCTCACCTTCAGACATGCTCTTTCCATTTCCCTTGTCCAAACAAGGAAATTAAGATTTTTAAGAGCAGAGGAATAATCCAAGCATGAGGTCTTGCTAGTGTGGGGCCTTGTGTGCCCAGATCATAGGCCCATGAAGCTGATCCTGCAAACCGTTCAAAGTTGGCTAAAAAGGATCAAATGACCAAGTGACCCCCACCTCTTGCTGGTTCTGAGAACCCCTCAGAACTCCCAATGGTTGAGCTTTAGCCAATGGAGTTGAGGTAGGGCAAAAGACAATAGCATAGGGAGAGGCAGAGGGAAAGGTCACAGAAACAAAGCAGGTCATTACTACTATGCCTTCCAGAGTACTGGAGCCAGCACCAATGCGAGGGACCTGACAGTCCAACATCCTGGGAATAGCCCTGGGCTGCGGCCGTAGTCAGGCACCGTAGCCATCACCATCCACACCCTGGTTATCCCTAAGACAAGTGCCCTGGGGAAACAAGATTGGCAACTATGACGTAAACATACAAATATTTAAACAGAATGAAGAGAAAAAATTCCCATGAGAAACCAAATAAGAAACATTCACTGCTACAAACTCAAATTACATGGAGGCAGAACCAGCAAAACAAGGCTCTTCCAGACTGGTTTCAGTCACTGTCAGAGCCAAGAAAGCAGGGCAATCCAAAGGGAGGAAGTTTCTCAAGAACAAATGAGATCAATCTAATAGAATGCTATTACTGAATGACCAAAGTCTAGGCTCTGAGTAAGCAATTTTGGGGAAAGATGGATATAGAGACTTCTTATCAAAATTCATTTATTTTTAATTCTAACATGAAAATCATAAATGCTTGTTCAGAAAATTTGGAAAACATAGAGAATCACAGTGAAAAAAATCACTCATAATTCTGCCACTCAGGTATAATCATCACTAATTTGACCTCTTGGTATATATGCTTTCAAATTTTATTACATAACAAATGTATTATATATAATAACTTATATATAATATATGCATTGATATATATATATATATGTAACATGTACATAATTGTTTTCAAGCATGAAAACCTTAGTAACATATCATGATTTTTTTCCCTTGTTATATATTATTCTATGTAATTGTTAATAGCTGCATAGTAGCTCACCAAATAAATCCTCTGTGCGAGTTTCTTTTTTTTTGTATTTATATTTTTAAGTAATCTCTACACCCAACGTGGGGCTCGAACGTTGCGTGCTCTTCCGACTGAGCTGATGGGGTGCCCTGTTTTTCAGTATTTATGAACAATGCTTGTATAAATATCTTGGGCACACACATACACTTTCACCAATATATTACTTACTCCTCGTGTTGTTCAGAAAACATTTTCCTTCGATGTGGCATTTTCTATTCCCATTCTTAGGAAAAACCACACAAAGAAAGTGTTAATGACAGCGCAGCAGAATCTGGCCAGACTATCTTCTCTGTGCTCCTCATGTCCCCTTAGCACTTGCCCTGCACATCTTTTATGGCACTTAACACCCTCTACCTTCTCGTTATATATGGTGCAACCAGATACTCCTGGAGGGAAGAGCCATGTGAGACTCACCTCTGCATCCCTCAGGGCCTTGTCCACATTAGGTGCTCCTTGAATGTTTATGCAATAGCTGAACAAGGTCTCCAAGTCCTGTAGCCAGTCCTAATTCCACTCCCTTGCTAAATTCCCTCCATAACTGATGTGACATTTCCTTCTCAGCTGAGCGACTGAAGTTTGGGGATATGTCTTAAGGGGTCAATTAGTTCCTTTGATGTGTCCACCATCAGGTGACCAGAGGTGGGTCTTTTGAGAAACCTGGCAGTCAAATGGTTTAGAATTTCCTAGGTGGCTATGGAAGAGTTAAGAAGCTGTGGCTTATACCAGTCTATGCTTTCCAGAAATGACTTGATATTTGACACCCAAAATTAATTATAGTTTTTATATTCAGAAAAGTATTGCTAAACTTACTTCTAGAAACCATTCAATATTGTATAAAGGAAAAAGATGATCTAAAGCACAAATGGCATACTGCCTGTTTTTAAATGGGAAGAGTGTCTAGTTCTAAACATCTGCTTGGCTTATTCAATCCCTCTCAAAAAGCTGCCTTGAGCTGTTCCCTATGTTAGCTTTAAAAGATTCTCAGTTCTCATCTGTTAGAAGTGTTAAATCACATTCTATCTCTTAGGAATAGTAATTTTTTTTTTTTTAAAAGATCAGCTCTCGTGAATGTTCTGTACTGATTAATTTCAAAGAAATCTCCTTCCCCCGTACTAGTCTCCTAGTGGGTGCTACACTAGTGCTTCCACTATATACCAAGCTTATGTTAGGAGCTGGGGTGCAAATGTGAACAAGTGATGGGAGTGACAGGTTCAGAACAAAAACCAGAGCTCTCGAGGGAATCCCAAGCGATAGAAGATCAAATGAGTAAACCCCACAACCCTGGTTTCCCAGGCAGGAGTCACTTTTCTCCACCTAACCCCGAACACCCCTTACCCCCAAACTTCCACGCTGAAGAGGCATCCTAGTGCAAGGAAAACAGCTGGGGCAACCAGCTTTGAATTTGGCTCAACTCTTTTTTAGCTCTGGGTCCTGGATAAGTCACTTGACCTTTGAGCATCCACAAGCAGGATGGAATAATCAACGTGATCGCAGTAGCAAGTGGTTCAGAGCAAACGGTCTGCAGCCAGGCTGCTAGGGGTCAAATCTCTCCCAGCATTGTAAGTTGTGTGACCTTGGGTGGGTTATTTCAGTTCTCTGGGCTTTGATTCCATCAGGTGAACAATTGGAGTGAAAATCATACCTACCTCACAGGATTGCAGAGGTTAACTCTATTAACCTACATGGAGTGCTTAGAATAATGGTAACTCTTTTATAGGAATTAGAGTTGCTGCGAGTAGAAGTTAAAATGGTGGTTGTCATGGTGGAGATGTGATAGTTTTAACAGTCTGTGCCCAATCACAGCCCCAGATCCTCTCTGGTTATATTTAATTACTCTGGTTAGTTCTGTTAGGATTTGAAGAACCTAAATTCCTTGCACCTTTCCTACCTTAGTACTAACATCAACATTTACTGAGCGCTTGTCATGTGTCAGATAAATTCTAAGAGCATCGGAAATGCTGACTCACCTAATTTGCACTATAATGCCAGTACTATTATTAGCTCCACTCCACAGATAGGTCAACTGAGTTAGAGGGAGAGTAAGTGGCTTGCCCAAGAGTGAATAGCTAACAAGAGGCCTGGCTCCAGGCCCACAGACCATCTCAGCTGATAGAACAAATCCCACCATGCTCATTGCTGAATCCTTTTGGGGTCTGATTTACTCCTGTGACTCGCCAGTAGCTACGCAATATTATTCGAGCTTCTAAGTGCCAGCTGTACTGTGTCCTTGCGAGGCGCTATTCTAAAAAGTGCTCACAGAAATAACCAGTTTTTGCCAGTGAAAAGCACGGTATTTTGAGAATTTGAGCATTTCTATGTGGCGGCGGTATGGGGGTAAGAAGGAGAGCTCCCGTTTGCATTAGCCAGGGAAGGACTGTGAACTATTATCTTACCTTGTTATCTGAGCTGCTGGTGCACAAGGAAGTTTCCTTTGCTAATGGTTGAACGGCTCTTCAGATAAAGGCCTCCCCTGGATCTCTGCAGCACTAATTAATCAGCTGTTAAAACAGTAGTTGATAAAGACAGGCTTACTTAAAGTTCGAATTGCCTGCAATCAGAGATAACCAGCAAGTCCCTTTTGGCAGTGAGATATGAAAACAGGAGAATGATCTCTTATCAAGGTGAACATGGCACTCAGATGAAAATGCATTTCAGAAAATAGTTAAAGCAACTTCAAATTAGAGAGGAATAAACATGGAATTATTTCTTTTAGGCTGTGTAGACAAAGTGAAAATGGCACAAAATACATATCCGGAAACACACACACACACACACACACACATACACACGCCAGTCGGATCCCCACTAACGCTTCAGTGTGTGCTGAGTAAGCAGAACCAGCGTGGGCTTCACTGATGCAGTTCCACGAGAGGATGTGACACGCCGTCACCGTTTCCCTTTGATGGCTCCTTATTTGCGAACATCACTTCTTTTAGAAAATTAAATTAAAAATTTTATTTCCCAGAGGCAAGGACATGATTATAAAAATTTATTTATTAAAGAAATCACCTGAAAAAAAGAACCATGTGTTAAACGGAAATCACCTTTCCTGAGAAAATGCTTAGATGAAATGGAGAAATAAAGCATGTGAATTGGTTTGGGTATTAATAACAGCTTTCCAATGGATTAAAAGAGAGAAAGGCGCTAACTGGCACGTGGATGCGGAGCGATGGATGGTTGCACCTCCTGAGAATATAGATTCAGGGAGACTCCACAGGTAGGAATGTAAAGTGTGATACAGGGGGCCGTCAAAGACCTTAATATTTACAGAAACAGAATTGAAGTGTGTAGATATAATACCTATGGTTCAATGATCTTCTCAAAAGCTTAAATTTTATTTTTAGAGCAACAAAAACAAATATAATTGTCTGAAGGGCTGGATTAACAGGAAATTGTTGTTTGTGCAATCTATGAAATGTTGAATTGACCCTAAACATGTAGTGAATGAATGTGAATGAATGTGAATGAAGTCCCCCAGATACATAAACTTGGAAAAGAACTTAGAATATGGAGGTGAGCTTTCCTAAGCGGTGCTGTTGTTACTGCTAGTGCTAACATTTTATTTTATCTTATTTCTAAAAGAGATTTTATTTATTGACTTATTTGAGAGAGGGAGTGTAAGCAGGCAAAAGCAGAAGCAGCCTTCCTGCTGAGCAGGGAGTCTGACTGGGGGCTCCATTTCAGGACTCTGGGATCATGACCCAGACCAAAGGCAGACGCTTAACTGAGTGAGCCTCCCAGGTGACCCTGTTAACTTTTTAATTTACGTGATTCCATAAATGTAATATAATGAAATGAAAAGATCAATGGATTTGGAATCTGGCAACCCAACTGTGAAATAATAGTTATTATAAAAACTAATAAGTGATACAAACTTGCATAAACAATCTCTTTGAGTCTCAGTTTCCTCATCTTAAAAATGGGTGAGTAGAGTGGGGAGATCACCAAACTATATTACCTTTATTTGCTTTTAAGTCTCACATCCTGTAATTCTAGATTTCACCATTTATCATTTGTATCCAGATACTATACACTTTATGGTCAATTTCAAGTCACAAACCCAAGAGCAAATCAAGTCTTTAGATGATTGGGTTTCAAGAAAACATTGTTAGCTGTGAGATAAGGCTTTCCCAAAAACACCTTGGAAGTTTTTATCTTAAAAATGCAATGGTAATTTGTAATAATTAAGAAATGCTTTAACAAAATTCCTCCTACCTATGTATTTACATAATGCTGGCACAACGGGGATTAGATATCACTGAATTTCCAAGTGAGTAACCCCATTTTGCATGCTTAAAGTTACCTTCTGACTTCTGAATGCTTTTTTTCCCCATTCCTCTTTATATGTATCTAACATTATCACCACCCAAGCACTTTACAAAATAGAATAGAAATCAGTCATTATTATTATTATTATTGTTTTAGACTGGGACAGTTCAGGAGGTGGCATGTGTAGATGGCTATGCAATTGGTATGTGTTCAGTGGTGAGCCAGGGTCTAAGGTCTGAATGCCCTTAATGTCCTATACAACTCTGGGCATTGCATTCCAGTTGCTGTCTGTGAGTCATATCTCTCTCGCCTGAAGTGCAGGTAATAATCCAGCCTCTGTCACCACATGCTGCTGGCAGAGGTTCAGACATAGTTCACCTGATCTAAAAAGCCACAGGGACTCAGAGAAGACTGGGATATAAATTCGGGGAACTATTATTAATCTACAGGATGATTCTCTGCAGCCTAAGAAAGAACGAACTGTGGCCAAAAAAAAAAAATAAATAAATAAATAGGAAAGATATAAATATCCCTTAGCTGGTTACCAAGAAATAGTTTTTGAGAAAATAAATAGGTGCTCAAAAGCTGTGTAAGACTAACAATAGAGAACCTATAAAGTAAGGTTGTTATGCCTGAAAATAGTTAAAAACAAAACAAAACAAAAAATTATGAGCACTTACTGGATGCCAGGTATTGTCCTACTGTGTTATACACAGTATATCCTGTAATCCTCACAGACCCAAAGAAGGAGATAATACCATCCCCATTTTATGGATGAGAAAATGAGGCAAAGAAGTTGAGTAAATTTCTGAAGCTCACATAACTACAAAATTGCAGAATGGAATTTCAGTCTGGGGTGGGGGGGAGGAAGGGGGAGGGGGAGTGGGCTCTGGAATATGTGCTCCCCCCGCCCCCCCCCCCGAAGTAAGGTTTAGAACAACTACAACAACAACAAAACAATAATTTGCCCCTGATTCCAAAGCCTGTATGTGGCTCTCCTAGCAGCCAAAAACCAGTCTTCCTCAAGCAGTGGTGTAGGTATAGGCATGTGGCAGATGTTTAATGCATGTTAGTTGCCCTTCCTTTCCTTCTTCCCTCCCTCCCTGCTTCCTGTGGGCACAAGGACTGAGTATTCATGGATGGACTCCTGTAGATTTTTAATATGACCATGAGTGGTGGTGGACAGGCACCATCTGCCAACAAATTGAAAGCTTAAAGCTAATAACATTTTAAATTTCTTAAATTCCTGCCACACACACCTGTTGAGATAGATAATCTTCCCCAAGGACTGCCCATCTCTTTCCAGTCTATTTATCATTCTCACTCAAATCTGCAGATAGAAGTCTCTCATCCGAATGCCACGCTCCATTCTGTTGCATTGTGGCGCATGCTAGTATTCAAGAAATGCCACCTACGCTGTTGTGATTGCTGTGAGGAATTGCCTTGAGCGATTCATTATCTTTTCTGGACTGCTCATGACTTCCCAGGGACTAAAAAGTGAAATGTTTTCTTCTTAAATTCAATGTGCAGATTCCACCCATTCACTAATTAAGTACCAAAGCAATCTACCCATATAAAACTACAGAGACACAAGTCATACTTGCCTGGATTAGTTTCTGGGCCCAGATCTCTTAGAAGAATTTTCTTTGCGTTATTCGCTACATTTTTGCTCCCAGTGCTCAACAACCAGCAAGCGATGAGTGAAGCCAGATCTTCACACGATGCCCTGAATCTGGCTGATGTCTGCTTGTTCCCAAGAACCTGCTTAAACAAAAGGCATAAGCTCCCCTGGCCTTCCATACTATTCACAGCGGCATGCTTTCCTAATTGGTTCAGGGTTGGGTATATGTGCACGTGTGTATCTGCTCATGTTCAACAAAATATTTGCTTGGTTCCTTTTTTTTTTTTTCCTTCCTTGCTTCCATCTAAATGCTGAATTTAGAAAGAAAAAAGAACCAAGGTGCAGTGTTTTATCTTAGCGTAGAGAAGAAAGAGGACTTAGAAAGGTCTTATTGAGAACAAAAGCCTTTTGTTATGAAGGTGTCTTAATATTAGTGTAATGACTTCAGAGGATGAGATAAGGTAAGGAAAGGCAAGATGGGGTGAGATAAGATAAGAGGAGGTGGCAACATCAATAAGTGATAGAGTCTTAAGGGTATAAAAGTGAACACACTAAAAATATTTGAATCTGAAGAGCAACTGTAAATTTAACCCTGGTTCTAAATGGGCTCAATGTTACTCTAATCTATGCTATAGAAATTCAATAACTGACTCTATAATCTCCAGAAAGACTCGTTCTACAGAATGGTGCCTGAGCAAGCATGGGTTTGGAATTGCCAGTTCTGCAGACACTATTATAAAGGGGCTGCTCCCTCCTGTAAGAAGGGTACCAGCTCCCACTTGGAGGTGGTGCATTAATTCTTGCAAATGCTGTGTCCTCTTAGTAAATGCCTTCTCCTACTTGGATTTAAAAGTGCAGTGACATATTGCAAAGGTGAAATCAGACCACGCTAGTGTTTTCTTCTCTCTTCCCTGGAGAAAATGTCTTTTGGAATCGTATTGATATCATCACTTTCATTTTATTTATTATATTGCTCATCTTACTCACATTAATTCAGAACTGAGCTCTCTTCATCCAACCTCCTCGTTCTACAGGTGAAGACACTGAGCTCCATGGAGAGACATGACTTCCTGAAAGCTAAATATCATACTGTCTATATTGGTTTTGGATTGTTACCATTAATGATGAAAGTTTTGTCTTCTGGGCATATTATATTCCAAATAGTTGCCCAGAAAACTTAGGATGCAGTTCTCTTTCATTCTATATAGAACACTTTTTCAATATGAAAGAACTTGGATTTGCATGATATTAGAAGAGGAGAATCATTTGCAGCAACTATTGGCCAAGTTCTCCTTAGGGCTAGAGGAACATTCTGGGAATCTTGTGAGCTTGATTCCAAATTCCGTGTTGGACTGCTTTATACTTCCAATCTGAAGTCTAAACTCAATGGGTAAGAATCTGGCTATACTTCAACAAGCCCAATGGTAAGAGGGGAGGTAGGATACGAGATGAGCAGGAAGAAAAGAAAGCCTCCCCAAATGTTTTCATTTTATTTTATTTTTTCAAAAACAGGATTACTTTAGTACAAATTTTCTTATACTCTGGGTCCTTCATTTTGTGTCTCTCTTGTCTTGCCTACACTGGAGAAAAGAGAGGCTTAGGGCAAACAAAACAGCTCTTTCAAAGAAAGGAATTTCCATTTTCTTTCCTTTGCAATGAAGAACACCTTTGATTGAAAGTTGGTAACATTTCCGTTTCCAAGTCTTACTTTTGCTCGTCCTCTTTAATTTTATAGCCTGTTTGGCTTCATAAAATACAATTGTGATTTTACGAATCCTTAAAAAAAAAAAATCTACCCAATTTCCAAATCTGCATCTAACTGTAGAAAACATGAAGGTGTAGTGTTCATTCATCAGTAGCTGATTAAATTATTAAGAGTTTAAGAGCAGATTTCCATGAGAAAAAAAAAACTTTCTACAGTTACACATGATAGTGCTAGGAAGGGTAGAATTTTAATTTATAAAGTTGGGAGTAAGCATGGACCTTGATATTCTCAGCTCCATTTAAAATAGTCTATTAAATGAGAAATGGGCAAACCATAGCTATCAGTACAGGTCATGAAGTCTGGCATCTGATAGGCATGAATTCTACTCCTGACCTTTCTACTTAAAAGCTGCTTATCTTAGAAAGTTTCCTCTATCTCTCTATTTTCTGATCTGCAAAATGGAGACAAGGATGCTAAATGATAACATTTTACATAGGTTTTGTTGTAAAAACTACATTTTCAATCACATATGTAAACCTTTTTATAAACTAATTCATCATGAAATTACTATTTACTATTATCATCATCATTCTTCATCATTATTAAATAATCCATGATCCTTTCTGAAGGCTGACATTGTACTTGGAGATATGCTCCTAGACATGCGGACAGCTTGAGAAGTATGGAAGCCATTAGTTTCTCATCCCAAAGTAACTCAGATGTGGCTGTATCAGGAAACCAGGAAACCCAGATCGGGGCATCTGGGTTTTAGATAAGTAGGAGTGTGACATCCCAAGATCATAAGAGTTCAAAGGCCATTACTTTTAGGATAATCAATTATAGGGAAAAGTGAGCTAGTACATACGGAAAATCCACAGTGGGTCAGAGTCAACAACAACAAAAAAAGACTCAAAAATAGAACAACTGGAGTTTAGATCTGATACTTCAGCTAACACCAAAGATGACCTTGAGCAAGTTCCTCAGGCTCTCTGGACCAGTATTGTCCTAGATAAATACAGATTATATTAATAGCCTATGAAACCTTATAAGACTGTTAAAGAGGCAAAATTTGTGCCTAGCACACTACTTTCTCACACAGTGCTTCAATAAACACTTGTTGAATGAATGAATGAATGAATGAATGAAATCATAATAAGGCATATTCACAGGTAGTATAAGCGCAAAAGATGTGGACTGTGAGGGAGTTAGCTCTGGATAATGGCATAGAAATGTCAGTTAATTCTATCACCTGCATCAGTTTTGGTCAAATTTAATAGACTGAGTTCCCTCTTTGTTATTTCCTGCTTCTTTGTGTGCCTGGTTATTTTTTATTTGTTTCTAGACATTATAATTTACTTTGTTGGGTGCTGAATATTTTTGTACTCTGAAAAAAATTTTTTTAAATTTAAATTCAATTTAGTTAACACATAGTGTATTATTAGTTTCAAGGGTAGAATTGATAGCTGTGTATAACACCCAGTGCTCATTACATCAAGTGCCCTCCTTAATGCTCATCACCCGGTTACCCCATCCCCACTCACCTCCCCTCCAGCAACCCTCCACTTGTTTCCTACAGTTAAGAACCTCTTATTATCTGTCTCCCTTTCTGTTTTTATCTAATTTTATTTTCCTTCCCTTCCCCTATGTTTATTTGTTTTTGTTTCTTAAATTCCACATATGACAAATTATATGGTATTTGTCTTTCTCTGGTTTACTTATTTCGCTTAGCATAATATCCTCTAGTTCCATTCACATCATTGTGAATGGCATGATTTCATTCTTTTTGATGGCTGCATAATATTTCATTGTGTATATGTGTGTGTGTAGATAGATATAGATGGATAGATAGATAGATAGATAGATAGATAGATAGATAGATAGATGTATATATGTATACATCTCCTTCACACCTTCTTTATTCGTCTGTTGATGGATATCTGGTTTCTTTCCATATTTTGGCTATTGTGGACATTGCTGCTATAAACATTGGGGTGCATATGTCTGTTTGAATCACTACTTTTGTATCCTTTGGATAAATACCTAGTAGTGCAATTGCTGGGTCATGAGGTAGTTCTATTTTTAACTTTTGAGGAAACTTCATACTGTTTTTCAGAGTGACTGCACCAGCTTGTGTTCCCACCAACAGTGTAAGAGGGTTCCCTTTTCTCTGCATTCTCACCAACTCGTTTCCTGAGTTGCTAATTTCAGTCATTCTGACTGGTGTGAGGTGGTATTTCATTGCAGTTCTGATTTGTACTATTCCAATAATGAGTGATGTTGAGCATTTTTCATGTGTCTGTTAGCCATTTGTATGTCTTCTTTAGAGAAATGTCTGTTCATGTCTTCGGCCCATTTCTTGACTGGATTGTCTATTTTTGGGGTATTGAGTTTGATAAATTCATTATAGATTTGGGATACTAGCCCTTTATCTGATATGTAATTTGCAAATATCTTCTTCTATTCAGTAGGTTGCCGTTTAGTTTTGTTGACTGTTTCCTTTGCTGCACAGAAGCTTTTTATCATGATGAAGTCCCAATAATTCATTCTTACTTTTTGAAGACATGTCTAGCAAGAAATTGCTGTGGCTGAGATCAAAGAGGCTAATGCCTGTGTTATCCTCTAGGATTTTGAAGGATTCCTAGCTCACATTTAGGTCTTTCATCCATTTTGAATTTATTTTTGTATATAGTGTAAGAAAGTGGTCCAGTTTCATTCTTCTGCATGTGGCTATCCAATTTTCCAACATCATTTATCGATGAGACTGTCTTTTTTCTATCGGATATTATTTCTTGCTTTGTTGAGGATTAGTTGACCATTATTTTTGTGCTCTTAAATATAATCTGGAATTTTGTTTTCAGATATAATTAATTAACTTGGAAACAATTTTATCTTTTTGGGGTTTTTATATTCAAGATTTATAAAGTAAGACCAGAGCAGTATTAAGTCTATCTTAATGAGTTAAGACTCTCTTGTGTACTCTGCCCAGTGCCCTGTAAGTCATGAGGTTTTTCAGTCTGGCTGATGGGAACAGGCAGCATTATGAAACTGTGTCAGTATGAGACATTTACCTCAATCCTTTCTGGTAGTTCTTTCCCAGGCTTCAGGTAGCTTCATCATATGCATGTGTTCACCAGTGTTTTGCCAAATATTTGAGAGAGATTCTCTGCAGGTACTCAGATTTTTCTCTCTCAGCAACTTGCCCCTCTCTGGTACTCTATCCTTTCAATTCTAGCAACCTTGGTCTTCACAGGGGCTCAGCACTGTTTCTTCAACTAAGGGAGTCTGCTAGACTCTACCTGAGTTCTCATTCTCTGTGTCATCGCCTGGTGGCTTTCTCAGAGCAGTAGAATAGTAGAACCCACCCCACTTGTTTTTCATCTCTCAGGGATCACTGTCCTTCATTGCCTGATGCCAGCATCTTGAAAATTGTTTTTTTTCATATAGTGTATCTGGTTTTTGGTTCTTTCAGATGGGAGAGTAAATCCAATTCTTGTTACTCTATCTTGGCCAGAAGCAGAAGTGCAAGGGAAGTTTTGAGGAATTGTCCTATATCTAGAAAGAAGTCTTTATAAATCCAGATATGGAAAAATCATAGTTCCCTTTCTTCTTTCCTCCTTTGCTCTTTCTATAGACCATTGAGATAAAAGAAAGGATTCTATAATTCTATCATTCTAACATTCTTTTTATGATACTCCATGTGAATTAGAGACTAACATTTACTTAGGATTAAATAGGTGCCAGGATATGTTCAATGTCTTATGTCACTTAACTCTTAAATCTTTGAAACCATTCACCATATCAAATATATGTATTGTTATACCTAATTTCCAAATGAGAAAACTGATGCATAGAGAAGATAGATTAGCTTATTCAAGTTCACACAAGTAGTGGTGGGGGAGGATAGTTTCAGAATCAGAACTGACTCCAAAGTGCACATTCTTTACACAGTGTCATGCTGTCTTCATGGATCAAGTTATGCCCCTCACAAACATAGTTCCTGAGGTGGGTGTTATTATCTCTATTTTACAGATTTATTTATTTTTTTAAAGATTTTATTTATTTATTTGACACAGAGAGAGAGATAACAGGTAGGCAGAGAGAGAGGGGGAAACAGGCTTCCCCCTGAGCAGAGAGCCCAATGATCCCAGGTCCTTGATCCCAGGACCCTGAGAGCATGACCTGAGCCAAAGGCAGACGCCCAACCAACTGAGCTACCCAGGTGCCCCTATTTTACAGATTTAAATAACAATAACAACAATGACAAAAACGAGGCCCAGCGGGAAGAAGTATTTGGCTTCAGGAAGCCATCTGCAATAGAACTCAGTCTGTATCCATAGCCCAAGTTCTTTCTAATTTGCTTGGCCGCCCCTAAAGGTTCTACTGATGCAGAAGTCACCTGCCTTTGCTTCAGTGTTGTGTAACTTCTGGGTCTTACTTAAAGCAATTTTTAAATAAAATCTTTCTTGTTAAAATTGTAAGGTAATTTATAAAGAATGGCGAAATCAGTTTTGCTAAGACTAAGAAACTACTATCCTTTTTTCTTTTATTTGAGAGAATTATTATAATTAACTTTTGATCCTAATTTCACGAATTCAAACATATAAACAAAAAGGCTGCCCCCAGACAAATTTGATGAATATCCATTTATAGTCTCTTTTAATTATTCCTGTAGTATTCATATCTATGTACAAAATATAGATTATGAAAAAATGTTTTTTGGCTTTGTTCATGATTTTCCCCCAAAAACTATGCATACCAATAAAGTTCCCTGTCTCTTTCTGAAATGAATTTTTGCAAAGATAGGAAGTCCATTTTTATGGCCAATTTTGTAAACCTGTTTTAAAATTATAACAGCAGTGCATATTCTCAGCAAAAACAAAAATTCAATAGGACAGAATATAAAGTGAAAATATCACATGCTTTTTTTCCTTACCCCTATTACCATTTTCCAAGGCTAACAAATGGTAACAGTTTCTTCTGTATCCTTCTAGAAAGTTTTAATGCATAGACATGTTATAGACATAAATATATATTCTTTATTTTTATAAATTGGAGTCATTCTAGAAAATATATCTATATCCTATATCTTTATAATTTCTTTTTACTTAATATATTTTGGGTAGTTTTTTGTATCAGCTTATATAGCTCTAGTCCATTTCTTTTATCACCTATATAATGTTATGCATTGTGCATGTATGGTATGTGTGAAAATGACATGATAGATTTAACTACGCTCTCCTATTGGAGAACACTGAGATTGTTTTCATATTTTTTTGTTATTAAAGTGTTGCTGCAATAAATTCATTGTGTAGATACATCCTAAGTCAAAAGATGAGTGCATTTTAAAATTTTGTTAGATATTTCTAAATTACCCTTCTAAAAGATTACAGCACTTTGCAATCCCTTAGTCAGTGTTTCAGAGTAGAATTAAGTAAATATTTCTTTAATGTATTTATGAATGAGCACCCATTTTTGCATTTTCTTATCAACAATAGCATTGTTGAATTTTTTGAATCTTTATCTGGTAGATTAAAAGTGGTACATTATTACTTTAATTTGAATTTCTACAATAATGAGAGAAGATGAACACTTATTTATTTATGGATCATTGTATTTTATTTTCTAAAAATTGCCTATTTGTGTCCTTTGTCCATATTATATTGAATGATTTATATTTTTCTTATTAACTTTATAAGGATTGTGTATTTATTAAATTGGCTCTTTTCTGGCATCTATTTATTTATTTTTTGTTGTTGTTGTTGTTGTTTTTCTTTTCTGGCATTTATATCGGAGAAATTTCCTCCCACTATGTTCTTATTTTTTAACTTTTTTTTTGCCTATGCAAGCATTTATTACTTTAATGTGATCAGAGTTATTAACCTTCTCTTATAATTTCTAGATATTTGATGCCATATTTATACTTTAAACAGGGACATTTTGTGAAGATAAATTTCTAAAGGCTTTCTTTTTAACATTGCAAACTCAAATTAATATATTAGCTACTTAATTAGCCAAATTAAGCAACAATGCATTTTGTTGAATATATTTTCTTTTATCTGCATAGTTGAGGTTGCTTAAGATAATAAGTGCTGCTATTCTCTTCATATAAATAGAGACATTTAAGTATTGAAAACGAACTTCTTAAAAATTTTTTATTTATTTATTCACTTGAGAAATAGAGGGAGAGAGAGTAGGTGCAGAGGGAGAGGGAGAAAGAGAGAAACAGATTCCCTGCTGAGTACAGAGCCTGATGTGGATCTCAAGGCCCTGAGATCATGACCAGAGCTGAAATAAAAACTCAGACACTTAAATGACTAAGCCATCTAGGTGCTCCTGAAAACTAACTTAACAGAGGTAACAGAAAGTGGCAGTTGGCTGGTGACTGACTCCCAGACTCACCTACAGAAGGCATTAACATAAAATATGAAAGTAGAAAAGATTTGTGAAGAAAAAAACATTAAAGGAATAAGTAAGAAATGGAAAGAGATAATCCAACAGGGAAGGGAGGCACAGTGAGAGGGAGGGATAGGAATGTTGAAAAGAAAGGCACAGAGACTGAGAAAGGTACATAATGAAGGTCTAGAAGAAGTACAAGAGGGGAAGCTGCCAGGCAAATCTCACTCTTCCTTTTAGTTTCTCCAAGGTGACTTCTTTCCTGTCTCTATGGCTCTGCAGGCCTTGAGATGAAAATCAACTCTAGTCAGCATTATCTGTCACCATGTCATTTTCAGATGCACAGCTCTTGTTTTTTGTGTTTTTTTTGTGGTTTTTTTTAATAGAAGAAACAAAGTCCTTTGTCCTCTATGCCCCCTGGAAGGTCATCTTCAAGGAGGTAACACTTGGATTAGATGATTATCTTGCCAATTTTTTTTTCTGGGTATCGAAGATTGGAGCACAGAAAAATGAATGACTTAATATGGGCTTTTCAGAAGCAGAAGAAAAATTTTACTCTTCCTCTCATCCATATTCTTCTGGACACCACTGGGTCCAATTTTCATTTGCAAAATGAATCAACACAAATCAGTATTTTCATAAGAAACTTTTTTTTAAAAGGATTCTTAGAATAAACTCTGATATAGAAAAATCAAAGGCCAAGAAAACCACCCTATGATTTGTTCCATTCTTTAAAAAGTTATAATTGATTTAATATTTTAGCATTCAGAAGAAGGTTTTGCATTCCCAATGTCATTTAATCATATATTTAAAGTGAAAAATAATCTCACAATTTCTGTGTTTCAAAATGATCCTGCATATTTGAGGTTTGGCTAGACCTAGCATTAGCTTTGTTACAACAGCATAAGCTCTCTCTCTTTTAAAAATGGAAATACAGTCTGTTTCTTCAGTTCTTTCCCATCCTCCTCCTGTCCCCTTCTTTCCTATTTTTTTCAACTCTGTATATTAGACACTATAAATATATCAATTTCTCAATTTCTCTGGGCTCAGGATTTGTGCAGTCTAGTCTTTCAACTTTATGTGATCTTTGAGATTCTATTTTATTCTTCTCTCTGCATGTCTAAGTATGTCTATTTCTTAGCTAGTGATACCTACAAAATATGACTAGTTTCAGAACTATTTCCAACTTCTTTGCTTTGTCTTGTATTTCTATTGTGGCACTAATTACTAGCAATATGATTAATGCACTACTTACTGGTGGCTTTGTTCCCTTTGTTTTTCTGATAATGCTAATTAATCCAATTTTGAAAAAAATACTTTTAGTTCTGCTCACACATGTCGGATTGGAGGTGCTTTTGAAATCACTTTTCCCCCCTCTGGTTTTAAATTAAAGCAAAGAGTAAGAGTAGACCAGTTAGGGATGTGGCTGAAAATGCTCTTATCAAAGTTGTTCATCAGGGAATGTGTAGGACCAGCAGTGTTAAAAATGGCTCTGAAGTAAGAAAGTTTCCATTCCCTGAAAAGTTATTTGCCCTTTACTCATTTCTTAGTTATTATGTGTGCATGTGGTAGTGGTGGTGGGTAGAGTCATTAACTGAAGTTTGTGTGGGACAGAGTTTTAGTATTTTCAAGTGAAAGCATGGTTGAAAATGGCTGTCCAAGATACAGGTGCCAATCAGATTTAAACTGAAACTTGTCTGCTCCCTCCTATTGACATGCATCAGTCTCCCTACGGTTCTGTCTCACTAGGAGCTCATGGGGTATAGCATTGGAAAGCTCAGTTTTAATCCATAGTTGGTACTCACTGTTCAGTTTGGTTTATGTTCACAGTATTCATTTTCTTGGGCAGATCAATAAAACTCAATGGTATGCCTCCATTATTTATTATCTAGCTATCTAGCTATTTATTTATTTATTTATTTGAGAGAGAGAGAGAGAGAGAGAGAGAGTGTGCATGGATTCACATGCACACACATATGTGCCAGGTGGGGGGAGGGGCAAAGGGAGAGGAAGAAAATTTTAAGCAGGCTCCAGGCTCCGTGTAGAGGCCCACATGGGGCTCAATCTCACAACTCTGAGATCATGACCTGAGCCAAAATGAAGAGTTGGAGGCTTAACCAACTGAGCAAGCCAGCACCCAGGGGCCCCGGTATGCCTCCATTAAACTTCTCTTAGCACTTTTTAAGGGCTCTGCTAAATTACACCATATATATTAAAATTTGAGTAGTACTTAGCTTTCCAAGATATCAGAGATGCAGTAATTTTTGTCTAAGAAATGCTATTTTAAAAATCCATTTTATTTCTCCTCTTTTTTAAAGAAGCAAATATCTTATTGGGCTAATTTTGTATTTACTTTTTTATAGATTAGGAAAAAAATTCCCACAGCTTCAACATCACTGCATAAATAACTACATTACTATTCATGCTTTTTAATTCAATTTGTTGAATATATATTGTATATATAATTTCATAAATGTAGAATGTTTATGTTCGATATGGAATAAGAAAGATGACTACTCATTTTCTGTTAATCAATTATATTTTTATCTTTAATTGAAGTATAATTGACATATAATATTAAATTAATTTCAAATGTATAACATAATGATTCAGCAATTATATACATTATAAAATGCTCACCGTAAGTGTATTACAGTATTATTGACTGTATTCCCTATGCTGTACTTTTTATCTCATGAAAAGTATTTATTTATTTTATAACTGGAAGTTATATATTTTTATATATATTGACTTATTTATGTTATAACTGGAAGTTGTGCCTCTTAACCCATTTCCCTTAACCCACCTTGATAATTAACCTCCATCCGCATCCCTGACTTTGGCAACAACCAGTTTGATCTCTGTATTTATGAGCCTGCTCTTCTGTTTCTCTCTTCATAGTTGTTGTTATTGTTTGTTTGATTGTTCTTTTTTTTAGATTCCACATATAAGTGAAATTATATTTGTCTTTCTTTATCTTTCTCATGTGTCTCATTTTGATTACGTATGTAGATCTAATCTATAATTTCTGCTTTTTATAGAATACCAAGAAGGGTTTTCAGAATGGTTCTGAGGACTGCAGCAGGATAGGTCACAGCCCTCCCCACTTTTGTTTATTTCTTTATAACTTTTCTTTCCTAAATAAAGTGGCAGAGGAAATCTATTTAAATTCTCTCATTCACTCAGCAGGGGTAGGTTAAAATTGCACAGACCGCATACAGTTAAATATTTCTGTTGATGTTCAAGGTTGTGCTTTTAATTTTTAAAATTAACTTTGAAATTGAATTCATCTCAATAAAAGGCAGGAGACTTGGTGGCGTCCCCACCCCCTACAAAACTGTATTAAAGTGCTAATTGTTTTATTTGAAATATCACTTTCGACTAATTAATTCATTTTGCCCTTGACTGAATTGATTGGAACCCCCAGAAGATCTTTAGGGAAAGAAAGAGCAAGTTGTGTGCCTTGACCTTTCCTCACTCCCAATCACATCCTTATTTACTATATTAAAACATGAAGCTCTGCCATAAAACAAAAGGTGGAAAAATTATGGAGGTTGAGGGAATAGTTTCCCCTTATGAAAAGCAGACTAATAGGTTTTTCTTTTCAATAAAATGAACTTTATGGTTTTGGATGGCTCTAAAGAAACTATAGTCAGTCTAACCTAGATTTTCAATTCATTTTCCAATCTTCCTTGGCTTATATTTTGGTGAATTACATTGGTGGATTCCATGTCACTCACTAGTCACCAAATAAATTCAACAGTTTATGGGATAACAATTAGGGTTGTACTGTTGGGGTGGTGGTTGTATTGGTGGTTGTTATTGTTTTGTTTTATCTTGTTTCTTTTTTTTTTAAAGTCTGTTAGCAAGATGAATGGGTCCATATGAAATGTCCCTGTTTTTTCTGTTTCCAATCTGTCTGGAGGAGATTTTCTTGCTTTTTTTAACTATATGTTTAAGTTGTAGTATAGCAGTATTCTAATATCTGCTTTCTGTTTTGCATATGGCCCTTTTAAGTGATTTTTAAAAGTGGTTGAATACAGCAGGGGTTATGCTATTTTTTTTAAGGGTATAAGTGAAATTCTGTTAGATCATTAAAATGCCCTCAAAGCACATTGAAAACCTCAGATGCTATCATGCCAGGGCTTACAATATTTGGTAAAGTGTTTTGTGAGTGTTTGCATGGGCTTCCTTTTCACAGCTCATTTTAATTTTCATTATCTTTTATCAGGTCTTTGATTCTTGATTCTTGTTCCTGACCACATTCAACAAATAAAATATGTTTCATAAAGTAAGTTGTCAGCTCTAGTATTTTCTAGAGGTAATTGCTTGTCTTCCTATTTCTATAATTTATATATAATGACTAATATCAACAAATATGCCATCTGTAAATTAAATGTATTTACCTTGAGTTCTATAATAGTCTTTTAGTTACCTAGAGCAATATAATTGAGCATTTGGGCAATCACTCCATGTACTGTACAATTTGTACCACACACACAAGGAAATGATACATTATATAAGTGACAGCTACTATTTATTGAGCATTTGCTATATTCCAGGCACTCTGCCAAGGGCTATACAAATGCCCTTTCACTCCATCTGCACATCAACCCTCTGATGCAGGTATTATTAGCATTCTGATTCTGTAGATGAGGACACTGAGGCTCAGTGAAGTTAATCCAAGGTTATAATTGTTTGCCCGATACCAAAGCACCTGATCCTCTCTTTAATTTTGGAGGATGGAAACTATTGTTTCTGGGATTCCAAAGTTCTTTGATTAGGAAGTGATTGCTGTATTACCAATCCAGTGAGAAATGTTCAAAAAGCTTATCTTAAAATCTTTGCTAATATATACTTACAGAAATTTCCAGAAAACAAAAGTATTAACAATTTGTCTATAGTTTGACCATAGGACTTTGGAATAGTCAAGAAATTCCATAAACTTAGTTCAAAACAAGGGGAAGGAAGGAAGGAAGGAAGGAAGGAAGGAAGGAAGGAAGGAAGGAAGGAAAAAGAAATCATCAAACTAATACCTGGTTGATGAAATTCTTCACTTTTTTCAAGTGCTTGAAGTGGCACTGTGCAGAAGGCCTCAAATGGCTTAAACAGTTTACAGCCACAAAACATCTTAGATCTTAATATATTCTGTTGTTGAAAGGCAGAAGCCTGGTTTTATTCAAAAGCCAGAACCATTTGAAACCATTTTTTCTGGAAAGTTAAAACAAATGCAGTGAAATTATCAAAACATTTTTGTCTAAATGAAACTATATATCTAGTTGACTAGTTTTAAAATTTTTTTATAATTTTTATTTTCATATATAGAGGCAATCAAATTTGGTTTATAAAATGTGTTTCATAAAATAAGCCTTTGTATTAAACACAGCAAATAGACATATATGCACGTATACATATATATATACACATATATATACATAGAAAAACACCTCTTAAATTTTCTTTGTTATTTGGTTTAAAATAATTACAACCTTACCATAAAGCAGACCTCTTTATTAAAAATGGTACACAGGAGAAAAAACAGAAATGGTATTAACAATACTCTTTCCATAGCTGATCATCATGCCATGTTCTTACATGGTTATTGTCCATGCCAAGAAAAGTTTCATGAATGCTGTTTCTTTTTTTATTACATACAGTATTTATGATTTTAAAAAGTGGAAATTGTCATGTAAAAGTTAGCTTTCTTTTTTTTAAATATTTTATTTATTTATTTAGAGAGCATGCACGAGTGGGGGAGGGGCAAAAGGGCAGAGGGAGAGAATCTTAAGCCAACTCTGCACTGAGTGTGGAGTCCATTTCAGGGCTCCATCTCATGACCCTGAGATCATGACCTGAGTCAGACACTTAGCTGACTGAGCCATCCAGGAGCCCCAGCCTTTTCTTTTTAACATCACCTTCACTGGTACAGAAATATATTTATAAAATAGTGGACAACCTTTCATGTTGGTAACCACACTAATATTACTAGAAGTGATGAGAAACTACAACTTAAATCAAATATTGTACAGACAATTAAGTTTCATTAGTCTTTTTACATAATACTTAATATAATATAAAATAATATATAATTTGTATGTGATCTGTATTTTTTTTTAAAATTGGTTTTCTTCTGCCAGTTACTGCAGTCTTGGCTCACTTTCCTTTTCCTATGTGAAGACAAATGTTTGAGGAAAGAAAATATCTTTCATGTGGTCTAAATAAAATTAGTCACCAAAAAAAAAAAAAAAGAAAATACAATTGGTTTTCAATTATTTAGTCTATTTATATTTCCCATTAGAGTCGGAATTATGAGCTGACTGTACTTGCCTACTTCATGTATTTATCTTTCCTACCTTAAAGATTGTTATATAAGCAAAAGTGTGTTGCCATCCACCTGATAGGTTATTATGCCTCCATAGTAACTTACATTTATTTATAAGATTTTATAAAAATGGATAATATTTATCATATTTATGTTTAGGCAAAAACATAAATAGGGTAAAAAATTGTATATTCTATATGATTACAACTATGTAAAAGAAAAAAGCAGGGTAAAAAATTGTATATTCTATATGATTACAACTATGTAAAAGAAAAATAGGAGAAAATATCAGAAGGTTAATACACCAAAATAGTACCAATAATTATTTTGGGTGACTGAGTTATGAGTAATTTTTCTTCTTTTTCTATATTCTCCAAATTTTGTATATACCAAGTATAAATTATTTTAATAACATAAAAAGCTTCACATAAAATGAAAAGTGTGAGTTTGAGTCATATTTTCAAATAATGTTTAAAACCATTCCTCCATTTTGCTGAAGTTAGTTTACATGTAGACATGAAAATTCTGAGTCTGTGACAAAAAAGAAGGCTGACCCCTAGTTGGTAGGTGTGCTGGTGAGAAGGATGATTTGGATATAAAATAACTGATAGATGGGAAGAAAAAGGGGGGGAAGGGAGAAGGGTCAGAATAACCAGATAATATGAAAAATGGAACATTATTATCATTTTTTAAAGATTTTATTTTTAAGTATTCCTTACACCCAACATGGGCCTCGAGCTCATGACCCTGAGATCAAGAGTCACATACTTTACTGACTAAGTCAACCAGACACCCTGGATATGGATTATTTTAACATCAGGGTACTATTGACTGGTTTCTTTTTTTTTTTTTTTTTTTAAGATTTTATTTATGTATTTGTCAGAGAGAGAGAGAGCACAAGCAGGGAGAACGGCAGGCAGAGAGAGAAGCAGACTGTCTATTGATCAGGCATCCTGATGTGGGATTCGATCCCAGGACCCCGGCATCATGACCTGAGCTGAAGGCAGATGCTTGACTGGCTGAGCCACTCAGGCATCCCTATTGACTGATTCTTGTTCAGCTCCACTGAGTTTTACTGATCATTATTAGTAACTGGTTTACAGGCTTTTTTTCACTCATATCCTAACAAGTGAAAACATATTACTCAAGAATGGAATTAAAAAGTAAGACAAACCAGGTGCCTGAGTGGCTCAGTTGGTTAAGTGACTACCTTCAGCTCAGGTCATGATCCTGGAGTCCCTGGATCGAGTCCCACATCGGGCTCCCAGCTCCGTGGGGAGTCTGCTTCTCTCTCTGACCTTCTCTCCTCTCATGTGCTCTCTCACTCTCTCTCTCTCTCTCAAATAAATAAAAACTAAAAAAAAAAAAAAAGTAAGACAAACCATAAGGCACTCTTAATCTCAGGAAAAAAACTGAGGGTTGCTAGGGGGTGGGGGATAGGGATAGGGTGGCTGGGTTATGGACATTGGAGAGGGTATGTGCTATGGTAAGTGCTGTGAAATGTGTAAGACTGATGACTCACAGGCCTGTACCTCTGGGGAAAATAATACATTATTTGTTAATTTAAAAAGTTTTAAAAATAAAAAGTAAGACAAAAACGGTGGTGACTAAACAACTTGACTGTGTTTTTATTCCTTTTTTTTTTTGGCCGATATTTTTGGGAAAATACAGGCTGTAGAAAAAGTGTCACTGACTTGTGACCTTCAGAAACTTAATTTTTCTCATCAGTAAAATAAGGATTAATAATATATATTTTACAGTGTAAACTACTTTGAGAAATGGCTTCCAAATCAGGTATGCTCATCCTAGCAGGTACAAGAAAAAAAAATGATGCACTTCCATTATGTACATCTGTCTATCTATCTATCTATTATGCATTACAATTTTATATATAAATATATTAATTTATATACAACTCTGCTGACCTCAATGCTCGATGCATGGATTGCTTGTCTCATGTGTCAGATGACTATCAGACTCACATGGTCCAGTAGGGATCCTGATGAAGGGACCACATCCCAGAGGGCTGGCTGGGCACCTTCACCCATTAGTTTGCTTTCAGCATATTGTAAGGCATTGAAGTTTTCACATGCTAGCTAAAAGGAATTGTGGATTGCATTATCTAATTTTAACTCCAGGATCCCTCATAAAATGGACTAATGGCTTTGAAGATCCCTCCAATGAAACCATATATTGAAATTAATATTAATAATATGAATACAAATGAACAAGAAATGGCAAAGCTGACACTTCTCCTTCCCCTACTATGAATCATTAGCAACCACATTAAGCTAAAAAAAATGACAATATGTTTAAGCTTTGATATCATTAATAACAAGCATAAAAATTAGGTCAACTTAGAGTCAGGACTTTGAATGAGAAACTGCTAAGTCAAAACTTTCATAGAACATGAAACATTTAATTACATTGCTCTCATTAAAATATTACTATATTTTTATTGAGAGCAAAATAAAATTGTGCCTTTAAGAACTAAAGTAATTAGGGATACCTAGGTGGCTTAGTTGTCAAGCATCTGCCTTCAGCTCATGTCATGATCCCAGGGTCCTGAGATCAAGCCCCGCATGGGGCTCCCTCCTCAGTGGGAAGCCTGCTTCTCCCTCTCCCACCCCCCTGCTTGTGTTTCCTGTCTTGCTGTGTCTCTCTCTGTCAAATAAATTAATAAAAATCTTTTTTAAAGAAAAAGAACTAAAGTTATCATTTAAAATAATATTTGTTTCATATTCATTCAAGTCTTTTACAATTTCCATTTTTGTGCATATTTCATAATGTATGCAATATGGTAGTGGTGTAGTAAATTTATGTAATAAAAAGGCAATACGCATATTTTGAGAGCTGTGTGTTCCAAATTATGATACTTGGGGGATATATGATCAAAAAAGTTTGGCAAGCACTTATTTCAAGTATCAGATATAAAAATACATGTGAAGTCCCAGGAAAAGCACTTGTTGCCACTGGTTGTCAATCTAATATACTAAGTGGCTCTTAATGAGATAACTCTCAGTGGGGACTGATATATTTTTAATGTATTTCAGTGTATACAGGTCTTTGCAAACAGCTCCATTCTTAATGGGATATTTAAATCACAATCAAGGGCACTTGAGGAGTTACCTGGTGATCCTTGGCTATAACTGCCTTTCCATATGGAAAATGGAGGAAGTCTTAGTAACTTAATGACTTTGAGGCAGTTGACCATCCATTTCTGACTTCTGCTCAGCAAAACTTATTTAGGTTAGTGAGAGCAGTCTCATTTTCAGGATCCAAAGAGATAGAGAAAATAAATAGAAATATAACATACCTTGCTTATTTAAGCCAAAAAGGTCCTAACACAGAAATCCGATGTTGGCAATGAAAAAGTTTAAGTATATATAGCAATCTGAGCAAAATGTCTTTTCTCAGAATGAATTAAATGCATTGTTTACTGATCTTACATCTTCTTAGGCTGTGAAAGTTAGGAAAAAAAAAACAATACTAGTTATTTTGTCTTACATTTTAGGATGGTTAGTATCTATACAGGATTAGAGAAGTTAGCATGTGGCTTAAGGTTTTTTACAGCTTTCTCATGGGACCCATTCATTCAATATACTGTGATTTTGACAAATGCAGATTCTTGTGAAAGGAGGCCAGAGAATGTTCAGGATCCACATTTCAACTCATTTCTTGAACTACTATCTCACTTGAATTTTGTATTTATTAGGTATTCACATTTGTAACTTGTAAAGAAAACCAGTAACCAGGTTTCTTTCTCCTCTTGCCATTTCCCATTTTTTCCTCAACATATGTACATTTAAAAGGAAGTTAATAAACAACAATAAACAAAAAATAGAAAAATATCTGCTTGGAAAATTATTTGACTCTTATTCTTATTCTTGAGGGACCAAATTATAGACAGGAATGAGGGGAAGACTGGAGAATGTTTCCTTCATCTTTTCTTGCTTTTCCTTTCCTGGTCTCTCCTCTCCATCCACTGGAATGTTGAAGAAAGAAAGTTCTTTGGCCTCTACATGGTTGTTGACTCATTCATATTTCATATGCATTCAGCTGTGCAACTAGAAGAAATTTATATTTCATTGGTGGTTTAGAGAAGCCAGCGTAATGTGGTCAGTAAAATTATTGAAGGTGACATTTAAATCAAATAAAATGCTGGAAGTTTGAGACCTAGAGTAGAGCAGTGATAGAGAGATCTGAAAGAATTTCTAGTCATAGTTTTTTGAGAGGTGTACATTCAAAATCATAATTCACCCATTGTTTCTGAACGGCAGCCCCTTTCTTCGTCCAGAGGCCTTTGCTGCCCTGTGACTAAATTCAGCCCTTCTACTTTTCCACTTCTGATTTCCTAGCCCTGTGAGAACATCCAGCCATTTAAGGGAGTGTCACTCAAGCTTATCCTTTTAATCGGAGCCCTTAGAAGAAATGCCAGTTTGTTTTTGGAGACAGTTAATCTGACGGAAGTAAATTCAAGTTTTGGCAAAGATCTGTGGTAAGATAGAGCGAAAAGCTGCCAAAGAGTATTATTAAAAGAAGAAAAAAAGCACGACCTCCCCAAGTCAAATGCCAAGCACACCTACATCAGTTTCAATCAAGCTGCAGAAAAATAAGATATTTTTAGATGTATTAAACCTTAGTGCTTCTTTGCCCCAAGGGCTGTTTTATTACTGCTGAAGGAGCTAGTAATCACTTTTCCATGAGGTTCTTATATTTTAATATGAAATGAGCTTTTAGAAAAACTATACTTCAAAACAAACCTCAATAGTTATTCCTCTGCCTTACCTCACTGACCCTGGATGCTTCTAATGGGTCTTGCTTTGTTTCATGGCAAGACCCCTCCACATGGCTCTCCAGACATTCATCCAGGTCTGCATATGCACCTCTAAACCTGGGTTCTCTAAACCCTATTTTATGGGTTGAATTATTATTACACTAATGAAATGATGGCTAAACAGATATTGAATGAACTCCTGGCTTCCTAGTACAGAGCTAAGGGACAAATCAAAGCCTCCATTGTCGAAGTTACCCATGAATGGGATATTGGAGATGATGTGGTCTAATATTCCCTTCTTACAGATGAGAAGATTGAGGTTCAAGGTGGCTGTGATGAGTCCAAGTCATATAAGCAATTAAGTGGCAAATAGGGAACAGGTTACAGCCCAAGTCCAGCCCACAAGATTTTTCACTCTAAGCTTATTAAAGGTCATACCGATAAATAAATAAATAAGAGTCTAGTCTAAGGAATGCAAAGTCCTCCTTTCTCCTTCTCTTTCTGTGTCTTCATCCACTAACAGATCACAGGAGTGGATCATGGGAGGAAGGTGGGGAAGGAAGTTCTCAATAACACCCCTCCCCCAAGGAGATGGAGTGGGAGTATGAGTGATTGGAATCCTTTAATCCTATATTAAAACTGAATCCACCAAAGAGAGTTGGGTATGTTCACATCAGCTCCCCTGTTTACCAGGAACTGTAATTGAAACCATATGAATCTACCCATATTCAACCTTTTCTTAACCTACAAAAACAGCAATCTCATATAGTCTGCCCTAATTTTATTAAGCAGCAGCCATGTGCCATGATCTATGCCCAGTGCCAATCTGTGAGTGAACTCTTCAAATGACCTGAGGGTTTGATGTCTCCATTCCTCCTATACAGATAAGGCAATGGGGCCTCTGAGCAGGGACATGATTTCCTTACAGGTCATAGAACTACAAAGTGAGGACAATAGGATTTGGCCAACTTGATATTGCTCTGTATTCCCTGTTCATTCATGTTGCCTCTAGTGGAGGAAAAGGCCATTCACTGCCATTCACTTCTCCCCTGCTTTCTTCCTCCCCTCCCTCTGGGCACCAGATACTCATAGTGTGCAGGATTCTGGCAGAGCTCCTTAACCCTGCACCATCCATCAAGCTATCACTAGGAGCCTCTTTTCCTTCTGCCCCCGCCCCCATCACTCTCCGCTGTTTACCTTTTCAGCCCTTCAGTCTGGTTTGGCCCTATCAGCCCCATCTGTGCATTTCCCTGCCCTCCTCTAGAGAGTGGCCCTGTGATGCATTGGGCATCACACCTTCACAGGAGATGTTTTAAAACCCTCAACCCATTAATAGAGACAGCACTGGAGCTTCAAAGACCATGCCAGTCAAGGTTGAGAGCACAGGACAGTGTGTGTAACCTGGCCCAGGAGTTCTTAACCAAGAATTACTGAAGAGAATTCAGGGAGCATATAAACTTGGAATGGAAACAACATATTTTAATTTTCACTAACTTTTAACTGAAATGTAGCATTTTCTTCCATTTTGAATGGAACAAAACTGTGGTATTAGGGGTATTCAGGGCTTTGTGAAATCATAGATATTTTCATATCACATTACAGTTGTTCTTATCTTAACATGCTGTTTACATTCATCATGACTTCCAAATCATGACTGGCTACCAGCTCTTATTATTTTTCTATTGACAAAGAAGCACATATATTACTACATACAAATTTGCTTTTTAATATTTCAGAAAATTTTAACACAATTGGTCTTTGTAAACCTACATATTTTATTATATACATTTAAAGACATTGTTCTGGGAAAGGGTCGATGGGCTTCCCCAGATGCCCCAAAGGGTCCATGGCATACAGTTAAGAACCCCCAGAAGTCAGTTCCATGGTATCTGAATCCCTACTCCATGCCTTACCAGCTGAGTACTTAGGAAATGTTTCCTTGCTTTTCCAAGCCTTAATTTCTCCAGTCTCTAAAAGTGGGACGAGAACCTCATAGGTTTGTTGTGAGAATCATATGAGACCATCTGGGACACAGAATGTCATCCCCAGCTCAGAGTGAGGGCTCACAAGTGCTATTCCTTATTATTATTAGGAGGCTTTCCATCCCCAATGGTGTCGCCTGCCTCACAAGATCCTCTGTTGTTCAGAGTTGGCCCAGACAAGTATTTGTGATCTAAGATCCAGTGTCCTCAGGTCCTTCCAGGAACCCATCAGCCTCTTGGGTAGTTCCCCTCCCAGAATTAAGAGGTGCATCATTTATTTGTGTCCTTCTAAGCCATTGCTCACCAGTAAGCAATAGCTGACTGATGTCCATGGGGATCATTGCTTTTTCCAAAGAGTGAGTTTTCCCTGTGGACCTGGAGTCAGACTGCAGTTCTACTGACAGTCACATCATGTTCTAGTTCAATCACTATTCTAGGCAAGTTCCGGAGCCTCTCTGCACCCCTCCACCCACCACTGTGGAAGCATCCAGGTGACCTCTGTCTTGTCCTCCTCACCTGGCTGTTGTGCAGAACCCTTAAGAAAAGAATAGGCCCTTGAAAACTGTGACGTGTGATTTTGATATTTGCCACATGCTTCCTCTATGCCTGTGTGCACATTTTCTCTTCTGCCAGGAGCACCTTTCCTCCTATATTTCCTGGCCCGACTCCAGTGGTTCCTCCTCCAGCAGTCCACCTGACTATGACATCTGGGAGATGTACCTGACCCTTTCCTTCCTGCCACTTTCGTCCATCTGGCTTTCAGCACTCTTCACTTTCTACTTTACAGCCCTAGGTCTCATCTTACCTGCCAACTAAGCATTCTGAGGGTAGAACCATTGTCTCATTTGACTTTATGTCAATAAAACTCATGGTATTTTAGGTCCTTACCTAAACATACTAAAAATTCACCAAAAACAAACAAATCATTTTTCAAGATGTTGAAGATAATTCCTGCCCTAAAAGGGTTTGATGAGGAGATAATAAATAAAAACTATGAGACAGCTCAAGTGCAAAAGCATTATCTAAATGCCATATTCTGAGCTGCAAAGAAGGGTCAAGCAGTGGATTCTCAATGGGCTGGGAATGAGGGTATGATAGATCATGGAAGGCTTCCTAGAGGAGGTGAGTATTGCCAGGGGATAAGTAAATGCCAGGAGCAATGACCTGAATGGAGCAGGAATGATAGGTATAGTATTAAACATAGAGAATGACAGAAAGAGAAGACCAGGAAAGAGAGTTCATCCATTCATTCCTTCACTTTCTTCTTCCATTAGATTCTTCCTCTTTATTAAAGATCTCTTCTATGGCAGGCATTATCTGGATAAACACAAATAATGGAGGTTGAAAGAGTACTGTGAGAATTATTAAGATAGTAAGGGTATAGTTGCATCTCTAACCCATAGTAAGGACATCAGTGATGTGGGAATTCTAGCTTATGGAAGTCTGTCAAATGCCTTTTTTTTTGGAAGGGGGAGGATCTTCCTGAGCAGACCATGTGTCTTTACTGCTGATAAATACTCACATATGACACAATCAGACCTTTCATCTCTTGGTGACTCAGAATATAGGGTCACCTATATTCTCAGAATATAGGGTCACCTATATTCTCAGAATATAGGGAAATTATGGAGGTTATTGGTCACCGTAGCTATTAGCCTCCCATACAGCACCTATGACAGGCAGCTTTAGCTTCTCTAAAGAAGGAAAGACTATTACTTATAAGCTATTTTTTTTTTTTTGGTCTTTAATTATCCATTTTTGTAACCTAAACTTCTTGTGTTCCAACTGTTCCAACTATGTACGACTTTCTGTTTATTATCTCAATTAAAGTGCTTAATTTGGGATATGGGCATTTCCCCCCATATTTTGCCACTGAGGAAATAAAACAGGGAAGTTAATAACTTTCCCAAGGCCACACAGCTTATAAGTAATGAAGCCATGTTTAGGTTGCAAAGTCAGTAGTCTTTGCTTTGCTTTCTTTAAAACCATTCTCATGGATTGGATGAATTAATATTGTTAAAATGTCCATACTACCCAAAAGAATATGAAGATTTAATGTAATCCTTAAAAAATGCCAAGGTTATTTTTCACAGAACTTAAAATTTGTATGGAACCCCAAAATACCCCCAAATAGCCAAAACAATCTTGAGAAAGAACAAAGCTGGTGGTATCATGCTTTTGGATTACAAACTCTACTACAAAATTTCAGCAATCAAAATAGTATGGTACCAAAGCAAAAACAGACATGTAGATCACTGGAACAGAATAGAGAGCCTAGAAATAAACCTACACATTTATGTGGTCAAATTAATTTTTAACAAAGGAGGCAAGAATATACAATGGAAAAAAGACAGTCTCTTCAATAAATGGTGTTGGGAAAACTGGACAGCTACATACAAAACAATGAAATTGGACTACATTCTACACCACACACAAAAATAAACTCGAAGGGGATTAAAGACTTCAATGTAAGACTCACTGAAACCCTAAAAGTCTTAGAAGAAAACATAGGCTATAAGTTCTTTGACATTTGTCTAAAGAATATTTTTTGGATCTTTCTCCTCAGGCAAGGACAAGAAAAGCAAAAATAAGCAATTAAGACTACATCAAATTAAAAACCTTCCTCACAGTGAAGGAAACCATCAACAAAATGACAAGGCCACCTACTGAATGGGAGAAGATATTCACAAATGATATATCCAATAAGAAGTTAACAGCCAAAATATATAAAGAATCCACATGAGTCAATAGCAAAAAAAATAAAAATCTGATTAAAAAATGAGCAGAGGATCTGAATAGATGTTTTCCAAAGAAGATGTATAGATGGCATGAAAAAATGTTCAACATCACTCACCATCAGGGAAATGCAAATCAAAACCACAATAAGAGGGACGCCTGGGTAGCTCAGTGGGTTAAAGCCTCTACCTTCAGCTCGGTTCATGATCTCAGGTCCTGGGATCGAGCCCTGCATGGGGCTCTCTGCTCAGCAGGGAGCCTGCTTCCCACTCTCTGTCTGCCTGCCTCTCTGCCTATTTGTGATCTCTTTCTCTCTGTCAAATAAATAAATAAAATCTTTAAAAAAAAACAATAAGATATCACCTCACACCTGTCAGAATGGCTAGTATCAAAAAGACAAGAAATAACAAATGTTGGTGAATATATGGAGGAAAGGGAACCCTCATGCATTGTTTGTGGGAATATAAATTGGTGCATTAACAGAATTAAAATGATGAAAAATAATATTAAAATAAAAAATACAACTACCATGTCATCTAGCAATTCTACTTCCAGATATTTACCCAAGGAAAACTAAAACACTAGTTTGAAATAATATCTTACATTATTCATTGCAGCATTACTTACAATAGCCAAGATATAGAAGTGAACTAAATGTCCATCAATAGATGAATGGATAAAGATGAAAAAGATGTGGTATATGTATATACACAATGAAATATTAAATCAGCCTTAAAAAGGAATGAAATCTTGCTACTTATAATATGGATGAACTTAGAGGACATCGTGCTAAGTGAAGTAAGTCAGACCAAGAAAGACAAATACTATACTATTTTACTTACATGTGGAATCTGAAAAACAAAACAAATGAGCAAGCAAAACAAAACAGAGACAGACTCATAATAGAACAAATTGATGGTTTCCAAAAGGGGGGGATGGATGAAGTAGGTAGAGGGGATTAAGAGGTACAAATCTTCCAGTTATAAAATAAATAAGACAGGGGATATAATGTACAGCATAGAGAATATAGTCAACAATATTGTAACAACTTTGTACTGTGACAGTTGGTAACTGTATCATGGTGGTTAGTTGGACTTATCATGGTGAGCATTGCATAATGTATATAAATACTGAATCACTATGTTGAATACCTGAAACTAATACAATATTCTGTGTCAATTATTAATTAAAAAAGCAAACTACATAATTCTATATCCCTGATTTTTCACATTACATGACTTTCAGGGAACTTTCTGGGCATGGAGAGGTGTTTTACAGACATACTTCACATGTATATCTTTGTTACACCCAGAAAAAATGCCGCAAACTGAAGAAGGAAAATGCTGATCAAGTCTGTGCTGGGAAATGTAACATGAACCTAATGTTTTAGAATGGATTCTTTAGAATTCAAAAGGACTAATAATAAATATGATGTGGCCATTATTTTTGGTGAGCAATTAGAATAGCATTATCTTGACAGAATTGAATTCCATTAATGGAAGTAGGAAGAGTACTTCAGAATTTGGCACATCTTCCCTTTCATGTTTGAAGTAGGCATTGGAAACAATGTTCTTCTAACAACTTCAAAAGCCCACTTATTGTTGGAAATTTGTTCATGGATATATGTAGCTATTCTTTGGCACTTTTTTTTGTAGAATGCTTTAATATTCAATTTCAGAGCATCCATTCAGTCACACATTTTAAAAATTAATTTAAGTTGGTGCAAAGAACCATTTGAAAGCAGAGAGCTTGTGGCTTGGCTCACTGAGTTACAAATATGCGTGTATTGCTTTTCATAAGGATATGTTTGTTGAGCTGCATATATGTGTGTGTGTAGAATGATGCTGTGGGTGTGGGTCTGTTTGTGTACATGTGTGCATACACACAAACACACACACACACACTTTTGCATTGCCATGTACTCGTGCTGTGAAATTGCCTTCAAAGTTTCATTGATTCATTTATTGAGCAAATATTCCCTAGCAAACTTCATGTGCATCTCTTCTAGACAAATGTAGGGGGTTCAAAGAATCCTCAGATTCAGTCTAGTAAAAGGAAAGAAGCCTGAGAAAAATGAAATGCTAAATACCTAACTGAAAAGGGTGACTCATTACTCTAGGGCAAATGCATCCTCAGGATTCTAGAAAGAAAAATGATAATCCTCATGGCCTCACACAAGAGGCCATGTCTGCAGTTGCCAGTAATAACTGCCATCTAAGGAACTCTCCTGTGTCAGACACCTTATAAGCATTATCTCTGGTTCACATCCCTATTTCTGAGATGAGAAAATAGACATTAGGGGGCTGACCCAAGAATGCACCATAGCCAAAGGTAGAGACAGATCCAAGCCCAGTTCTGCAGGCTGCAGAACTCACGCTTCTCACTCCACCCAGTGTTGTACTGCCTTTCCCACAAATCTCCACAGGGCACCATCCAAAGTGAGAGAGGGCCCAGGCACACAGTGCCACAAGACAGAGCAAGGTGGGCAGTGTGGGAAGGTATTAAAGATAAGAAAGAGATTCCAGCCTCGCTAAGGAGGGACTGGCAGGCCTTGTAGAGCATCCTTGTCTGTCAGGGACTTTGCCTTGTGTAGGCAAGCTCGACAGGTCCTACGCACTCTTTCTGCCTTGGACCTTCCAAACACATGTTGCTCATGTGTTTGGAAGGTCCAAGGTCCAAGCTCATGTTGCTCAGGAGAGACTCAGGCTTAGTGCAAAGTAAAATAAGACGTAGGGCCCCTTCACAGGACCACTGGGCTATGATGGTATCCTGCACACCAAATGGTGGCTCACTTATATCTTATATGCACACCCCTCACAGCATGTGATTCATGGTAGAGTGTATGTTGATGTACACACATATGTCCTATATATGTTTTTTAGAGACATGAGTGGTTGGCATCAGAAGAAGATAGAGAACACTTCTGGTAAATCTTTAGGAGTAGAATTTATTATTTCTATTATTAAAATCAGATATATATTAATTTTCATTGCTATAATACTTGCTTAAGTGCTTTTACTTTATTTTTACCACGCATATACCACTTTTTCTCTTTTGCCTTTTTTTAGAGGGAGAGGTGAGTTTTTAAGAGAAATATTGTTGGTGTCCTTCATATTAAATTTTGAGGCCTTATGGTCTCAGAAATTTTAGGCTTGGTAATAAAATAAAATACTTCACATCATAAGGTGAAAACATTTAAACATTTGCTAAGGATGCCTACTCAAGAAACAGCAGGACTCCCCAACTGCCACAATGCTGGCTGTGCGGAACAATGGCCATGAAGGAGGCCAAGAAATGGAGTCTTTCCTCCCCCTGATCCTGCATCCCTCACCCCATTCTAACTCTCCAAGTAAAGCAAGAACCTAGGCTTTTTTTTTCTTTTTTAATATGATTTTTATTTTAGAAGAACTTTAGATTTAGATTTAGAAAAACTGTGAAGCTAGTACAGAGAATTCCTATATGCTCTGCTCCCCGTTCCCCTATTATTAACAACTCACATTCTATGGTACAGTTGTCACAGTTAATGAACCAATATACATACATTATTATGAGCCAAAGTCCACCCTTTCTTGGGATTTCCATAATTTGGGATTTCTTGGGATTTTGTCTTTTTTCTCTTCCAGGAAACCTGGACAGATTCTCAAAACATCTTTGTATTTGAAGACCCTGAGAGTTTTGAGCATATTTTGAAGATAGCTTGGATATTTTGTGCATTGTCCCTGAAGAGATACTTGTCTGAAGTTTTTCTCATAATTCAACTCTAAGTGTGGGTTTGGGGGAGGAAGACCACACAGGTAAAACGACACTATCTTCTGATAACGAGTCTTCTTTTTTTTAACAAAAGTTAAATTCCTGGCACATAGCAGTCACTCAGTAAAACAGATTCTTTTTCTCTTCCCGTTTCTCAGGCGAGTTTAGGATCCAGAAAATTATCTGTACGTGAGACTCCTTTACCATGTTCCAGGTCCTCTTTTCTAGGAAAGGTATGATCCAGATGAAAAGCAGGCTTGAGAATAAAGAGGAAGTTTGGATTGTTGCTAACATATTTGGGGACAGACCCCTGAGTACAAGTGCTACCTGTGCTTTGCCCTTCTGGGATCTCTCTCAGGTCCTGTGCCCCATAAAGGTGATCTCTATGATCTAACAGATTCTTTGCTGTCTAGATTCATGGGGGGTTTGGTCAATGGGGCATCAGCAGGAGTTAAGTGAGCAAGAGAGTAACTTTGTACATTGTTCCTTTATCCATTTTGAGTGGTTGTCTCTTTCTCAACAGGGTCTTGACTATATGTATATGTATATATATTTTATGTATATAATATATGTATATGTATATATACACTTGGATACAGAAAGAAATCTAAAGGGCTTATGGGCTTATGACAGGTCAGGTGACCAAGTATCAGCTAGTGAGTCATGACCTACTAGTGTGGTTTCATATGTTCAGACAATGAATACTGTATCAGACACATCTATGCTACTGCTCTCTGTTCACAGAATATTTTTCAGATGACCTTTGCAAGTTTTTTAAAATTATGTTGCCACTATACAAAATATGTTTGGAATTTTAGAACTCATGTTTTGAAAATTATATTTAGAGACAGTTTAATAGTCCCCTTACCAAACTCGATTTCCCCTCTCTTTGCCAACCTCGTTTCTGAATTTCTTTTGACCATTTCTAAAACGCAAAGCTGATGTCAAAGAGTAAAGGTTTTACTGGTGAACAAGAAGTCATAGACGCTGAGGAAATTTTTTTTTTAAAGGCATTTTTTTTAAAGATTTTATTTATTTGAGAGAGAGAGAGAGAGAGAGAGAGATCACAAGTAGGCAGAGAGGCAGGCAGAGAGAGAGGGGGAAGCAGGCTCCCCGCTGAGCAGATAGCCCCATGCGAGTCTCGATCCCAGGACCTTGAGATCATGAGCTGAGCCAAAGGCAGAGGTTTTAACCCACTGAGCCACCCACGCGCCCCTTTTTGTTTGTTTTTTAAAAAATATTTTTAAGGAGAGAGAGAGAGGGAAAGATCCAGATTTGCTGAGCCATGAAAATATTTGGAATAGGGGCACCTGGGTGGCTCAGTGGGTTAAAGCCTCTGCCTTTGGCTCAGCTCATGATCTCAAGGTCCTGGGATCGAGCCCTGCATCGGGCTCTCTGCTCCGTGGGGAGCCTGCTTCCCTGCCTCTCTGCCTACTTGTGATCTCTCTCTCTCTTTGTCAAATAAATAAATAAATAATCTCTAAAAAAAAAAGAAAATATTTGGAATAACTCAGAGTATACATAGGTGACAACTTTTGAGTGGGAAGCATCTATTTGGATATATAGATGTTGAGAACATGACCTGAGCTGAAATCAAGAGTTGGTTGCCTAACTGACTGAGCCACCCAGGTGCCCTTATGTAGTGCATTTTAAATGGTGTTGGAACATAGAAAGGACTGAAACATTAGGTATCATCATGGTGTACTATATTGTGTCATACATCTCGGTTAATGACCATCAGTGTTCGGCCAATTATGCATTGTGGCTGTGCTGCAATATTCTTCTACCTTGTTTTTTTATTTAACTGATGGCTTGTATCTTCATTAGGCACTGCACCATATGAAAGTAATGTTCGCTAAGAGGTTAACAAAGTAAAGAAGTATATTTGTCTTTGTACTTACATTTACATTTTTGTTGCCACAGAAAAAAATCGAGTGTTATTTCTTTAAAAAGAAAAAGTCTCTAATGGGCTAAAGTGTCTGAAGATATTCAACTAAATAAGCCTTGAGGCTGAGGAAGATATGAGAGTCTGCTAATTCCCCAGTCCTTGATGGGCCCTAGTCCCCTACCATGGCCCAACCAGGGAGATAGGAAAAGCAGGAATATCATCTTCAAAAGTGTGCCATGCCATAAAAAAATGACATACACAAGAATTAGTTTTCTTTCCAAAGCTGTCAAGCGAACGCACTTTCTAATTAATGACGGGTTTTACTTTTCAATTCCTAAGTTGCAATGTATTCTTGGTATATAAATACGCACACAAATATACAGACACCTATATTTCTTATGCGCTTGTACAGTCAAACTAAGTTAGCTGGGAGTACTGAGTAACCTGGTGAACTAATGAAACAAACACGTGCCCCCGCCGGGCTGTGGAAGGCTTCCAGGACTCCCAAGCATACACCTGCAGAAATCGGTGATTCACCTCTGAGTCACTCGGCAAGTGTTAGCAGAGAGAAGCAGCCGGGATGCAGAGGGTGCCGTTGGCTGCCGGTTCTCTCCTGCTCTCCCGGAATAATGACATTAATGACACTTCCAAACAGCTCACCCAGTCACAAAGTGGGAGATTTCAAAATCCATGTGGCAGCTGATTTCCTAATAGGATGCATTAAACAGGACATTGCATGTTTTATGGGCTGGGGTTGATTAGACCATAAGACTTAAAATATGTAGCTAAAGTGGTTGAAAAATAGGCCTTGGAAGTTCAGATCAAAGCATAACAGGGGGGTGATTAGATAAATAAAAAGTTTAAGCCTAACTGAGCAAATAATTGCACATCCCCTGAAAAGCTCGGTTCACAGGGATTGATCAAATGTGAGTCACCCCAGGCACAGATGTCTTTCTAAGAATATTCCTTTTAATTTTTTTAATATACATCAAAAGAAAAAAAAAATCTGGGTACTGACCAGCAAATACTCCTGTTTGTATAAGAAAGGCCTCTTTAAGATACTGACAAACACATATATACATATATCCTTCATTGTTTAAATGGGCCAGTTTTTTTTTTCTTTTCTTTCTTAGTCTTTAGTGAAAGATTTTTGCGTCTTTAATGCAGACTCATAGACCTCACCTAAAAAAAAAAAAATCCTAAAAGATTCCTGGCTTCTTATCTTGTCCATTATTATATAAAAGTCAGATGTAGATTTATGTTAAAAACATATACTGTTATCTTTCCTTAAATAATTATGTCAGTGGGGAAGACTCATCTTTGTCTAGTTAAAAAACAAAACAGCCTTTGAAAAGCTTATGTGTCTTCATATGTGCCAGATACAAGTTATCTTATTTAATCCTTATGATAACGCTCGAGGGCAGGTTTTCATACTCCTGGTTTAGGTGCAAGGAAGTTGAGGCACAGATGCAATTAAGCAACGTGCCTTGAGTCACGATGCTGGGAAGTGGCAGAGCAGTGTGAGAGACCAGGTCTGACACTGGACCCTTCCCACCCTCAGAAGTTCTTCTGTCCGACAAGCATTCTCTAGTGGCTACAGGACTCTGCAATGGCACCTAGATTCCAGTCATTTCTATGAGCTCATCTTGGCTGTTTCCTTGAGGCAGGCTCCCAGTATTATTTCTTATTTGAAAATAAGAAATCTGTGATAGATACCATAGCTTTCCAAAAACCACAGAAAACAAGGCAGATGGGTGGACAAGCATTCAGAACTACTAAATTTCAAATCTGCAATTTGGTCACTAGTCCTCTGAGACCAGATGGTGACCAGGCAAGACATTTTGGTAGCCAGGGTTCTTGTCCATGTCTCAGAATCCACAGTTTCTTGAAAGCAGCTTTAATCTTATAACAATTCCCCAAAATTGGTGATCAGGATTGGGGGGGGGATGGAAAATGGTAGCATCAATGTGTGTCCATGAACCAATACAAGGTCTCCAGTTCTGCCTGTGAACTACCTTTCATAGTATCATTGGCCATATTTTGGTACCTTAATTTACCCTCCAGTTATAACTAACACACTTATGACCTTTGTTTACTCAAATATTTCTCGAACAGGCTACTGTTTTATATTTCAGTGCCCCTTCAGACTGCAAGGGGTAGGAAAACAGGTTAGCACAGGGAAACAACTATTCCCTCAGGGAGTCAGACTAGCCTGGTCCAAATCCCAGCTGTGCGACTTTGAGAAAGTCTCTAAGCTCTCTACAGCTCAGTATTGGCTCATAGGGTACTGTCTTAGTCAGCTTGGGTTGCCATGACAAAATACCATAGACTGTGCAGTTTAAGGAACAGAAATTTATTTCCCACAGTTTTGGAGCCTGGGAAGTCTAAGGTCAAAGAGCTAGTCACTTAGGTTCCTGGTGGGAGCCCTCTTCCTGGTTTGCAGACAGCTATCTTCCTGCTGTGTCCTCACATGGTAGACAGGGAACAAGAGCAAGTTCCCTGGTCTCTTCTTACAAAGGCACTGATCCCATGGTGAAGACCCCACCCTCACAACCTCATCTAACCCTAACCACCTCCCAAATGCTCCCCCTCCAGATACCATCGCAAGGGGGTTAGGCTTCAACATATGAATTGGTTTGGTGGGGAGGAAGGACACAAACATTTAGCCCATAACAGGTGCTTTCTGTAAAGCAATTGGCAAGCACTCTATGAAAGTCAGCCATCACCAACTCAGGTTCTAAAATTAAGGAAACACATGCAATATATTAAAATGCACCTGTTTAGGGGTGCAAGGTGGCACAGTCAGTTAAGCATCTGTCTTTGGCTCAGGTCATGATCTCAGGGTCCTGGGATCAAGCCCCGCATCGGGCTCCCTGCTGAACGAGGAGTCTGCTTCTCCCCCTCCCTGTGCTGCTCCCCCTGCTCGTGCTCTCTCTCTGTCAAATAAATAAATAAAATCTTTCAAAACAATAAAAGGGACCTGTTTACTCATTTTGATGAATGTAGAGGAACCAGCTTTTGTTATCCTGGATGCTAGGTCACACATGTAAGGGACAAAGAAGACTAAGGTAAGGCTGCATCCTCCAAGGACCTCCTGGTCTCCTGTGCCCCTTGGAGGAAACTTCTCTAGAAGATACTCTCTCCTCCTGAGCATCACCCTCTATGTTGCAGGGGAGGTAACCAGCCATGGACAAACAGGCCTGGGACATAATTTGGGACACAACTCTGCTAGCCTCAGGGTGGAGGGTCACTAGACAGGCATTCAAATCCTGGCTATTGTAGTTACTGACTCCAACTTTGGGCAAATCACTCAACCTCATTCAGTTCAACTTTCTCCTTTGTGGAATCATTTGTTTATTTGTTGGTTTGTTTAAAAATATTAATGTATATTGTACACTGTTGGTGGGAATGTAAATTGGTGCAGCCACTATGGCAAACAGGATGGAAGTTCTTCAAAAATTAAAAATAGAACTACTGTATTATCCAGGAATTCCACTTCTGGGTGTTTATCCAAAGAAAATGAAAACACTAACTTGAAAAGATATATGCACCTCATGTTCGTTGAAGCATTATTTATAATAGCCAATATATGGAAACAATCTAAGGGTCCATGGATAAAAAAGACACGGTACACACACATACACATGATGAACTACTCCTCAACCATAAAAAAGAATGAAATTTGCAACCACATGGATAGACCTTGAAGGCACTTTGCCAAGTGAAATAAGTCAAACAGAAAAAAAGATAAGTACTATTTGATCTCACTTACATGTGAAATCTAAAAAAAAAAAATAAAAATAAAAAACCCAACTCAGAGACAACAGATCGTTGGTTGCCAGAGATTGGGAGGAGGGGCAGGTAGACAAAATGGGTGTAGGGGGCCAAAAGGTACCAACTTCCATTTATAAAATAAATAAGTTTGGGGATCTAATGTACAGCATGGTAACTATAGTTAATAATAATGTATTGCTTACTGGAAAATTGCTAAAAGAGTAAATCTTTGAAGTTATTTTCACAAGATAAAATTTTGACACTTTGTATGATGACAGATATTAACTAACCTTACTGTGGAAATCATTTTGCAATATATACAAACGCTGAAACATTATGTTGTACACCTGAAACTAATATAATGTTGTATGTCACTTATGCCTCAATAAAAAATTTAGTGTATTTATTACTTATTGCATCAAAGAAATGGTGCTCACCTTACACCTTGGAGTGGCACTCCAGCAGGAAACAAGGAGACAGCTCTGCAGAACATCGGGGCTGCATTCCTTGGGTTGAGTGGGTACTAGGTATGTCATCTTAATAACATACCGTAGATGTCACAGCAACAGCCCTAGCTTGCTGACATTCTGTGAACTCCATGAAACATATGAAAAATCAACTAGCTGTAGTTTTCACATGCAAGTACTTGATAAATGTTCTCAAAACAAACAAAATGAAACCCAGCACAGTCTGCCCTTGTCAGGAGTGTGTGTGAGAAGAAAGGCTGTATACTGTCAACATGTTTATCTGCAACAACAGATCAAAGCTCCATAAATAGCTAGAACACACTTAGGATGTAGCCCCGTGAAGTGAAAACAAACAAACAAACGAACAGAGTGGCTGAGTGAAACAAACCTCTGTTACGGTCCTCAGGGATCCACTGGTGGTGGGTCTTCTAAGTTTCAGTGTTGAAATTTGGTAGACTCTAGCACAAAAGATGAAGCAGATAATAAAGTGAGAAGTTTTTCCATTGTGTTACTCAGATTTTCACTGATTAATTTAGAAATTACCCACATGTTCAAAAGAAAATGAAACAAAGCCCCACAAGTCTCAAACCCGGCTGGTAGCTTCTCCCCTAGAGCAGTTTTCCACATTCACTTAGTCTTATAGAAATGCAGACCCAAAGGAAAGTTTTAAGAGTGATACAGGCTCTGATGATTCACAGACTTGTACCCTGGGGTAAATAATACATTATATGTTAATAAAAAAAAAAAAAGAAAAAAAAAAAAGAGTGATACAGGCTCATTATTCCCCCCAACTTGGCGTTTAAACCTTAATAAATATTAATGGAGAGAGTGAGCTAACATAGAACATAAAGTCAGAGTACCCTTCTCAGAATCATCTGAGGCCCTTGTCAAAAAGATTCCAGACCAGTTATTTCTGTGGGTGGGGCTCTGGAATCCACGGGATTAACAGGCTTCTCCCACACACAGATATGGGAGAACCTCTGATAAATGGGGGAGGGGGAATCCTCTGAATTTATTTTGCCTTCAGGCAACACCTGCCAGTTTTAAAAACAAAACAATAACAGGTTGATTTTAAATTGACAAATGAGAAGATGGAGTACTTAGAAATACTTTTGACTTGAGAAATAGAAAACCCCAATATTAAAGCATAGCAAATGACTCTTTAACCAAATGCAATGCTAGGGCTATTCTAAGCTTGTAAAGTATTAGAAACTAATAAATTAAAATTTTAAAAAGTGTGTGTATGTGTGTGTCTGTGTGCATGTGTGTGTCAGAGCCAGGTAGACCAAAATGGTAAATAACCATGACAGAGTAGGATCACAAAATCACTAATTAAATCTCTTTGACATAAAAAGTGTCAAAAAATAAAAGTCTTCAGTGCTGAGAAAGACCCATTGCATATCAACCAGGATCTTGTGCCCATTTACCAAACACTGCCATTGCCCCAGATGTACAAAGATAAAGCAAACTCATTCCTTCTCTCTAGCTCATACCAGTAGTGGTTCTTAAACAGTTCAAGCTCTAAGAGCCTTTGGCTTCATCCCTGAAAAAATGTCCATATGCACAAAGGTTTCAGGTGACTGAAAGAAACCCCAATCCTCATCAAGTCCAGATACAGTATGAATTGTGCAGGTTCTAAATCCTGAAAGATTTGCAGTGTCCAAGTAATTCAAAATATGATTTAAATGTTTTAAAGAAACAAAAATGAAGTTCTATAAATTAAAATTGCCTCTTTCTAGGATTTCTAATTGCCATTTCTATATGGTGGCCTTTTGTTTGTTTTTGGTGTTGGTATTTTTAGTTGTTTGTTTATTATTGTTAGTAACGATAGTTGTTAATGCCTCTGCTTGGCCAGAACCCTACGTGTATATTTACTTTGCCTGTGGATAATCCAGCACTAATCTAGAGGGAGACACAGCTACCCAAACACATTTATTACCATACAGGATAGCATGAACTCTGTAACTATCTGGGAGTACAGAGCAGATGACCTGGGGAAGAAAGTTTCATCTCAACACAGTCATCCAAATACAAGTTTTGAGCTCAAATGGAATGTTCCTTCAGTGATGTTAAGGAAAGGGAATGACCCTCAGTTAATGGGCAGTATCTTCCAGGGTGCCCTCAACAACCCCTCAGACTAACAGTTGGGAAGGGCACAGGTAAGCCTGGTGTGGAGAGCAGAAAGGGAAGACATTTGGGTAACACTGGATGCTCTGTCCTGTTTTCCAACAAAAGATGGTGAGGATTAGGGGCAAGTTGGTGTGAGAGCCTATGTGCAGCCCAAGGGGCCAGCAGAGGAAGAGGAGAGCAAAGATAGTGGCAAGAAAAGACTCATCGTGTGAGAGAACATCCGGATGCACAATAAAAGAATGGGGTGGGAAATGGTTGAGGGAAGGATAGAGGAGGTTGCTAAGCCAGGAAGACTGGTCCTCAACTTACCTTTAACATAGACAACAGACAACAGAACAAAGAGGCTTCCAGAGCAAAGACACCCAAGTGACGTGGGTTCCCATTCAAGAAAGATCTCCATCCTTAGCGCTCAAGTTAGTTGTCTCATAAGACGTTTATTTTTAGTTTTTTGTTTTTGTTTTATTTTATTTTTTCAGTGTTCCAAGATTCATTGATTATGCCCTACACCCAGTGTTCCATGCAATACGTGCCCTCCTCAATACCCACCACCAGGCTCACCTATCACTCCACCCCCCCTACCTTCCAAAACCCTCAGTTTGTTTCTCAAAGTCCACAGTCTCTCATGATTTGTCTCCCTCTCCGATTTCCCCCAATTCACTTTTTCTTTCCTTCTTTTTCTTTCCTTCTAATACCCTCCATGTTATCCCTTATGCTCCACAAGTGAAATCCTATGATAATTGACTATCTCCGCTTGACTTATTTCACTCAGCATAATCTCCTTCAGTCCCGTCCATGTTGATACAAAAGTTGGGTATTCATCCTTTCTGATGGAGGCATAATATTCCATTGCATATATGGACCATATCTCCTTCATCCATTTGTCTGTTGAAGGGCATCTTGGCTCTTTCCACAGAAACAGATGTAGTGAAAAGAAGGGCCATATGTATCACAATGCTCATAGCAGCAATGGCCATAATTGCCAAACTGTGGAAAGACGTTTGTTTTTAACTTTCACACACACATTGACCCAGGTCTTCTCAGTCACCACCTGCTTCCACCCAAACGTCCAGGGAAGAGTTGGCTGTTTATTTATTTATGCCCTGCCTGTTTCCAAAATGGATTTAAGGTAGCAGAACACAAGAGGTAAGTCAAATTTCAATTTAAAAATTCATCACTAAGAATTTTCCATATCTTTAGCCAGACAACACTCAATCATTAGGATGTGATGTTAGTGCTGCTGACACTATTTATATTCTGGTGTTTCTTTCTGCTTACGTAATAGAGAAAAAGATCACTTGTCCTCAGCTCTGTACTGGTTCCTTTTAAATATTTCAGGGCAGGGTATCTAGAACCATATTTTCAGATGGAGAGGCAGTCTTTGGGTGTGAAGGTCATGATGATAATCACTACCATTTCAAGGGTGCCTGCCATTTTACATAGGGACTACATTGAATCCTTACAACATTTTAAGAATTTATTACTATTTCTCATTCTACAGATGAGAAAACTGAGAACCAAAATGGGAATTATTAACTTACCTAAGGCCACGTGGCTAATGGTGACAGGTTTCCAACGCAGTTGTGGTGGACTTCGAAGCATATCTGTTTTCCTTTAGACTGCTCTGCTTTCCCCAAGTGGGGAGAAGAGGGGCGCCCTCAACTGTCTGTGGGAGGAAACTCAGGACTAGACCCTAAAGTAGGAATGTGTGCTCCGCACACAGCATTTGTCCTTTTTTCTGAAACACATCTTTGCTGTTGGCCTGTTCCAAGGATTTTATTCATGTTTTCCACCTAAATGAACAGGACTTGCTTTACCATCATTTATGTAATGTAAATATCATCTTTTCCACGTTTTCCTTTTGGAGACTGTCAGTTTGGGCCTGAATTTGTACATGTTTTGCCGGGCTGATCATTGCCAGGAGCAGCTTAAGTGATTGTTTAAGAGAAAAAGTAAATACGATGTTTTCAAACACCACTAGAGAAGTTAAGATTTTGCAACTAAAACCCTTAGTTACAATTTTTGTCTTTTACATACTACTTTAAAATTTTTAAGAGATAGAGGAAAAGGCTGGATGTCATTTTAAAAGATGGGGATTTAACAGGATCTGATTAGGAGTTAGACATTTATGTGCCAGATAGTCTTAGAATATCCCTCCACCAGCCCCTGCTTCTGTGACATGTGTCTGTAAGAACACCGAGCCCAAAGTAGAGGTCAGATGTGCCACCAAGATGCTGAGATACGTTAGCTCTCTCATTAGCAAGAGAGTTCTTTGGTGGAACGTTCCCCTGTGCCCAAATGAATTGGTCTGACTTGTATTTCATCAACCAGGGCTGAGCCCTTTTACAAAGGAGTGAGGGAACAATGGTTTTTGAAATGTTTCCAAAAAATGAAATAGGAGTTTCCACTCCCCCCTTAAGCCTGATGTGAATCTTTTGCTTATTATATTTTTAAGGTCTTCTGTATGTCAATAAAAATAGTGGTGTTTCCAACAAAAGCGTTGTCTTCCAAAAAAGACTTATTTTTGTTCCTAACCATAACCAACCAACATCAACTCAAAGTCCTTTCCCTATGGCTGTGGGCCTGGATCAAAGATGTTCTTTTCAAAAGCATATCACCAAAGGCTATGAGACATAGAGGTTGATGCGTGCTGTAAACTTGAAGACAAGTGGGGTGGCACATATAGATGGGCAATCTGGAAATGATCTTTATGATCATTTATTTAGTATATCTAAATATATATACTAACTGTAATTCTCTTCTTCCACTTTTATTTATGGAAGAACTTAATGCAAAAAGCAATCTATTTTTCTTACATAAAATACAAAGAAGAAAACTGTGGTAATCACATTTAATCCTACCACACAAAAAATAAACACAGTTAACATTTTGGAATATAACCTTTCAGTCTCTCTTTTTTAAAAAAATATTTATTTATTTATTTATTTGAGAGAGAGCCCATACATGAGCACAAGTGGGAAGGGCAGAGGGAAAGGAAGAGAAAACCTCAAGCAGACTCCATGCTGAGCACTTAGTCCTGACTTGATCTCATGACCCTGAGATAACAACCTGAGCCTAAACCAAGAGTTGGCTGCTCAACCAACTGTGCCACCCAGGAACCTTGACCTTTCAGTCTCTTAAATGCAGAGTATTTATTTATTTTCAAGTACAGGCATACCTCAGAAATATTGTGGGTTCAGTTTCAAACCACCACAGTAAAGCAAATACCTCAAAAAAACAAGTCCACTGAATTTTTTGCATTCCAATGCATATAAAAGTTATGTTTACATTATACTGTAGCCCACAAGTGTGCAATCGCATTACGTCTTTTAAAAATATACATACTTTAATTTAAAAATACTTTATTACTAAAAACTGCAAACCATTATCAACTTTCAGAGACTTGTAGTCTTTTTGCTGGTGGAGGGTCTTGTCTCGATGTTGATGGCTACTGACCTCTCAGGGTGGTGGTAGCTGGAGGTTAGGGTGGCTGAGGCGATTTCTTAAAATAAGATAACAATAAAAAAAAAAGATAACAATGAAATTTGATGCATTGACGACTCTTCCTTTAGTGAACAATTTCTTGGTAGCATGTGATGCTGTTTTTTTGTTTGTTTTTGTTTTGTTTTGTTTTGTTTTGTTTTGTTTGTGATACTGTTTGATAGCATCTTACCCACAATAGAACTCTCAAAATTGGATTCAGTCTTCTCAAATCCTGATTCTGCTTTATCTAAATAATAGATAATAATCTAAATAAAAACTTAGAATATTTATTAATATTCTAAATCCTTTGTTGTCATCTCAACAATCTTCACAGCATCTTCACCAGGAGTAGTTTCCATCACAAGAAACCACTTTCTCTGCTTATCTATAATAAGCCACTCCTCATCTGTTAGTTTTGTCATGAGATTGCAGCAATTCAGTCCCATCTTCAGGCTCCACTTCTAATTCCAGTTCTCTTGCTATTTCCACTACATCTGCGATTACTTCATACACAGAAATCTTGAACCCCTCCTTGTCATCCGTAAGGGCTAGAATCAACTTCTTGCTGTTAATGCTGATATTTTGACCCCCTTATGATAACTCATGAATGTTCTCAATGGTATCTAGAATGGTGAATTCTTTCCAGAAAGTTTTTAATTTACTTTGCCCAGACCCATCAGAGGAATCCCTATCTATGGCGACTACAGCCTTGTGGAATGTATATCTTAAATAATAAGACTTAAAAATTGAAATTACTCCTTGATGCATGGGTTGCAGCATGGATGTTGTGTTAGCAGACACAAAAATAACATGAATCTCACTGTATATCTCCACAGAGCTCTTGGGTGCATTGTCAATGAACAGTCATGTTTTGAAAGGAATATTTCTGAGCATCAGGTCTCAAGAGTGGGTTTAAAATATTCAGTAAACCATATTGTAAAGAGATGTGCTGTCATCCAGGATTTGTTGTTAATTAAACATAATTTTTAAGGGCTCTAGGACTTTTAAAATGGTGAATGAGCATTGGCTTCAACTTTAAGTCACTCAGCTGCATTAGCCCCTAGCAAGTGAGTCAGCCTGTCCCTTGAAGCTTTGAAGCCAAGCAATGACTTCTCTTCCTTAGCTATGAAAGCCTTAGATGGCATCTTTTCCCAATAGAAGGCTGTTTTGCCTACACTGAAAATCTATTGTTTAGCATAGATACCTTCATGAATAATCTTAGCTAGATCTTCTGGAGAACTTACTGCAGCTTCCGCATCAATACTTTGCTGCTTCACCTTGTACATTAATGTTATGGAGTTGAGTTCTTTTCCTTAAACCTCATGAACCAACATCTGCTAGCTTCAGACTTTTCTTCTGCAGCTTCCTCACCTCTCCCAGCCTTCATAGAACTGAGGAGAGTTAGGGCTTTGTTCTGGTTTAGGCTTTAGGTTAAGGGGATGTTGTGGCTCGTTTGATCTTCTATCCAGACCACTAAGACTTTCTCCCCATCAGCAATAAGGCTTTTTTGTTTTCTTATCATTTGTGTGTTCACTGGAGTAGGGCTTTTTATTTCCTTCAAGAACTTTTCCCTTGCATTCACAACCTAGCCACCTGTTTCGTGCAAGAGATCTAACTCAGCTTTCAGTTTGTCTTTCTCACTAAGCTGAATCAATTCTAGCTTTTGATTTAAGGTGAGAGGCATACAGTTCTTCCTTTCATTTGAACACTTTGAGGCCATTATAGGGTTATTAGCTGGCCTAATTTTAATATTATCGTGTATCAGGGAATAGTAAGGGCCAAGGAGAGGAAGAAAGATGGGGAAATAGCCAGAACACACATAGTATTTAAGTTCACCATCTTCTGTGGGTGAAGTTTGTGGTGCTCTAACACAATTACAATGGTAAGAGCAAAGATCACTCATCACAGATCACCATAACAAATATACAAATAATGAAAAAGTTTAAAATATTGTAACAATTCCCAAAATGTGACACAGAGACACGAAATGAGTGCGTTATATTACATGGCAAATGGGAATTAGAGACTTACCTGATGCAGGGTTGCCATAAATCTTCTATTTGTACAAAAAGTCAGTATCTGTGAAGTCCAGTGAAGTGAAGCACTATAAAATGAAGTAAGCCTATAAATAACTTTTAAAAAACTAACTTTAAAGGTAACACATGTTGATTGTTTAAAAACAAATCAGGGTGCCTGGGTGGCTCAGTTCGTTGAGCAACTGCCTTCGGTTCAGGTCATGATCCTTGAGTTCCGGGATTGAGTCCCACATCAGGTTCCCAGCTCCACGGGGAGTCTGCTTCTTCCTCTAACCTTCTCTCCTCTCATGCTCTCTCTCACTTTCTCTGTCTCTCAAATAAATAAATAAAATCTTAAAAAAAAAAAAAAAAACAAATCAGACACACAATAAAGAAGAAAATAAATAATAATAATAATAATAATGTATACTTAGTCCTATCACACAAGGCAGAATTTCTGCCTCAAAGATTTGTGTATTTTAAAAGTTTTATTTATGTGTTGATAATTTATCCACAAAAGTTTTGTCAGTTTATATTTTAACAAGAATGTAGAGAATACCTATTCTTTTCATAACTTCAAAAACTCTCTTTAAATATTTGATATTCAGCTTAATTCAATAGGCTGAAAAAAGAGGGACAAGGTTTTATGTTTCATGTCATCGATTCTTAGTAAGTTTGATTATTCTTATATGTTTATTTGTGTTTCTCACTATAAATTGCTTACTTATTTTTTTGCCTACTTTGAAATGTGTTTGTATAAACCCATTTGTAGTGAGGTTGTCAATCAATTTTCTGCCAGCTGTATTAAATATTCTCCTTAGTTCATTCTTTGCCTTTGAATTGTTTGCCTATTTTTAAGTTTTTATTTTTTAAATAATTTTAGATTTATTGAAGAGTTACAAAGGAGTACAGAGTTTCTATATACTCTTTATCCAGCTTCCCCTTCTTACTTACATAATTACAGTACAATTTTCAAAATTAGGAAATTAACACTGGTACAATACTATTAACCAGTATTTTATTTAGAATAGACTTTATGCAGATTTTGCCAGTTTTCCCACTAATAGTATTTTCTGTTCCAGTACCTAATCTAGGATCCCACACTGCCTAAATTTTCATGTCTCCTTAAGTCTCCTCCAATCTGTGATGGTTTTAGGCTTTCCTTATTTTCATGATCTTGACACTTTTAAAGAGTACTAGTCAGGTATTTCGTAGAATGTTACTCAGTTGGGGTTTCCCCACTCTAAAGTTACCATTTTTTCTCTTTCTTTACTCGATTGTTAGAGAGAGGTCACTAAGGCCAGTCCTCACTCCAGTGGGCAGTGGGCTAATCTCCACCACCCAGAGAGAGGAGTATCTATAGAATTTGAGGACATATGTTAAAACCACTACATTAATAAATATCTTGGGGTATGGATACTTTAAATCTATGTAAATATCATCTCTCTCATTAAAGCTTACTTTACCAGCTAATTTTAGCATTCATTACTAGATCTCGTCTGGAGCCATTATTACTATGGTGTTCTAAAGCTGATTTTCTATTTCCTTCATTGCTTCCGCATTTATTTGGAATCCTTCTATAGGAAATATTAATTCCTTTTCCCCCAGAAATATGGTAGGCTTCAGTGACTAAACACATCACCAAAGGCCTAATTTTTTTTAATAACTCTGCTCTTCTTTCTCTACTATAATGGTAAGAAGGCTGTCAATTTCTCCCGGGGTATATTTGTTTTCACTTGCTGCTATGACACATTACCACAAACTTAGTGGCTTAAAACAACACAAATTTATCTGGAGATCAGAAGTCTGAAATGTGTTTCACTGGGCTAAGATCAAGGCTTTGGTAAAGCTATATATCTTTTAGGAGGCTCTAAGGGAGAATCCATATTCTTGCCTTTTCCAGCTTCTAGAGACTACCCATAGCCTTTAGCTCACGGCCATCCTCCATCTTCAAAGTCAGCCATATTAGGTCAAGACCTTCTCATATTCAATCTGTCTGGTTCTCTCTCATCTACCTCCTTCTTCCACTTATAAGGACCCTTGTGATTACATTGGGGCTATGTGGATAGTCTAGCATAATTTCTCCATCTCAAGGTCAACTGAATAGCAACCTTAATTATATCTACAACCTTAATTCCCATTTTCCATGCAATATAACACACTCACAGTTTTGGGGATTAGGATGTAGACATCTTCAAGGGCCCTTATCCGCTTACTATACAGGGCTGTCAGCCTTTTATCTATAGGTATAGTAAAGGAATTGATAGATATAAAAATAGAATAGTTCCACTAGATTCAACAGGTGCAACACAATAGAATTGATTTTTACATGGGTCCCAGATAGATAGTATTGGGTCTTCTTTATTCTGGAAGCCAAATGAGTATAGTCCTGAGACATTATTGAGAATCAGCAGGCATTCTCAATGATTCAGGGCCTGGGCTTTTTAGGTACAAGTAACCCTGAACCAAAGTTTAAGCTGCTACGATATCATCAATCTTTGTATTTAATACCTAAAGACTTCAATTAAATTAGAGACCAAAGAAATAAATTGTCATTCCAAATTGTTAAAAGCATACTTTTGAGAGGATATTTTACTAATCACATATAACCACTCTTAATTGAATACAAGACTTTGCAAAGATCTCATGAACCTGAAGAAAAGGTTCAGAAAGTGGTTTCCCCCAGTGTTATTTTGACCTTGTAGGAGCTGTAAATTCATACTCTCCTCTAGACTAAGGATTCCCTCTTTCTTCTCTGCTAGGTCCATGGAAAATGAGGCAACAATGATTTCAGTTTTCTTTTACATTGTGAGTCTATATCCTCTGTATAAAAGCCCGTTCTCCTCAGTCCATATTCTGTCATTTAAAAAGAAATTCAATTTTCATTTAAACTAAAACAAAAACAAAACAGTTCACCCATTTTTCTCACCTCCCCAACCCTCACCTCTGGCAACTACCAATCTGTTGCCTGTTATGAGCTTGGGTTTATTAATTAATTAATGTATTTATTAGATTCCACATGTAAGAGCAATCATACAGTATTTGTCTTTCTTTGTCAGACTTACTTCATGTAGTATAATGCCCTCGATGTCCATCTATGTTGTCACAAATGGTAAGATTTCATTCCTTTTTATGGCTGAATAAATATATCATTATATATATATATACCACAATTTCCTTATTCATTCATCTTTCAATAGATATTGTAAATAATGCTGCAGTGGACATGGGGGTGCATATCTTTTTAAGTTAGTGTTTTCATTTTCACCAGGTGAATACCTAGAAATAGAGTTGCTGGATTTTATGGTAGTTCTTTTTTTTTTTTTTAAGATTGATTTATTTAATTTTAGAGAAAGAGAGAGAGCAGGAGAAGAGCAGAGAGAAAGGTGAGATAAACTCAAGCAGACCACACTGAGCACAGAGCCTGATGCAGGGTTTGATCTCATAACCCTGAGATTGCTACCTGAGCTGAAACCAAGAGTTAGATGCTTAACCAACTGTGCCACCCAGGTGCCCCTCTATTTTTAATTTTTTGAGGAACTTTTAAACTGTTTTCCATAGTGGCTGCACTAATTTATATTCCCATCAACAGTGCATAAGTGTTCCCTTTTCTCCACATCCTAGGCAATACTTGCTATATACAGTTTTTTCTTTATTATTATTATTAACATATAATGTATTATTTGCCTCAGGGGTACAGGTCTGTGAATCATCAGGTCTGTGAATCATCCATGTCTTACACATTTCACAGCACTCACCATAGCACACACCCTCCCCAATGTCCATAACCGAGCCACCCTATCCCTAACCCCCTACCCCCCAGCAACCTTCAATTTCTTTCATGAGATTGAGTCTCTTATGGTTTGTCTTCCTCCCTATCTCATCTTGTTTCATTCCCCCCCCACCACCCATGACTCCCCACCCTGCCTCTCAAATTTTTCATATCAGAGAGATCATATGATAATTGTCTCTCTGATTGACTTATTTTGCTTGGCATAATATCCTCTAGTTCCATCCACGTCATTGCAAGTGGCAAGATTTCATTTCTCTTGATGGCTGCATAGTATTCCATTGAATATGTGTATATATATATACCACATCTTCTTTATCCATTCATCTGTTGATGGACATCTAAGTTCTTTCCATAGTTTGGCTATTGCAGACATTGCTACTATAAACATTCAGGTGCATGTGCCCCTTCGGATCACTACATTTTTGTCTTTAGGGTAAATACCCAGTAGTGCAATTGCTGGGTCATAGGGCAACTCTATTTTCAGTCTTGTTGATCATATTTATTCTGACAGGTGTGAGGTAATATCTGATTATGGTTTTGATTTGCCTTTCCCTGATGGTTAGTAATGTTGAGCATTTTTTTATGTGTCTATCGGCCATTTGTATGTTTTTTTTCTTAATGTCTGTTCATTTTTAATGGGATTTTTTTTTTTTTTTGCCATTGAATTCTATGAGTTCTTGTTATATTTTGGATATTAACCTCTTTTCATATATATACTTCATAAATATTTTCTCCCATTAAGTGGGTTGACTTTTTGTTTATTGATGTTTTTCATAGCTGGGCAGAAGCTTTTTTTTTATATATCCCCACATGTTTATTCTGCTTTTCTTATTTTTGCTTTTGGTGTCATATACAAAAAAATTATTGCCAAGACTTATATGAAGGAGCTTATTGCTTCTAGGAATTTTCATCTAGGAGTTTTGTGGTATGAGGTCTTACATTTAAGTCTTTAATCCATTTTGAGTTAACCTTTTGTGTGTGGTGTAAGACAGTGAACTAATTTTATTATTTTGTATGTGGTTGTCCAATTTTCCCAATATAATTTATTAAAGTGAATGTCCTTCCCTATTGTATATTCTTGATTCTTTGTCATAAATTAATTGATCATATATATATGGCTTTATTTCTGGGCTCTCTATTCTATACCCATTGATCAACATGACTGTTTCAGGTGCCAATACCATGCCGTTTTAATTACTATAGCTTTGTAAATAGTTTGAAATTAGGAAGGAGTGTTTTTCTTTCTCAAGATTGTTTTGGTTAGTCAGTCTTTTATGATTCCATACAAATTTCAGGATTTTTGTTCTATTTCTGTGAAAAATGCCATTGGAATTTTGATAGGGATTACATTGAAGTTTTATATTGTTTTGGGTAATATGACATTTTAACAATATAAGTTGTTATGATCCATGAGTACAGAATACCTTTCCATTTGTTTGTTTCCTCTTCAACCTATTTCATTAATGTCTTGTAGTTTTCAGTGGCTTTCACCTACTTGGTTAAATTTATTCCTATGCATTTTATTATTTTTGATGCCATTGCAAATGGGGTTGTTTTCCTAGTTGTTCTTTCTTATGGTTCTTTGTTAGTGTATTGAAATGCAATTGATTTTTACACATAGGTTTTGTATCCTGCAACTTTATTGAATTTGTTTATTAGTTTCAACAATTTTTTGATGAGTCTTTAGGGTTTTCTATATATAATATGTCATTTGCAAATGGTGATAGTTTGACTTCTTCCTTTCTAAGCTGGATGGCTCTTTCCCTCCCTTTTCTTGCTTAAGTCTTCTGGCTAGAACTTCCAAAACGATATTGAATAAAAGTGGCAAGAGTGGGCATCCTTCTTTTGTTCCTAATATTAAAGGAGAAGTTTTCAGCAGCTTCTCACCATTGAGTATGATGTTAGCTGTGTGCTTGTCATTTATGGCCTTTATTATGTTGAGATATGGTCTCTGTATACCTGCTTTGTTGAGACTTTTTTTTTTAATCACAAATAGATGGTAAATTTTGCCAAATCCTTTTCTGTATCTATTGAGATAACCATATAATTTTTACCCTTCATCTTGTTAATGTGGTATCACATTGACTAATTTGTGGATTTTGAACAATCCTTGCATCCCTAGAATAAATCCCACTCCAATCATGGTATATAATCCTCCTAATGTATTGTTGAATTTGGTCTGCTATTATTATTATTTTTTGATGATTTTGGCATCTATGTTCATCGAGGATATTGACCTGTAATTTTATTTTCTTGTGACATCCCTGTCTGGGGTTGTTATTGGGCTAATGTTGGCTTTATAAGAAACATTTGAAAGAGTTCCCTCTTCTTCAACTTTCTGGAAGTTTGAAAAGAATTGGTATTAATTTTTCTCTCTATTTAGTAGAATTCACTAGTGAAGCTGTTGGTCCTGGACCAACCTTATTGATCCCCACTCACTTCTGACTATGTCTCACCACTGTGCCAATATGTCAATAAGGAAACGCCTTCCAGGGGAGACCTGAGAAGGTCTCCTTGTTTATTGAGAGATTTTTGATTACTTACTAGTAATTGGTCAGCTCAGATTATTTATTTCATCATAATTCAGTCTTGGTAGGTTGTATGTTTCTAGGAATATATCCATTTCTTCTAGGTTTTCAAATTGCTTAATGTATAATAATTAATAGTAGTCTATTACAGTCCTTTGGATTTCTGTGATGTTAGTTGCAACTTCTCTTTCATTTCTAATTTTATTTACTTGAGTCCTCTCTTTTTTCCTTGATGAGTCTAGCTAAAGATTTGTCAATTTTGTTTATCTTTTCAAAGAACCAGTTTTTAGTTTCACGGATCTTTTCTACTATCTTTTTAGTCTCTTTTCATTTACTTCTGTTTTAATATTTGTTATTTTCTTCTTTCTACTAGCTTTGGTCTTTGTTCTATTTCTAGTTCCTTGAGGTGTAAAGTTAGGTTGTTCAGTTGATATTTTTCTTGTTTCTTGAGGTAGGCATTTATCACTATGAAATTCTCTTTTAGCATTGCCTTTGCTGCATCCCCCAAATTTTGGTATGTTCACTTTCATTTTATTTGTCTCAAGGTAATTATTGATTTTTCTTTTAATTTCTTCTTTGACACCTTGATTGTTCAGTAGCATGTTGTTTAATGTCCACATATTTGTGAATTTTCCAGTTTTCTTTGTAGGTCCATTTTCTTCTGTCAATACCACTCCTTTTAGGGGTTCCTCCTCCACTTTGCTTCACTCTGATCCACATAAAACTAAAGGAAATGTTCTATTATTAAAACAAAACAAAACAAAACAATTGGTTTTACCTTCTCAATTGTCTAGAGCCTCCTGTAGTGTCACAACTCTTTCAGTATTTGGAAAGAACAAGTTTGTGGAGCCATCTAGACCTGATTTGAAATCCCATTTCTGCTCTCACCAATTACATGCTTTTTGAAAAATAAAATCCTTTGGCGCTCTGTTTTCACCTACTCGTGGGTTAGTGTGGCCATTGTCTTTACTGTGAGGGCTAGTTATCACCAATATCCTGTGGTCATTTTTAACTCTTAGTACTCATTGAGCACGTACTATATGCTAGGCACATACTTGGTATGAAGGATACAGAGGTGAACATAATCAATGTGATACTTACCCAATGTTGTTTCCATTCTCGAGGCAAGATATATTTAAGAGCTAAGGAGAGTATAGTGAGCATGGTGCAAGGGTGAGTAAATGGTGATAGACAAGCTTTCAGAAAGGGAATAAAGATCTTTGTGATTCTATAATTCTGTTGCACTTGTAAGTGCATATGTCTGCCTCTGTTGGGTGATACATTATCTGAGAGCAAGAGCTGAGTCTGCTCCATCTGTGTAAACCTCTCAGCCATACAAAGCAAGAGCTTACTAAAACTCTGTTAAGTTCAAGTCTTCACTGTGGACCCTTTAAGTGTTATGGCTAAATGAAATAGACTCAGTTGGTCATCACAGAAGACCTAGACAATAGGCTTCTTCAGAGCAGTCACTATCTCCCTATTAATCTTGGTATTCTTAGTATCTTGTCTAGGGTCAGGTATAGAGTTATATGCAAAATATTATTGCTTAATAAATGAATGAACACACCTAAAATCTAAAAGTACCTCTGTCCATCACTAAAATTCTCAAAGTGAAGAAACGTATTTTATGAATGTTCGTGCTAACTGAACACTTAAAACTCATCATGAGTAAACATAATCCTATCTTAGTATGTCTTAAATATGCCCTGCATGAATAAGGTGTGAGTTCTACAATCTCATTTGCTCTATCTATGTAAAAGCTTTTTATTTGGCTTCAAAGTCTTCAACTTCACAGCAAAATTTCATTATGTCCCAGCTGAGTTCTGTTTAATGGAATTAAATTTCACCCTTTCTAATTATCTTTTGGAACAGACAATCTTTACAGAATAATTAGTAATAGAAGAACATAATGGATCATTGTCTTTATTACTGCAAAGAAATCCTAGATGCTGCTCTAAATCTTAAAAAAAAGATCTCATGAAATATAAAATGTATTGAATCCTTCCTCTTAAATTATGTAACATTTAAACTTTGTCAACATGGCTTAAAGATGATGGGAGGTAATTATTTTCCTCCTTCACTTTGAATTATTTTATGAAACTACTTTAATGATCCCATTCAAATTAATTATGCTTACATTTCATTTTCAAGATTTTTTTATTGGTAGACCATTCTATTATCAAACACAATTTAAATGCATATTTTTCTCACTCATCTCAAGATCTTTTTTGCTTCCTTGTACAATTTTTTTCTAGACCCTAACTTATGTTCATTAAATTGTATATATAAAATATAAGAGAGGGCTAAAAATATAGCTACTTCAATATTTTTAAAAAGTGAATGAAGTTTAATTAAAAATCATTTCACTTATTCAACCAAAAAAGCATAGTGTCATTGGAAAAATTTTATAAAACATAACTCAGTGAAAAAGAAACATCCAAAACATGGGTAGGAAAAAAAAAAAAAACACCAATAGACAAAAAAATTGTTGGTGTTTTTTTTTCTCTCTAAACATTCAAACAATTAAAACTTACCTTTAAAAATGCAAGATGGAAAATGTGGTAGAAAAATGAGTAGGGTCCTTCTTGGACTTTTAGTCTTTATAGTTTAATTTGTTGAGAATTTAAAATTACAGTAATTGCCCTTAAATAACTGACATTATTTGACACCACAACAACAGAGGAGTAGAAATGACTGACAAACACACAAAAGACTTTTGTTATCTTTGTTTGTCTGCCTGAATAAATCTCAACAACTATTTCAAAGATTTAAATTTATAGCATACTTAATCGCCATTAGATGGCCAATCCTACTGGCTTTCAGCTAAGTTTCACTGACACTCAACATTTTTGGTATCAACTTCTTTAACACATCTAGTTTGTCTCAACAGCTATCTTTAAACTAAATTATTACCTCTAAATTAAACATTTTGATAAAATATGTGGAATTAAACAGAATTATCTTGAGTTAAGTAGAGCTCCTTCTTTTTTTCTTCCCCTATACTGAGGACTGGATTGCAGGGTAGAGAAGGGGGTGTTTGAAATGGTGAATTTGAAAAATATAACCTACTGTCTACCCTCCATATATGATGGTAAGCTGGTTAATATTTGGCTTAATGATTTCTTTCTTAGCAAATCAAGCACATTTAAGAAATTGATACCCCAAACCATTTATTGTAACTTAGTTACTCAAAGAAAATCAGGTCTACCATATAATTTAGAATTCCTGCAAAGAATTTAGAATGCAAATCTCATGGATGAAAGAGTTTTTTCTTTATTATTTTTATTCAAGTATTTAGTTCTTAATATTTTTGCACTTCCAAAGTAAAGCATAATCTACAAATGAGTGTAAAATTGAGAATTCTTGAAACATTCATTTTGTTTCCTAGCGAAATAGACACTTAAAGAAAACAACTGAATTGAAATAATCCCCTAATTGGTATCACACTTTACATATGGTAAACGATTTTCCCCTATATTCACTTGACATTTACCTGGCTTGTAAAAATTTGCCTCTCTTTTGTGTTTTAATTTTGATATCAAGTTCCATCCATACTGAAATAAGAGACACAATTTATTCTATGCACATTATAATATAGTGACTTTCTGATTGGTGGTAAAGTAAGGAAATACATACCATATAAAGAAGAGTCTTCTGGGGTGTGAGTATGAGTGAAATAGGAAATGTATTAGGTTTCTAAGAGGTCAGAGAGCTTAGGTCAGGGGGACGAACGAGGCACAGGGGGCTTTAAACTCAGTAGTGCATGGTTCACTTCAGAGAAAGATTCTGGGTTTTTGTTTTGGTTTTGGTTTTTTGGTTTTTTAATAGATGTGTTCTTCTTTGCCCTATATTACATTACCTTAATGGATTAAAATATACTAGCTTATTTTTTATTGTTTGTATTGCTTAAGACTAAGTATACAAAATTATGAAGATTTAATTTTTTCTTTAGTCCTCTTCTAGTATCTTATGAAGTCAGGAAAGCATACCTTGCTTATCTTGGCTCTAAGGAGTTTTCCCCTGAAGCTGTTTGGGCCTTCCCAGCTATTTATACTAATTGCCTAATTAGCTAGCAGAAACGTGCATTCATTCTTTTGGCCAAATAAGGGAATTTCCTTCTCTTCACTGCACCTGGTGCAGGTAAAAAGCCCTCAAAGCTTAAGATCTGATATAGTCATTTCAATAGTCCTCTTTCCTTCCTCTTTCCAAATGACAAAGTCCAGGAGTATCTTTTTCTTTGTGGCTAATGAAGTTTTCACCATTTTCACAGGAGACAAATCTCTTTTCAAATATGAAGCATTTCAACAACCTCTAAATGTGAAATTGCTGATATTCTTTACTATGTTAAATTGAGCCATTGCAACCTCATCCTTTGAGCTGAGGATGTTCAAAATTTGGATATTGAATGCAGAATTAGGGAATGGTCCTCTCCACAATCAGAAAACTTCACCTTAATCCATAGGTACTCTAATGTTTGAGCCAGCATTTAAAGAGGCAACTGGTGCATGGTAAAAATTATTTTTAGCAACTTGAGAATGACAAATGAACGGACCTATTAGTTTCCAGTATCTAATTATTTAAGCTCAGTCATAAACCAATGACAAGCAGAGAATCTGATGTCTTCATCCAGCTTTCAGAAAGGAGACAATGATCCTGCTCACTAGGCCTTCCTGTGAATGTAGTTGTTCCTAAACTGATAGGATCAGCAAACTTCCTAAAGCCTACAGGGGGGATTGATGTTTTCCAAAGAGTTGTTTAGGAAAACAAGGGAGGCAGAAGTTTCTACACTGTTGGGGTAGAAGGGAAGAAGAGTAGGGAGAATTTTTTTTTTTTTAAACCTGCAACAAGGGATTTTTTTCTTTGTTGATTTTATTCTGACAGGGAAGGAGAATATGTTTTTTCACTGTTCTTCTCTTTAAAGATTTATTTGAGGTAAATCTGTGTTCAAAGCAGAGGTTAACAAAAGGGAGACATATCAGTCACGTGAGTGGCAAACACAGAAACATCACCTGAAAAATAATAAATTGATCAATTATATATCAAACTAACTTCGCATTTAATTTTGGACTTTCTATGGGCAATTATTTGACTCTACTTATAACAGATAATTCTTAATTTTAATATTAGTATTTGAGTATGTATAATCCTGATAGGATAGTTTTGCCACTTTGATTCAGGCAGCCTTTACTAGCAACGTTAATTTGGAAAGTTGATGTGCAAATGGACTGCTTTGCTGTATTTTGATTTATAAAACCTCTATTCATTTGTATCTAATTCACTGTAAGTTATATGGCTTGGATTCCTTTGTTAGTGACATCTTGACTCTGGATTGAAATTATTTGAAAAATTTTTTTTTACTAACTTTGAGAAGGTATTAGTGAGTTTACTTCATTTTTACTACACTTATGAGAAATAAAACCAGCTTTCTTCTAAAGCTACAGGTCTAAAGATTAGTCTATAGTCATTAATTATCTTTTTTATGTTATTAGAGATTCTCAGAGTGAAAACAGAAAAGTTTGCTTACGGTATGCTTGATAACAGAATTTCAGTAATTTGATTATGCCTTTCTAGTTTAAAATAACTTTTTAACCACCAAATGTGAGAAAAAAGCAGTTAGTATTAATGTTATTTTTGCATTATTGTAAAAAATATGCAAATGTTGAATGATATGTCAAGACCTCTGCACATACACACATATACATATACATATGTTTAGAAGCACACTCATTTGTAATAATTTTAGTGAAAGGAGTATTTAGCAACAAAATGTTCTGTTTGGAGACATACTTAAATTTTTTTTTCAAATTTCATGTCCACAGTTCTTCCACCACTACTAAATAGTTTGTATTGTTAGAGCAATACTTAAGAAACACAATATATCTTCTTGCTAGCGAAAACATTTAATAGGTTGAACTTCACAAAATATTTTTATGATAGAAGTTGAGGAAAAAAGACAAACACACACAAAATTAAAATTGAATGAATATTCTGTTACCATCTGCCAGGGGGAATAAACATTTACATATTTATTTCCTTTTTTTAAGTATACCTGGTAACTGTATATCTTTTTGCTTCTCACTTCTATTTGGTTCTTTTATTAACTAATCCATATTTTTACCTAAGTAGAGGACCATGCAAACATACTAGCATTTTGCTAAGTTGCAAAGAGCAACATTAGAAAGAAATCGTAATTGATCTGCTAGTTGCTGGATATCTGGCTGTAGATCTCAGTCATACACAGGGATTCTCAGTCATACCCGGGAAACAAAAGATTCAGAACAGTAGGGCTTTCTTTTGAAAGTAGCTGTATGCTGGCTATTAAATGTTAAGGCTGGTTCTATGCATGGAAAGTTTTATTTACTCCTCCAAGAAAACACCTCCAAGTAGACTCCTGCACTGAGAAAAGCATTCTAGTGCTTTTTGAAATAATCATCATAATAATCTGTTTCTCAGAGCTTCGTTATGACTTCCTAGTAAACCAAACTATACATCATATTGGTGGGGATGGTCCAGATGTGATCAACCTTGTGGTAACACACAATAATGTCTGAACCCATGTGGATGCCCTGCCGTAATAACAAAGATGAGAGACACCATTTACTAAAGACCTGCATATCTGCTCAGCACTGCAGGTAGTGCAAATATGCTAGCTGAATTCCCACACCACAACCACCTCATGAGGTCATTATCATCGTTATAATTCTATTACGTTATTGTGTTTCCCATTCTACAGATGAGAAAACTGAGAGGCAGAGGTAGTCACCTGCCAAAATTTTTAGAGTTAAGAAGTTAACATAAATCTGATCAACTTTCCAATCAATACCTAAAAATGAAAGCCTTAGTGAGGTGAAAAACTCTGCAGAGCATTTTCATTCAGGACAGTTAAAAAAAAATACTGTAACCCAAGAATTTTCCAGTTTGAATTAGCCATTTGTTTAAAACATGGATGATTCCTGACTTTGCTTAAAGCATTAATAATAGAGTGATCACCGTGTGTTTTCAGCCGCTACATCAAGTAAATGGAAGGCTACTCTGCATTTACCGTGTATGTCAATCTATTTTTCTCCCACTGTGGAGTTTTTATTGTGATGCTTCTAAAACTGTATTTCAGAGTGTAAGCAGTAAAAAAATTAAAAAATATGAAAATACAATGGTGTTTTAAGAAACACTCTATTTGTTAAAATGTCAAGTTTTTTTTTCATACATAACAAATATGGTATGTTTTGCTAAGTCTTTAAGAAACAATCAGGTACTGGATTACTTATACATTGAGGTTGGTTCTATACAACCATATATTTCTTATGTGAATCACCAATCAATAAAAAAAAATCTTTGTCTCCTACATATACAAATCTTCTGGCATGCAATTCATGATAATCATTATTCTATTCTTCTCAGATTTTATTTCTTCCCTCCTGTTAAATCAAAGTGCACTAAAGATTTAGGGAAGTTGCCATAATCCAAACAAATATAATTTGGCAATGGGAACAAACTGTACTAAAAATGACACCGTAAAAAAAAATCAAGACTCTTGGAGGCAGATAAAACTCAGACTGGGTTTAGTCAAGCAAATTACCTGTATTATTTTTGTCATAGTTCTTTTTTTTTAAGGTTTTATTACCCTTTTGTCTGTCCACAAGACTTTCCTGCACCTTAAAGAAACATTATTATTACTGTTATTATTAATCGAATTGACACTGGTAATTTTTTGAAAAAAAAAAAAAAAAAACAAAAATGAGATGACGAGTTGGTCTCTGACTTTTGGAGAAAATTATTCATAAGTCATTTGAAGCTAATAGACTAGAAAATAATTTATGGTCCATATAGGTGACAAAGTGTCTTGAAGGGAGATATAATTATTGCCCCCATCTTACAGATGACAAAACCGAGGGCTTGAGAGATTAGGTCACTTGCTCAGTGCTACAAGAAAAGTTGTTAAACTGAGATTTAAACCCTGATTAGTTTGACTCCAAAACTTATGAGTCTAACCTATAACACAGCCTTGCCTTCTACACTCAGAATCCAACAACATTTACACTGAGTGCCAGATCTGAGATTGCAGGCCAGCCCCTTTCTTTTACAGATGAGAAACTGAAGTTTCAAAAAGTAACTATGTCTTGCCCTACATCGTAACAACAAATTAGTGGCTGAGCCGGACTGGAACTCAGGTCTCCTGCCTTCAAGTCCAGGAAGCACACTGTTCTTTCATTCAATGAAATTTGCATGACTCAGGAGACTGGAAGACTAGCTTTGCAGTTGAACACACCAGATAAAATACCAAAGAGCTAAATTTGGGTAGCTTCTGTGTTTTCTAACTTGCAGCTGCTTCATTGCAGGATCATACAACACATGATGCTACAGGGGCTTAGAGCCACACATAAAACATATTAAATGTAGTCGGCAGTGATGAGATTTGGTACCAAATAAGAAGCTTTAATTAATTTTAAATGGTGCTTTTCATAGTGTCAAAAGCTCAGTCCACTGAAGTGGAAAAGGGGGTTGGAATGGTGAGATCCTAGCAACCCGGCTAATCTGGGCCCTTCTGAGCAAGCTCATTTAGAATTCTTACATCAGTGCATCGGCACGCTGAGGTGGGGCTCATGGGGACAAACAAAATAGCAACCCCAACTCCAGCACCACTCAGAATCCCGCATCCCCGGGGAGGCCTGAGAGCTCAGCTGTATTAAGGGGCCGTTGGAGTTTCCCTGTTATTTGTCTACTTTTTGAGGATTAGAACTTCCGCTGGGCTGTGTTCATCTGTGCTGAGAATTTAAACTCAGTGCATGCAACAACAGGAACAGTGAGATCTGCTAGAAATGTTCAAAAAGAAGTCTGTTTGGACTTTTCAAAGCTTTAGATGCACAAAGAGAAGTAAATTGAGGGGTTTCCGGTTTCTTCTGGGAGTGTACACTGGGTGGTGGTTTCTTTTTTTCTATTTCCTTTTTCTCCCTTTATGAACTTCTGTTTTAAAAACTATGATCATGCAGATATTCACCATATAGACCCAGTTGAGTGGCATCATGTTAGGAAGGCTGAGATATTCACATGGTTCTTAAACATACACACAAGCTTATGAACCTTCTTTTCCTCTTCGTGACATATAAATAGGAACTATCATTATGAAAGCCCTTCCTCATAGAGACGGCAGAATCATATAGCCAAAGGCAAATAGTAAAGACTTTTTGAGATTTTTCTATAATAGTTCCCTGGCTTTCCAGCTAAGGAAACTGAGGCTCAGGTTGCTATGACGAGGTTAAGGACACATCTCCAGGTTTCTCCATTTCCCTGTTTTCTTCATTACACAACTCATCACTCACAGGTATTGTTTATAAGAGTAGTATACAAATAAGAGGTAGTTGCCACTGGCGAGTGGGACATGTTTACTATTTTTAATACAACTATGCTATCAGATATATTGATGATAATATTAATAATTATATAAGTCATGATTAGTTCTTGACAAATGAAGCACTCATTTGGGTCAGCAATCACAAACCCAAGATATTTTATTTCTCCCTGTTCTTTCATCTTACATAAATGGACACCTTGTCACCATGAAAGTAACTAATAGCAAAATAATTCCATTTCTAAAGGCTATGCATTTATTAGCACAACCCATAAGCCTTTATTTTTCCAAACTCAGGCTTGATTTTGTTTTGTCTTTTATAGAGAAAAAGAGTGAAACAACATCTATTCTCTATTCATGTTCTCTGTTCCTTTTGTACGTACAAGGGTCTCTAGAATCAGAGGACAATTCTGCAACCTAGGTGAGTTGCTAGTAGTGGTGGGAATTGCAGACAAAACGATTTAGGCAAGCATCCAAAAATAAATGCCTAGCCAGTGGTCTACTCTCTGAAAAGGAACTAGAAATGATCAGGTTTCCATCACGGGATTTTTAGAAACTTGATATTTGCAAGATTAAAAATATTTTAAGGAAATCTTTTCTAAAGGTGTTCTTGTTTTTTATAATTTTTAGTTCAGATTCAATTAAAGTGAGGAAGTAGAAGGAAGAGCAAACAGAATAAAAATTATACTTTGCAATAAATTAAGGAAAGACCATGACTTTAATTTTCTAATATTTTAAATATTTTATTAATGAAAGGTCACAGAAACTCAGGTCAGCTCTTTATTGGGGGTTTTAAGTTTTTTTGTTTGTTTGTTTGTTTTTTGGTTTTTTGGGTTTTTTTGGTAAGGATATTTGAGATATTCTTCACAGTTATTGAAGTTTGTCAAGTCATTCCATTTACTCTGCCTTAAGTATCCAAATACTCTTCTACCCCCGGCAACCAATTAGATTTTCTTTTCCACTTGACCCTCTACCTCCTTAAACACAGCCCACATATGACAGCATGGCATTAGGGTGGTTATACTGAATTTTTATGTTGAGTATATTTTTATATTGATTTTTATCTTCTTGGTCTGATCTAGCAAACTTTCAATATAGAACGAAAAAATAAAATTGAAAGGAGCCTGCTTATCTTGTTTTAATAGCTCTTACCATCGAAATGTTTTATATAGTGTTCATTCAATATCTATATCTGAGTAGATATTAAAGAAACAAAATCAGAATGTTCTTGGCATACATGAAATATAATATTACCAAATATTAGAATAACTGAATCAATAGAATATATAAATAGATATCTGCTTTGCCCATCTGCACAGCTAAAATGCAAATAATGTATTAATCACAACTTTGAACAGAAGAGAAATGAAGCTTAAACACTAATCTGAAAACATTCTTTTTTCACGTGTAGGTATATACAGTAGGAAACCATCTCCCTCAATCACATAATAATGTAGTAAGTAATAACGTAGCAGGTAGTAGATCCTGTAAGTGGAGGAAAAGCAAGGAGGTTTGGAGGTGAGTGTATAGGGCAGAATCCAAAAAGTGTCACTGGAAAAATAGTAACTTTGTACACATTTTTAATCATTGCTGAGAAAAGGGTGAAGAACTTGTGTTCGCTTTATATAAGTTCAACAACAAGAGAGTAAAGGTTAAGAATCCTACTTTCAGCTCTAGTAGTATGGTATTGGAAGTCCATTCTCCCATCAATACACAGGGGATTTGCACACGAGAATAAGAGTTACATGAGCAAATCCTTCAGGGATCTGTGAGAAAATAAACCCTAATAAGAATATTTGAACTACATTTTACAATAGACTGATCATCAAAAAAAAGACGTGCATATGGAAATTTTAATATTTCAGGAGTAATCTACAAATATGTGTCTCTGTGTATAGACATGTATTGATAGATGTATATAAACCACATACATATATACTCGAAATTCGTAGGTGTCAATATGATTATGCACTAACTCTTAGCCAGTAAAACCAAGTAGCTCATTAAGTGCTCCAACTAGTTTTTGTTACTATGCTCTTTGGAGGATATGATCACAGCACATGAAATTTCACTTAAACAATTGAAATAATAACATGGCAAAACTCAAATGGCACATAATATGAATTTTCCTTTTACATTCTTCCTTTTTTTAGTCACCTCAATCATAAAACACCCATACATGTGATCATTGCAATTTTTCTCACTTGAGCCCTTTCAAACAATAGATATAAGCATCTCTGTTTTCCTTGAAAAAGACCAAAAGGAACAAATTTCTCATTTTTTTTTGCAGTAACACTTTGGATTTCAGCAAGCGGATTTTAGCGTAAAACATTTCTCGATTATGGGAAGAGGAGTATACTATAGTAAAATTAAGATAGACAATTCTTACGTTGCCATATACATTATAATATTAAAACCCACGAGGACATGGGTAGAAGGCTGGTGTTTATTAAATTATTTCTGTTCTTCACAATTTGTTTGCTTACTCCTATAGCAACTTGTTGATAATAGGAAGTCTTTTATGAGAGACGGCATGAAAAACAATGAAAAGCATCAGATTTAATAAAGTATCTAAGGAAAGTCTTAAAATGACACCCACACTATGAAGGGAAAGCCAAATTTGCTTTTTCTGAGGGGAATTTGTGTTTGTCAGGAAGGGTTCCTAGAGGCTTTGTTTGGAGGCCTTGATGTGTGACCAGTGCGCTATAGGCCGCCCTTCACCCTTGCCCTCCTTCTACCACCGCTCTGCCCACCCATACTGACACCGCAGGGGGAAGGGTTTCAGAGGAGAAAGAATCAAAAGCTGAGGGACGGGGAAAAAAAAAAGTGCTTTTCAGGGTCTGATGTGTGGGAATCAAATGAGAGGCCTAGCTCAAATCCGGTCGCCAGGCAACCAAAGTGATATGCTGAGGGAATATCATTAAAGTTGGAAAGTAAGCAGTCTCTCTGAATTAGTAAACCAACCACAGGATTGACGACGCACCCGAACTCTCTCAGGGCTGGAGTGCAATTTCTCCAAGGAGGACAAGCAGGGGCTTTGCTAAGTTAAAGGGGGAACGGAGAGGGAGAGGGAAAGAGGGAGAACGCAGCTGATTTGTAGAGTTTTTTCATAAAAAAAAAAAGACAATGGCTGTCCAGACATGGAGTTGGTGGTAAAATATGGTGACTGCCACGGCTGCAGCTGGCTCTCTGACACAAGATTAATAAGTTGCTGTTTCCTAGCCGACCAGAACCTAGTGGGAACTATCCAGCATTTTATCTTGAATTGTGGGTAACAGCCTTACTGCAAGCTGGCCTAGTTTACTGCTCTGTTTTTTCCAGATCTCCCGAAGTGCAGCAAACATCTGTGACTCTAATGAGGTCATCATTGAGGGTGTCCAGAGAGCCGGGCCCTGAGAACTGACCTCACCTCTGCCTGAACATAAAGTACAAGTGCTGTGGGGAAGCAGGACAAATTAAATGGGGGAGCTGGCACTTGGCTGTAAGTTAAGCCCTTAAGAAACTTTTTGCTGTGATTAAAAAAGAGAGAGAGAGAAGAAGAAGAGAGAGAGAGAGAGAGAAGAGATTGAGGTTCAGAAATGACAGTACAACAAAGCAGTAGCAAGCCTACAGAATTAGATTTAGGCCTCACTGATGAATATTATCACTGACATGAACAAGCAAAGCTTATCTGGGCCTTCCTTCTTGAAAGGCTGAATAAAATTGAATTGCCAACTTCTGCATTTTACCACATTTTGGTGGAAATGGCTCAGAGACCTACATGATTTAAAATGAAGCCTGAGTGAATTCAACCACAAAGCATGTGTGTGTGTGTGTGTGTGTGTGTGTTTCTGACAGCAACATTTCAAACATTACACAACATGGTATATCATTTGTAAGTAATTTGATTAAAGACACAGAAAACAATTCCAACTTTCCCAGATAGGTCTTCCTCTCCACCCACCAGTTTATTCCCACACAGTCATAGTTTTTATAAATAATACCACCAAACGAACACACGAGCACAACCCAAAACTGTATTGAAATCAGTGAGATATCATCATTGCTTACTTATCTGAGGCAAGAATATCTACGAGAGATCTCCACCTAATGCTAGAATATCTACGCAAGAATATCTACGAGAGATCTCCTTTAAAAATCCCCTCTTATGGGATGCTGTGTTAGAAGGAGGGAACATGTTTTTAATTTGGAGGGGAAAATGAACGTGTTTCTGAACACTGTCCCTATCGCTTAATTTATAAGTGCATTGGCCACATGTTGATTAGTATGGTCCATTTCAGCCACATCTGCCCACAGAGAACAATTAACTCAATGGTGTCATCTTTGATGCCCAAGGAAGTGGCCAGGTAGATAAAGTCCAGGAAGAGAAATAAAAAGATCGAGTTTGTCTTCAAAATTCATGTAGGAACCATAATTCCCATGTATTAACTCACTGCACACAGATACATTTATCCCTGTGATCAAGTTAATGAAATCCAGAAATACTATGTCCTGGTACTTTTACAATGAGTTCGATTTTGGAAAAGTGAGAATATGATGATGGGATCAAATTTGTCAAGTTTGTATTTTACTATTCTCAGATTATTACTTTTTAGATCATATCTGATGCAAGGGCTACAGAAGACAAGTAATAGTGCAACCACTTTCTTCAAAACCAGTAAATGTTGCACAATACTCTCACTTGATCATGTGTATCTGCGACTTGCGGACAAGAGGGCAGTAATAGATGGGCTAGCCAAGAGAAAGTGTGGGCCATTTCTGATTGATACTAGCCTCACCACTATGATAACAATAGAGATGATGAGGTGCTGTTCTAGGCTTAATTTATGAATATGAGCATTGTGGATTGGGGGTGATTATGAACATATGCTTAAAATGCAGGCCATCTAAGATGAAGGGGCTAAAAGAGTCATGCTGTAGACAAGTTCTAGTACTACCTGCCAGCCCCTTAATGAAGACAATTTCACCTTGGAAGAAGAAAAGCTGCAATTCATAGTTCAAGGTCTTGAGCTTGAGCTTTCCATTAAAGAGGATGCAAAGAGAGGCTTATAAAATAAAACAACTTCTGCTTACAAGTGAATTGGGGAGAGAAGCATTTGGGGAGCAGAGAACTATACCATTACACTCTTCCTTAATTTTCAGGAAGGGCTTGGCTAATGCCCATTTCAAGGCTGAAGTTTATTTTTTAAATGCAAATGAAGGAAGTGTTGCGTTCAGCTTTGCAAACAGTTTTCAGAAATCCTGTTGGCCTACATTTAGCTGGGAAGCAGCACCCCATACCAAGTGTAGGGGCTCAAACAATCAAGCAGTTGTTTGCCTCACTCACATTCCTGAGGCAATCTGGTTCCAGCTGAACTCCTTGGGAACAGTCTGGGCTGTGTACCCCTGGGGCATCTGCTCCAATTAGCACTGACCCTTGGGGGCCTCCATGCTGGCCCTAGGTCACTCCCAACCTCTTGGACTCTGGGTAAACTAGATTGTTTTAGTAGTTTCTAAGCTTTCCATGGCCCCAAGATAAACTGGACATCTAGGCTCACCAAAAGCAATTCAGTCACCCTGGAAAACCAACACCAACATGGCCTCCTTCAAGTTCTCTGGACCAGAAAAGAGACACATACAGTAGGATCTTTACCATGATTGAGGAACAATAGAAAAGATGAATCAGAGAGTGCTCAGCCAGGCTAAAGTCTGTATTGTGTGGAAGAGGTATAGGCTGTAAGGTCTCATAGAACTGGGTTGGCTCTTAGATCTCTACCAAACTGGATGGCCTTGCACAAGTCACCAAACCCTACTAAATTTCAATTTCCTCATGTGTAAAATGGGGACAAAGATATCCGTCCTACTGTGTTTTCATGAAAACCCAGTAGCTTAATGCATATAACATGTTCCATAAAATGCCTGGCTCATAGAAGGTCCTCAGAAAATGGAAGCTTATTGTGAAAACTGAAACCCATCATAGTTGACCAGGAAAGTACCACTTGGAAAATCAGGGACCACATAATTCTTTAAGCCCCTCTGTTTTGTTGTGGTTCATGACCAGTATGTGACTAGACCTTCCTTTCTAAGCAAACACCTCAACTACTTTCTGTGTTGCTCTCCATCAAGCACTTCTAGGCACTATGGGGATGACAAAAAGTATGTATGACATGATCTCCAGCATTGAGAATCTAACTGCAAGAACAGCATTGACAGAGCATGAACCAATTCAAGAACAATTTAGGCACAAACTGCGCAGTCCTGAGCTGAAAGAAGGGAGGAAATGACACTGGCTGCCATGTTCAGAAAAAGCTCCATGGAATTCTTAGGCTCAGCCACTATTTACTGAGTGTCTATTATGAACCAGATGCTGAGAGAGAGAGAGAGCCAAATACAGAATGGCATATGCTCTAAGATGCTTGGGGCCTAGACTGGAGAAAGACACATCAATACACCATTTGAAAATGGTGCAGTGAGTGCTAAGAATGAATATTGAGGGAGGAGTGTGCTGAAAGAGCATGGAAGAACAATGGCTTAAGTTGACTTAGAAGGACAAATTGGGTCTAAGTCAATCCTCACAGTTAGACCGGCATGAACAAAGATAAAACAGTGGGGAACAATCAAGGCTTTCCTGTACGTGTGCGTGTGTGTGTGTGTGCACGCGGGTGTGCGCACCATGTACGTGAAGGAAAGAGAGGGACAAAGAGAGGAATAGAGTATATAAGTGGAAGGAAAAATAGAACTTCTAAAATTAGAAGTCTTCTAAAAGAAGATTTAAAGAAGAACCTATTTTAAATTGCTATCTCTATTTCTTTTTACAGATGAAGCAGATGCTCATGCTAAGAGGCTGGCATGGTTCATGACTGGCAGGTTATGAAGGCAAAAGATTCTTGGCTATGGCTTTAGTGAGTGACCGGTGGGATAGAGGGCAGCTATGAGTTTATTCACACAGGAATCCACTCCTATCTCCCAGAGAAAAACTTTACAGGCTGGTGGAATCGACCAGAGTGGGGCTAGATCCAGAAGTGGTTTTGTGAGTTGGTTTTCTAATCAAGGCTTCTCTTGGGAATTAGCCAGTAAAGCAGAGATATGGGCCAAAGTGTCCCAGGAGAATCAGTCAGGCAGATATTGGGCCCAGGATAGAAGTGAAGAGACTATGGGAATTGGGATGAAGAAAGTGTTTCTGGAGTTGGCTGCAAAAAAGGAACTATAACTAGACACAACTTTGAGACTCTCTGAAAACCCCTATATCTCAACCCTATTCCCAGTAAATCCTCCCTACTTCTTTGTCCTGAGTTACCTTTTGTCTTGGCCAATTTGCTGTGTCTACCCTGTATGTTGGTGCCAGGATAGGAAATGTGTTCAGGTTCTGGGTCCTTCTTGGATAGGTCACTCAAGGCCCTATCTCATAGCATTATCCGTATTTACTAATGATAATATGAGCCACAGTAACACAGAAGGTCTCTAGTGGTAGAACAAATATTTCTTTGAAGAGAAGTGAGAGCAATTATGGGATTCTTCCTTTAGCAGCAAGAGACCTAGAGATATTTACTTGTTTCCACCATGGGGACTGGACATAACCAGACAATAGTTCTGCTATGTGATTGTTTAAGCAGCATTGGGAAGATCAAGCTATTGAAATACAATTGCTCCATACAGCCTAAGAGTCACTGGGGGTTTTCCTTTCTCTTTTCATCCAACAAGCACTTATTAAACACCTGTTATGAGCTAGGCACTGTGTTAGGCACAGTTTCCATCCTAGAAAGTTCGTAGTCAAATGGAGGAGACTAAAGGAGTGAAAAGTACAGAAAGACATAAGCACAGGATATTGAGGGAACCCAAAGGAATGGCCTTTGGGATCAGAAAAGGTTTCAGGGAGAGGAGACATGGAATAGTTGACATAGTTGTATGCAAAGCAATGTGGGGATGGAGAGACCTGAAGCAGGACGGGCAGGCAGGTATCAGGTCATGAAGGGTCATGCACAGCAGGCTAATAATAACGGTATTACTACAATGTAGACAAAGTATGGTTGAAGGTCTTAACCAAGAAAGTGGCACAATCAGTGTTGTGTTTTACAGCAATCTTCTTCCAGCAGCTGAGAGGTAGAACACCTTCAGCGGTAGAGATGGGGCAGGAGGATAACACCAATCGTGTAAACAGATGAAACAAACGTGAAAATATTACTAGTTACCCTTCTACAGATGATACAATTGAGACTCCAGTTGTTTTACTTGATCAAATTTTCATACTCCCCAATGGAGTTTTTTGAGGACAGGGACCCCTGTTTCTTATGCTGGCATGCTTTTCTTTATCGAGGCAATGTCCAGGTCCATAGGAAGCACTCAGAAAATGTCTGCTGAGTGTTTGGCAAACAGAGAACACGGAACTGGGTATTGGTGCTCTGATCTGAGCTTTTTCTACAACCACACGTTGCTTCCCTGAAGGAGTTTAATTTGGGGAATGATTAAAGGCTGGAGTAGCAGGTATGTGTAGTATACCCCAGCACTAGTAGGACTTTGTGAACACTGAGCTGGGCATGCTAGTCTTGGTGGAAGGGAGCCCTGAGGAGGTGAAAGAGGAAGGATTGCATTCAGTCTCCAAGGGGGGCGTTAGAGTGTGAGGCATTAGGGAGGAGTTGCAGCCTTTAGGTTGCTGAAGAGGGGAACTTGAGCAGTTGAGTCAAAAAGAGGTCCCTAAGCTTTGGAGTGGGGAAGGGAGAAGCAAGAAGAGAAGTTTCTAGGGGGTAAGAGAGACTCAGGAAAGTGATGAGAGGAGTCCCACTTTGACACTGGTGACTGCTCTGCCTCTTCCCCACTCCTCCACCCCAAAGACTGAGGAATTTTTGCTCTTTCCTTCATTGGGACAGTTCAGTTTGTCATTAGGCACCTAACACACATCCTGCTTATTCAGAGAGTAAAATTGAGCTGTGTGAATGTGGGTGCTGGCTGCATGGACTCTGGATTCTGAGCTCTGGGATCTTTTGGCCTCAGTTTCCTAACTGTAAAATGGAAATAATAACACCCACTTCATAAAATCGCTTTGAGGACTTAATAAATGATGTTTATAAAAAGTTTAACATAGTGTCTGACCCAAGATAAGTACCGAAAACAAGATTAGCCTTGATTATTTTCAAGCTCAGGGAAGGTGAAACGAATAATTGAATTGGTTCAACTACATCAACTACATTAAATGAATTGGCCACTGGATGGCTCTTGAAAAACTTCCTTTCCATTCATCTCTGCTCCTCAGATCCTGAGGGATCTGGTCCCAGGGGGCTTGTACAGAAGGCTCTGGTGACCAGCCGGCATGTGGTGCCAACAAGAGGCTGCTCAGGGAGCCTGGCGTAGCCACCCATGAAAGTAAGACCCAGCTGCTTGAGGACATACCTAGAAATTTGTCTACATAATCATTTTTTGAAAAATACAAGACTAGCTAAAATTGAGGAGAAAAAGAAATGTGGTCATTTCTTTAAATACAGCCTATCAAGAGCCACCAAACCTGACTGGGACCTAAGAATATCTGAGGAGTTGAAATAAAAGGCGGGCTGTATTTGCATTAATCTCTTATTTGTTTCCATGGACATAATGTAAAAAAGTAAATAAAGCATTAGAAAAAATAAGTCAACTCTTAATAACCCAAAGAATCTATATTCAAAAGAAAAAAAATAGAGCATTTGATTTCACCAGAAAAACTTCTGATTGAAATATCTGCTATTAGCATTTTCATTGATGCATTTTCCCAATTATTATAACCTTGGTATTCCTTATAGACACTAAATCAGCAGAGAGACCAGTAGAAAGAGTATATAGCAAAATGTGAAATGGTATTTAAGTCATACGTAAAAGAAATTGAAACAGGGCTAAAAACTCATATCTTCTTCAAAAATAAAAATTTTATTTCCACTCTTAGAAATCTGGCCTAAGCCAATGGATAGAAATTAAACCAATGAATTATGCACAAAGATATTTATTACAGAGCTTTGTAAGAATGGCAGGAATTGAAAACAAACTGCATGTTCCATAACAGGAGACAGGTTAAATCCATACACTGGAATATTATGCAGTTATTAGAAATGATACACATTAATAATTTTAAAGATATGAGGAAAATAGCCAAGATACAGAATTAAATAAAAAGGAATACAAAACTGCAAATGAGGTATGATATTAAATATATTTAATAATAAGACTGGAAGGAAAATAATGAACTGTTAACAATGGTAATCTTTGGATGGTAAGATTATGGGTGATTTTTCTTCCCTATTGTAATGTTTTCTAACTTTATAAACCATGTGCCTGTAAAACTTTTATAACTGGTTTTAAAAACACAATAAGATCATCCTGCACAGTTATAGTTGTTTGAGACCTTTAAAAGGAATGAATTATTTCTGACCATAACAAATTCCACTTAACTCTATTATGGGAAGATTTAAAACTAGTTCTGAATTATGAATTCCAAACACTTTCTCCTCCTAGCTCCAGACCTCCTAGTCTCAAGCCTTTTTCCAGAGTTTTTGATTTCTTTTTTTTTAAAGACTTTATTTATTTATTTGAAAGAAAGAAAAAAAAATGAGGAAAAGAATGAGTGGGGAGAGGAGCAGAGGGAGAGGGACAAGAAGATTCCGTCCTGAGCTCGAAGCCCGAAGTGGGGCTCAATCTCACAACTCTGAGATCATGACCTGAGCTGAAATCAAGAGTTGGACACCCACCTGACTGAACCAGCCAGCTGCCCCCAGAATTTCTGATTTCTGAGGCTCTTCACAGATTGCACTTCCCATTTGATCCCCCTCTTCATCCACTGGTGAGTGTCTATCTCATACCAGTCTCTCCCATCTCTTACTCTTATCTCTCTTATATTAGCAAGGAGAAAAAGATATGAAGATAACAAATAGTCACACTGGGCAAGAAGACAGATGTATGCCTTGTTTTGAGGAAAAAAAAAACCCAGCATTTAAAACAAATATATGATAAAAACAAAGTGACCCTGCTTTAGAATAACTCACAGTACTGAAGTCACTCATGCATTTGAAATTCAATTTGATGGTAAAAAGTGAGTCTTCTCTAACTTCTTAGGAGCCATCTAGTAGTCTCTCCATTTCACTTCAGTCTTCAGGTTCTTCTTCAGCAGGTTTGTCTGGTCCTGAGGTACAAAAGCCCAGGCAAGGTGGCAAGGAAGCATCATGGATGGCCTTGCTCTTTTGGGTGGGATTAGCTTAAGGCAAGTGAGATTAGCTTCTGGCACAAAATTTAAGGCCATGTGGAATGTGAACTTGTAATCAGGATAATTACTATTTTAAAGCAATATTTTTTAAAATCAAAATTAATGCCAAAAATTCATAATGAAAAAATATCAAAATAAAGGCCAGTACCATGCCAAACCATATTAGATGGAGCCTGAGGTAAAAGTGAAAAAGGTGCACCCCTTTAAATATATTCTTATATTTTTAATGGTTCATTTTTTTTCCAGAACATTCAAGTTGTTTAAGAATACTGAAACATTGAGAGGCACCTGGATAGCTCAGTTAGTTGAGTGACCTACTTTTGGTTTTTGCCTCAGGTCATGATCTTGGGGTTCTGGGATCAGCACTGAGTCAAGCTCCACACTCAGCAGGGAGTCTGCTTGGGGATTCTCTCTCTCCCCCTGTCCCTCTCACCCTCCCAAATTAATAAACCTTAAAAAAAAAAGAATATTGAAACATTGAGAGGCACCTGGGTGACTCAGTCAGTTAAGTGACCAACTCTTGGTTTTGGCTCGGTCACGATGTTAGGGTCCCAGAATTCAGCCCTGCATAGAGCCCCTGGTAGGGCTCCAGGCTCAGTGTGGAGTCTGCTTAAGACTCTCTCACCCTCTGCCCCACCCCTGCACTCGCTTGATTTCTCACCCTCTCAAATAAATAAATAAATCCTTTTTTTAGGAAAAAAAAAAAAGAATATTGAAACATTGAAAAATTGGTGTATTTTCATTCCTGAAGAATGAAATCATATTAGAATCACTCCTCAGATTCTGTCATGTCCTCAAAACCAGCCATGATGAAAAGGCACAGTGCTCTGGGTCAAACATTAAACAAGTATGGCATCTCAGATCAACTTATAGTGGATTTAAATTCCTATCCTACTAGGTTCTAGAAGTGGACATCTTACACCTATACCATTCAGTTCACAAATATGTGTTGAACACCCACTCAAAAAAAAAAAAAAAATAACCACAGATCCCTTCCAGAACAAAATATCTCTGGTTTAGTATGTTCTTTGAAAAATTTTGTACTCATGTAGTGTGTGTGTGTATGTATGTGTGTTGTGTGTGTCTAAGGACATTATTTTGTTTTTAACTTAACCCTCGAGAGAATTGGTAAAGCAAATGCCAGCTCCTGAATACTATTAACAGTACCTAATATTTGTACAGTGTTTTACTATTTACACAGACATTTTCACATTTATATTCCCATTTAATCTTCATGACAGTATTGTGGTATGGAAATGTCTTATCATAATCCTCTTTCATATGTGAGAAAAATAAGCTGAGTCTGTGATGCCCATCTTTGGACCCCAAACCTCTAGCTCTTTTCAGACAAAGATTTTTTGAATCTCTTTCAAGGAGGAAGGGCCCCAAATGGAACAGGCATCCAGCAGAGGTTGTGCCATTGTCTCTCAAAGATTAGGGGAAAGCTTCCTGCTTTGGAAGACAGGGTGGAATAAATCAGTAGTCCCCCCAAACCTGGTCTCAACCTAAACCTGTGGAATCAGAATCTCCAGGGAGTGATTTAAATTTCAGTCCTGGAGAAACTTCAGAATTTTATAGAATTTTTGTATTAAAAATCTTTTACATGAAATTTTAGTTAAGTATTCAGTGACTATCATGTAGAAAAGTTGTAAAACAATATTTGGTCCCTCCCACTGTTGTTCTTGTTATTGTTGTGTGTGTGTGTGTGTGTATGTGTGCACATCTGGGAATCTATGAATTCTCAGAACTTTTTTCAGCTGAGATTCAGATATCTAGAAAACAATGGTGTACACGTATCACATTTATCATATTCTTTCCCTCCATAGAAATCTTAATGGTCCTTCATTGCTATCAGATTAAATACTAATACCTCTAAGTTTAACTTTGATTACAAACTGTTTGATCTCAGCTGCTTTCGGTTTTCCTTTTTAAGCTGTAAAATTAGGTCATTTGACTAAATAGTCTCTAAAATACTTCTCTTAAATTCTTTGGATTTATAAGTAAAAGGAGTACTATGTCATTCAGACAGCAATAAGCCAAGTGTCCCAGGAAAGTCTCCTCCGGAACACAGAGCAAGGCTGGGTGGGGAGACTCCCAACTTTCCTGAGTGGTGTTGGCCCAGTGAGATGGTCTGGGTGTCAACTCTTAGAAGGAAGAGCTCCACTCATTTCCAGCAAGGTAGCTAAAGTAGTCATTCTTCCACTAAATTAAATTCTAATGTATGTTTATCAAAATATCATAATTAAGTAGAATGTAATGAAGTAAAAGGTAACCATTCAATATGAGCTGTCCAGATGACAATTCAATGTTAACTTTCCCTAGTATATTACATTTAGGTCTTATAAGATTTTTGCTTTGTTTAGTGTTTAGAACTTACCTCACTTTTTGAGTGGAACTAATTGATTTCTCTTTCCTCTCTTCTTCCTTCCTTTCTTTTTTTCTCCCTCCCTCCCTTCCTTCCTTTATTCCTTCCTTTATTCCTTCCTTCCTTCTTTCCATTGACACTTTAACAGAAAATGAACATCTCCATGACTCATTTTAACCCAGATCTCATCACATGCATGGAAAGAAGTAAGCCAGAACAATGAATATCCATGGTGAAAATGGAAAATAAAGTGATGATAGATGACTATTATTGTAGGTGTTATGATATTGTCAAATTAAATTCATGTACAATATGTCCATTCAGAAATCCAGCAAAACACAAAAACTTTTTTTTTGCCCTTTTTTTTTAAAAAGCTTTGTTTTAAAAAGACACCTTCCTGTCACTGATGCTTGTAAGTGAATAAAATGAAATTGATGCTTAGCAGGGGAAAAAAGGGAAAATACTTCTTTACTTTGTGTTAAGAATACGTGACATCTTTGCTGTCAGTGATAGCAAAGTGAAATACATACCAAATATGTCTTGACATAACTTGACAGGAATGTATGTCTTCTTTTCTCTCATTTATTTTTGTGATAAGAATATGTGATTTTGCTGCCAAGGAAGCTTGTAATGTTGTAGAGAAATGGAAATGAAATTGTGTTGGGTATGTCCAATTTCCCCTGACAGAATGGCATGAGCTATAGCATGCATGCAGTCTTGGGAAGTTAACAACAGGCCTCAGCCAGCAAGACCCAGGCATTGACATTTGTCAAAACAACTTTCCTCAACACATCAAAATGTTCCTTTCTCTTTTGTGTTATTCAGATGTGTTCGGGTGACTACATTTTAGAAAACGGTGTCTGTCAGAGAATCAGTGCCATCCACATGTGAGCGATACCAAGAGAAAATATCTTATCTTCCCTAATCAAGTATAAGCCTATTCTGTTTTGATTGTTCTTAATCTACAAGTGCCCTTGAAAACCAATCAAAATCTAATATAACTAAAAAGCGTTGTCTTTTTGTTTTGTGTTTTCTTCCCCATAACTTGTCAAAAGTAAATGACACAAATCGGTTCTTTTTCTCTTTTCAAAGCATCACGTGCATGGATATTCTGTGTTGGCATGAGTTTGGTCTATTGTTCTTGAGTTCATTGCTTTTTATAATTGTTACCTTTCTGAGAAGAACCCAAATCATTTGGTTTCCACTGTCCGTTTAGCAAGTATCCCACTCTTAATTTCTTACTCAATTGCTATGGAGCAGTGGACGTTAGGCAAGGTGAGTATTAAGCACAACAAAATAGAATTTTAAGTGAACCTCTAAGTCTGTCTTTTGGGGACTCTTTTTAAGGACACACACACAATTTCTAGAACCTTCATAACAATTTCTACAGTAAATGGTGTTTGAAGCAAGAATCTCTTACCTAGGGCAGACAGAAAGAGAATCAGCCCAGCAGTGTAATCATTGCTCTGCTGTTTGAAGGAATATTGAGCTTAGATGCCTCCAGAAAGCCCACCAGGCCCAGAGGCACTGGACAATAAAAGGAGAAAAATAATAGACCCCAATGCTTTATTAAGTATATATTTTTCTCACTTAGGTGCCCATTCCCTGGTCAGACAATTAGTTGAGGTTCCTTCCAGAGAAAGTGTTACCCACCAAGAAAAACTCTTTTAACCTTTCAAAATAACAAATATCTTTAATGACTTTTATCCCCTTTCCATTGACATCACAGATACAATGTGGCCTGTCTTGAAGTCAAGCCCAAATTGAAATCACTGCTGGCAGGGACAGGAAAAATAGAACATTTGACAATAAGAGTGACAGACGAAGCTTTGGGGACCTTGAAAGGGAGAATACTCAAGCTATGACCTGGGATAGAAATCCTGTACCTTAGTAAAGCACCTGCCCCATCTGGAAGTTAATAGGCAGGGAGATTTGCACATGATAATGGGCTAAATTCAATGCTTGATAGGAGTTGGTATTATTTTCCATGTAACCTGTTTAAAAGGAAAACTGGATACACTTTCTAGCAAGAACCTTTTGATTATTAACCAACTGTTCATCACCACACTCCCACAGGAAAACATTTTTATTTGGTTATGTCACAGGATAACATTGACTAGAAATACTTTTGAAGACAGGACATCCCAAATTTGCTTAATCTGGCTATAAATGGTGATTAAGCATCTAATCATGGAAAATATATATCTGTATATTAAAATGTGTTATCATTATATACATTTCTTCCAAAGTTACAGGCAACTTCTTCTAATGTCCCTTGATTTATTTCAGGAAAGGAAAATTTTTATATTTCATGACTTAGGAAATCTGTTAGTTGCATCTCAACTTTCATTTCTTTTTCTTTCTTTCTTTCTTTTTTTATTGTGCAGCTTTCCTAAATCATTATTTGAACTAGAGGGAAAAAATCAGGAGGATCTATCAATTTCTAGTAATTTCTTTTATCAATTCTTAATTGCCTATGCTTCCTTTGCTCTTCAATTTATATTCCTTCAAAGCACAATTTGTTCAAGGCTTATTCACTCTTGGTTGGTTTGGTGATTGGTAGTAAAGTTGTCCTTGTATCACCCATTGCAGTGAGAATTTTCCCCAGTGATGGTTATTGTAGGTCTTTTACATCATGTATATTTTACTTGTAGAGCTGTCAAATAAGAATTAATTCCAGTAATTAGTTATTTCAGATAAATTTCCCAAGGAATCCTCAACTTAGACTTTATAAGAATGGCCTTCTATTCAAACAATTTGAAACATTTTTGGACATATGAATAATTAAGTTTGCAGCATTGCAAAATAAACACGCAAGCCTATATTTCCATTGAAGTTTATAAGTCCATGGTTGAGAAGCAAGTATGTGTTTCTCTCTGTGGATAATAACAGCAGAAAGTCACAATGTTTATTTTACCTTTAAATTTAAATGAAATAAGGATGGTTCAGGTTGACACAGGGAAAATCTGGCTGCTTCCCTGGGTCCATCGGCACTTTTACTCACTTTTCAAATGTTTGAGGGCATTTGCAAAGCCTGAAACACATTGTACCATGCCCCCCTCTTTTCTTATTTCATTAATCAATATAATTTTAAAGAAACTTTTAATCCATATGTTTCTGATTAATCTTTACTAAATTCATCAAAATGGTGTTTTGTAATAGTGATTTGGTGTCCAAGAAGTCTTTTGAATCTCTATGTAATAGGCCTTCTTAATGCCATTTCTTTTTGAAGCAGGAAGTTGTGTTTTGCCAACAGTAAAGAAATTCAAACCCCCAAAGGGTTGAGATCAGTTTAAAACTTCAAGCCTGAGGGCTCTGTGGGGTTCTACACTTGGCAATAGGCTACTTTCCTTCTGACTTTGGAATACCTTATTTTTCTCCCACAAGAAATGCTCTATTGTTTTGCTAACATATGTGATTTAAACTATCTTCAGATCTTTATACATAAAAGTGTATGAACTACAGAGCATGGCCCAATGTTTAATTTACTCTAAGCAATTTCATTTGATTGTCCGTTTGGATCTTTCTTTAATTCCCCCACTTCCTGACCTTTCCACATACCTTTATAATTTAGGTTTAACCAAAGGTTTGCCAGAAAAGGTGAACCATGAAGATCTTATAAGTTGAAAATAAATGCTGGGTGACAATCCCCCCCCCACACACCAAGTTGCCCAATAAAAACATAGTTCCTGATGTACTAAGCTAACATCTCATACTATATCTTGTACTCTTATTTAGGTCGACAACCAAAACTTTAGTGCAGATTTCTAAGTTGTGCTCTATGTCACGAGGTGAACCACAATTCACAGTTGTAGACGTTTGCTAGTTTTTCAATGTAGTTCATTTCTATTTGTATGTTCAAAGGAAGACCTGTATAATTTCACTCCGTCCCTTATACAATGGATGAGAAGGAGGAGGAGAGAGAGTGAGAAGGAAAACAAAATAATAGGTCCAAGAAGTTAAGCATACAGACCACTACGGTCCTTTGTCCTTGCTGCCTCTTGGCCATGAAGTGGGAGTGCCCTCTAGTGAAACTTTAAAATCACTGGAAGCTATTGGGTATACGGCAGGCAGTTAAGATTTCCTCCTAAACTCTGGTTTCAGAAATCTGTGGACATTAATAATTTGCATAAGTTTTGAATGAGCTTTAGAGAAAAACACAAAATATTATCAAGTAAAACTATTTCTTTACGAAACAAATAGAAATGAATATGTCACTGTCAATACCAAAACGTCTATACATATATATTTCTTTTTGATGTCTACATATGTATCTATTTATAGAGAAATCCCAAAGGTACATAAGTAGCAGATAACTAAAAGCTATAGTTATCTAAATAAAAACATATAAAAACATAATAACGTGCCTTTCAAGAAATGGATAATAAATAAAGCACTTTGAAATGTGAAAATAAAGCAGCAGTAAGATACATGCAAGCAAACAAGAACTGAAAAACACGTTTTGTCATCCATATTATTCCAGAGCTTTTTGTAGAAAGCAGCATCTGCTTATTGTGATGAAATCTGATGTGTTCTGGAAAAAGTACAAGATTTGGAGTCCATGTTCTTGCTCTGGGCTTCACTTAGCAGCTGTGTGAGCTTGGGCAAAACACTTAACATCTCTGAGCCTCGGGGTCATCATCTGCAAAATGGACTTAAGGACAACAGCCCTGTCATCTTGTAGGGTAGTATTGGATGAGATAAAGTGTGGGAAAGAACTCTCAGAGGTAAAGCACTATATTGTGACCATATTATTTTCTGATTTTTCTCTTCTGTCTTCCTTCTTACTTCCAAAGTCATCTTTTAGGATGAAGCGGGAGAGAAAGGAGACCCTTCTAAAATCCTATGGAATCCAGAATCATTGACAAAACAGTTTTTTTCCCTAAGCAAGGAAGGTCACAGAGAAAGAAACAGGTAGCATGGAGGAAGGATGAGGAGTTAGCCTCTACTACAGTGGACCCACCGGCTGTCCTGGGCCAGGCGGAGCTTGTGTAGGTAGCTGGTGCTGGGGCAGACTGGGCAGGAGCTGGCGGAGCATCGGGAAGCGTGTCTTCCTGGGTTTGCAGCAGCAAGTGTCAGTAAGTCTGCTCCCCACCTCACACAGAGAGGAGCCCAACGGCACAGACGTTGCGAGCTTCTGTGTTTTTGATCCCCTTGGTGATTACCATCCACACAACACGGTTCCCAGTTTTTGTTGTCTCTTTAAAATTGAAAATATTTTAGCTTTATTTATGCCAACAGTAATAAACTCTGCATTGGAGCAAACAATCTGGTTCTTCCTTTGAGTTGTAGTTAGTTTAATTTTGGGTTTGCGCTTTTAAAATTCTTTACTCTTCTCTACATAAAGCTTGTTTTTAGTGGCACATGGTTTCTCACTAGTTATATTTGCTTTAAAGAGAGCTTTATTTTTTTTCTAAGTCAACTTCGTTTAGGCACTTTCAATCCATATATTTCAAATTCCAGATCTCTCAATGGTTCCTTTCCTTCTTACTAACTCAGGTATCCTCTATGTCCTTAGGGCTTAGGTTTTCACCATTTGTCTTCTGGATATATGTCCTCTTTCTTTTGTCCAGAGTGAGAAACTGTTTCTAGTTTCTTTACTCAGAGGTACTTCACATTGTCAGATATGCACGATCAATCTTGTACTTAAACCTTTGTGAGGAAACACAACAGATGGATAATGGGAACATGGTTGCCATTTGGGCTCCGGGTGATTCACGAGCTGCCTCCATAGCCATGACTCTGGTAGTAAAGGGGGAAAACCATAAAGTTAATCTGTAAGGCTATCTGACGGGTTCCACGCCTGCTGTTTATGCCTTCCCTTCCCATTGGACCTCAGCACTTGGCATGGGGGTGGAAGGGCGTTACTTCACCCTTAGAATAAAATTAAACAAGACACTCAGCGCGTTTTCAACTGCTCGGGGATTTATCCAAAGTAAGTGGCCAGTTCCAGCTGAATGACCAGAGCTTCCATGTCACAAAATAGCTCTTGGCTAAACCTAGAGTTCACTCTGTCTAGGCTACATGCTCACGTATTAATAGAATACCACAACTCCTCATTGAAACTTTGGGTTCCTTCTGTTTTAGAACCTTTCCTGACCTTTGCTGAACACCACAAAGAAACCAAACTCTAACCTCTGTTTGTCTCAAATTTTCCTCTATTAATGCTTGATCCAAGTCTACATTTCCAGCCAGTCTTTCATTTAAAAACACAATCTCATTCAAAACCTGCCTGGTAACTTTATCACTGGGGTAACTGTTACCTATGATGCGGGGCTGACCTAGGTCCTTGTAGCACTTGACATCATCTTTTGGACGGGTTACAGAGCCTTTTGAGGGAGTTGTTAGAAGCAGGCTCGCCCTGCAATGCAGAACCGGTCACAGAAGAAAATTAGTGCATTTATCTGTCAGCATTAGACTAGATTTTCAATCCAGTTCACTAGTCACAGGGTCTGGTTTTCTCTTCCTCTGGGAGATGAAACCGATATGCTGGTAGGTAGTAAAGGTGTCAGTTATAAATTGGACCGTAGGAGCACGCACACACGAAAAATAGACGAGAAGACTTTAAGGCCATAAATTTAGTTCAAGGCAAAGAATTTCCCTAAAAATAGTCCAGCTTGTTAAAACACTATAGGAAGAATGTGTGTCAGGTAACCGTCGGCGTTATTAGAACTAGTTCACATATTCTTTTATAGGAAACAGTGTTGGCGATTCTCTCTCCAATGTGTTATTCGTTTTAGCTGCTTACAGGGGAAAACAGGATCTTGCTGCCTCTGGTAGTAAATAAATAAACACATAACCTGATTGGTTCCCTCTTCACCATCTCATACCTGTGTGAGGTTGCAACAAATCTGAGTTGCAAACAGAAGGGGCAGGTTTGGCAGATACCATCAAGCTTTTCCTTATGTTCCACTTACTGTTTACCTACCACTTAACTAAACGGGGCTCCAATCCTGATGCTGAAGAAGCCTGTGGCCTTCTCAGTTAAGTAAGTGATCCTGTCTTAACCTGGCTGTTTCCTAGCTTCAATCCTATAATAAAATAATCCAGGTGAAAAACCCTGAAGACCAGCCTAATGTTAATGACCCTTCACTAAAACGTAGCACAGACTGGAAGTTAAAGTGAAAATGTTCATAGCATCCTGGGACTCCCATCCATATTGGTACTTTCTACCAATAAGGCCCATGTGTCCACTAGATTTAGTAATTCTGGAGTATCTATTGACCCTGAAGCACTGGGCTGAACTGTGCAGGTCTACAGAGCCAATCCCTTACTCAGACAGCTTCTAATTTAGATTGAGAGATGATACCCAACAACCTACCATAGACTAAACCAAAGTCAAATAATTAGATGGGAGCTAGTGTCAGTACCACAATATACCATATAGCTAGTATTTTAATTCATTTATTATCTAAACCTTCACATATGTCACCTACTGTGTGTCAGATACAGTGCCAGACATTGGCAACTTTTTAAAATCCCACCTTTATGAAGCTATATTTTCTCTAGGGTAGCAGAATATAACCCATCTTTATACCCAACCTCTTCCCTGATCACTCTGTTATGTCTCAGAGAATAGTCTCACGTTATTCAACTTTGTACATTTGTGTCCCTAGAAATGCACCTGGAACAAGCAGGTGCTCAATCCATGTATTTTAAAGGAAAGCATGGATATAAAAATGCGGTAAGATATGTGATACCTTTTCTAAAAGGGGTTCATTTTTCCTGGATGATGGGGAAAGGGTGTTAAAAATTGAGATGTGGGAAATGACTCCTAAGTTTTTAACTGGTCTCATGTGAAAAGGGATGCCACAGACAAGAATGCAGAGGAGAATGATGCTGGGGAAAGGGGAAGGTGCTAGTGCCGAGGTGGATTTGAGACAAGTTGCATTGGAGGCACCAGTTGCCGGAAATGCAATTGGAGATGTCTAGTGGGTAGTTTAAAGAATCAGTTCAAATAAGTTCAAAAGAGAACTTAGTGTGTTGAGAACATGTAGATTATGAAATGTATTATAAGGAATGAGTTTGATTGAATAAGAAATTATTGAGCACCTATTATGTTCAAAGTACTATGGGATTACACATTGGACTGAAGACATAATCCTTAAACTCAAAATATTTAACATCTAGTAGGAGGCCCAGAACCATAAATACCTAAGTATGTTGGAGATGAGTATGTAATGGCTAGAAGGAGAATAAAAAAAAACACCATGGGGGTGCCTGGGTGGCTCAGTTTGTTAAGCATCTGCCTTTGGCTCAGGTCATGATCCTGGAGTCCTGGGATCGAACCCCACATCAAGCTCTCTGCTCAGCAGAGAGCCTCCTTCTCCCACTCTCCCACTGCTGCTCCCTCTGCTTGTGCTCATCTTCTCTCTGTCAAATAAATAAACAAAACATTAAAAAAAAAGCCACAAACATGAAGCAGTGGCTTAGCAAAGCAGCTAAGTAAGCATGGGACCTCTGGACACAGCCCTTCTGGGTTAGAATCTTGGATCTGTCATTTATGATCTGTGTGGCCTTGTATACATTACTTAATTTCTCTAGATTATCTGTTAAATGCAAAATAATAGTATCTCCTATTAGAATTCTTTGAGGATTAAGTAAAATAACGTAACATATAAAAAGGAATTACTCAGAAGAGATTAAGTGCCCAACTATTAGTTATTGGGGAAAGAAATATCATGAATTGGTGAAGAAGTTTTCAATTTTTCAGTTTTACATTTTCTTGGCTAAGATTAACACTTGCTGTCCATAGGACTCAGAGAGATAAAGGGATAGTGATGATATAACTGAAGAATAAGGAAAACCAAGACAGGTCAGAGACACTTGTGCTATCAACCTTATTTCTCTAAATCGGTTCTGATTTCTAATTAAATTCAGTAACAAAAACATGCACTGCAATTCAGAAGTTAGTATGGCAGCATTGGATTCCCAAACCATTGGAGGTTGGATAAAAGAAGAAGAACATAAGGCTCCTCTCTAACTGCAACACTGTTGCCACTTTGTGTTTTGTGTCACTCTCTGCTGTAACTTCTACTTTCAGTCCTGAACCTCTTCCCCGATTATGCATAAATTCAATAGCTATTAAAGCAAACCAAAAAACAAGAGTCGGGTCAATAGCAAAATTTCCTTGGGAACTATTTTTCCTGCTTGGTGGGGTGGGGGGAGGGTGCGGGGGAGAACTGAAAGGTCTTTAACACAGAGGACGAGGACTGGTATGTTTGTAGGGGTGTGTGTGTATGTGTGCCAAATGATGAACTTGGCCAAAGTATCTTCATTTCAGTGGGTGTGCCCTATAAAGGAAAGGGAAAGTATACACATTTGCTAGCAAGTACATTCTCTCTTGTTACAGAGACCTTTTGAAACAAGATCAAGATCTAATAGAAGCCCATCCAGTTCTGGGAATTTTAGTTCCACCCCAGATGATGCTTAAACAATCCTACCTCTCACTAGGAGCCACCAAGGCCCCTGCAGCCACCTCCCTGTTGTGTGGGAGCCGGCACGCAGGCTACTGGAACTCTTCTGCCCAGTAACCACCACATCCGTCAGTTTGGCCAAACTGGTCTCAAGTATAGAGATAGTTAAGACATGGCATCCAAAGAGAAGGCATGAAATACAGACATGTTTTGAAGGAGAGAAAATACTGCTTCTTAAGAATGAGTCAAAACTCTAGGGCAGATAAAGAAAAAAGAATCATGGGATTCTGGAACATTGAGGAGCTCTCAAACTCGAGATTACTGAGACTTTTGAGGACAGTTTGTCTTCCATTTATTTCCATTAAAGCTTTCATTGGAATGGCTTTCTGAACCAGAAGGTAAAGAGTTAAGTGAGGTGGACAATTCATGCAAGAAAAATTCTTTGTAGCTTTCTTCTCTAGAATCAGTCTGTGATACTCTTCTTTGCCTTTCACCTAACCCATTGATGGAGGCTGAAGAGCTATTTTCTTGGCAAATTAATCTATAAACCAATCTTTTCTTACAAATTAAAGTGAGCTCATCACATCTAATTTACTAGGTAATAATCTTATTAAAAATAAAATTCAATTAAATTTTTTAGTATAAATTTTAAAAATCTCTATTCCTCCCTCGAGAATGAGTATTAGAGACATTCTTACTTTTCCTTTGCCCAGCAATCTAGGTCTGGATGGTATGGCTAGACTGCCACGGAGGCTCACCAGGTGTGACATAATGGTCAGGCTCCTTTGTTTAATGCATTTGACTCTTTAGTGAAGCCTTCCAAGATATTTTAGAAAGTTTTCCACTGCCAATATAGCTCCAACTAATTGTGTACCTATCCTGTTATTTCACTTGATTTGCCCAATTTCATTTACCCACTATCTAATGTGTCAACTCTATGACAACTGCTTGAGATACAAGACAAGAAAAGAGTTGAGACCAGTCATTTAGAGGCTGAAAATATAAGCAGTCCTCACACCATTTGCTGCTTTTCCTTCTAGTTCAGATAGTCGTTCAGACTCAGACCTGGCATGAAAAATAAAATCCCTAACAGAGATCCAGAGGCTCTCAATTATACAGTGTAACTCGCTTATTGTTGACCCATTTGGCTTAACGTTATTTTGTTTGTTTGTATATGTATCTACTTTTATGGAATTGCATTAGGTTAGTAACTTGCAGAAAGAAAGATGAGTTGTAGGAGATTTTCAAGGTCTGTTTGGACAGTTTTTTAGCATGCCCCTTCAGGCAATTTGTTTCTTAATAAATAATTCATGATGATGATGAAAATGCAGATGAGATGCCACTCCTTGGGAAGGCTGCAGTACAATATCCTTGCTTATATCTTTTTGGTAGAATTTGAGATCATTTAAGAGTGAAATTACCCTTAAGGGAACAAGTTGCTACTGCATGAGAATTGTGTTTTTCCAAATCATTTCCAATTAAACATCGACAGGTCCAAGATCACTGGCTTTACAAGGATATCAGAATGATGCTGTTTGTCTTCTTCTGATATTGAATTACATTAGCTTTCCCAAATTTTTTTTCTTCATTTCTTTTGCTCAGAAAAACTTATTTTTTTTCTTTTCCATTTTGCATTTTCCCTGCAAGTATAAAATACACTGTATTTAGAGAAAGAAATATTGAGATTAAGCTACATCACATACTAGCTGCGTGCATTTAGGAAGCTATTTGCAATCTTGTGACTCAGTTTCCTAACCTGTAAAATGAAGACAGTATATCATTTTTGCCTATCACCCATGGGTTGCTGAGAGGAAACCATGGAATGTTACATGCTGTCTTCTCTACTTCCTCCTCCTCCCTGTTCTTCTTCTAATTCTTCAAGCTAATCTTTAAAGATTTTTTTTTAAGTACACCTATGTGAAGATGAAGACAAGGAATGAAAAGTAGCATACTCAAAAGCCCCCATAAATTGTTTCTGCTTCTACCTATAAAATACAGCATTATTTGGAGTTTCAGAAGTAATGATAATTAGTAACAATGAGCTCTTATTATGAGGGAGAAAAAATACTAAGTTCTTTGCATAAATTATCTCGTTGAACTGTGCCTACTTCATGGCACTATTAATACCTATATTTTACACAGGTGAAAACCATGACTTGGAGAGGTTGAATAATTCGTTGATCAGCACACAGTGGATGCCAGACCTGACAGTCTGACTCCAGAGTCCATAATCTTATTCACATTTTTACATGATGAGGGGGCTGTAAAGTACACTTTTATACTGAATCTGAAGTCAAATCTCCCAAGTCTTGGTTAAATGTACTGCATTGATTCCCAAGGAAGTGTCAGAGCTCACATCTTTAGGTCTCATTAATTGTGTGTACACAAGAGCATATGGAAAAGGAATAAAAACAAGGGGTGTTAAGATCAGCAGGAACATTAGATGGGACACGTGACAGTGGCCAATGACAGCTGAATCCTGGTGTCAGACCTGCTGACCACATTCCAACATCATGAAGAGAAAAATCCAATAATCTGTGTGTCGTGGTACCTAAGGGGTCAAGAGCAAATCAAGATGATCTGAAATAAAATACTAAAAAAGTTATATATTTTAGAGAAAAATGCGTAACAGCAGGACCTCTAGCAATAATCTTTGCTTACCTCAAAAGTCCATATTTGGCACATGGTAGGAGAAGGTCATTGCTCTTTTGAGCCATGTGTTGGAGTGAGATCATTTATTTCTCCTCACTGGGCTTTCTCCATCCATGAGCACTTGACCAGCTTGTGTCTTCTCAGGACTGGGTTCCACTGTGTCCTGAATCCCCAGGTGGGTAGCCTTAGGGCTTCCCCATCATATTGGGGATTTGCTTTCTTTTTCTCACTCCTATGCTGAGCACAACAAAATTCATCTTTGAAAACGAGCATATTTCTGCCCTGAGAGCAACATCCAGGGGATCCTTGGCTTTCTTAGAACCTATATAGCTTCAAATAAAACCACAGCAAAACACAGCCAGGTATGCCCTTTCCTTCGGCAATAAAGTTGCCTCCGAGTCTCCCCACTTCTACAAGGGATTAAGACTCAGCACTGAGTGCAGGCTGGCACTAACGAGCCCACAAATATCCTCAGAGTAGACCAGAGGAAGACACAGGTGAAACAAATCAAACAGAACAATCAGGGGTGAATTTTCAGTGTGGCCCAGCATGGAGATTTCCTGGCGGGATTTCCATTAACGTGAATGGGAGTTGTACCACTAAATCCCTACACACTGTGCAGAAAATGTGCCTCTAAGTGCTCAGCAGCATTATGCCGGATGGAACAAAAACACAAACTACCCAAACCAGGGGAAGTATTCCTGGGGCCAAGGTGCCAAGACTCACGCCAGAAGATGTCTCAAGTCTTAACTGTCTTGGGTGGGACAAAATGGACCTCCACTCAGTTTGACATAGTGTACTGGAGCTAGGAGGGCTCTCTACAACCTGCCTGTGATGCTTCTCGCTCTCCTTGATACAGACTTTGACTGTGAGTTGATCTGGTGTTCCACACAAATGGCCTGTGTTTGCTAAGATGATTTCTTTCCTGCTCTGATTACCTGAAATTTCAGTAAACCTTAGCATTGCATCAGGCCCACTGGAAACAGAAACTTAGAGGATGATAGTGCATGATTCAGTTTGATGTGGTTTTATGGCCTCTGCAAAGTAAATGTTGCAAAGGACTCTTACCCTGGGATCAAAGAAAATAGTCAAGAAATCACTTAGCCTGCCTGCTTTCACAGAGCAATTTCCTTTCCATATCATCTATAGGGTGGCTCAGAAATACAAGTCTGATCACATTGCTTTCCTCCTCAAAAACCTTCACTGGTTCCCTTCTTCCTCTAAAATAAGGTTTAAGGCTCTCAATAAATTATCTTTCTCTCTCATCTACCACTACATTTCCCATATATTCTATTCTCTAGTGTAATTTTTTTATTTGCCATTCCTCTAAATGAAGTCACCTCCAATTGACCCTACCTACAGAGCCAGAATAGCTCCCCCCCAGAGATTCCGGTCCTCTCTCTACTTATCCTTCAAGGTCAAGGTCGTATATATCATCTTCTCTATTAAACATTCTTCATACTAACTTAACCAATTACTCTGCCATGCTGTCTCTGAACATTGAATTTTACTCTTAGACACCTTAATTTCTGTTATATTCTGCTCTTTATTTTTCTGTTTCTTTAAATACAATGTAAATGCCACCAGAGAGTTTTCCAGATCTTTCTATTTCCCATAATACCTTGCTATTAATAAATATTATTAAATGAATAAAATGGTAAAGTCCCACTACTTCTTGATTCAACATCACATTTTTCATCTTCTCTCAGCCATTGGGACACAGCTAGCAAGTAAAATCATGTCATTATCAACACTTCCTTAATTGTTCTTTCATAAAAACATTTTTGCATTTATCGAATACCTCGTATGTGTCAGGACACCGTAATGTGGCACACACATGAGTGAGACATACCCCTTGCCCTGGAGCATCTCATAGTTTCGAAGGCAATGGAACATTGGCCAAGCATTAAGGAGATCACTCTGTGGGATAAAGTTTGTTGCAACCATATCCATCTGCATAGAAAGGCTGTGATGAAGGGAAAGGGCCACTTAAGGGGTTCTCTCCTGAGCAGCATGCTCACCCAGAAGGAAACCTGGCAGGTACCAGGCATGATTGATGATGAATGAGGCAAAGTGTGTCTTTGATATTAGCCACCTTTCCTCTTCTCCACTCAATTCCCTGAAGCCCACCACCTGCCTCTCTCTCTTTCTCTCTCAATCTCACTCTAGTTACAAGGTGATTAGTCTGTTCATCTTTGATAAACTTATCAAGCTAAAGTGCAGCTGGCTTAAGTTTCCCCTAGAAAAGGTTAAAAGAGGAAGCATGGCTCCATAGAAGAGGACAAGTTTCAGAACCTGACATCCCTCAATTTTGGGCTTAAGCACTTCTTATATGTGTGACCTGGAACAAATTATTAAAATTCTCTGAGCTTCGTTTTCTTCTTTGGGCAAGTTCCTTGAACTCTAATGGCCCTTGGTTGCTTCTTTTGTAAAATGAAGATATTAATACTTACCTGGCAGGGTTATTTCAAGGATTAGAAATATTGCATAAAAAGTGATTAAGTAACACATAGTAGACACTCAAAGCGTAGTGGTTATTAATAGAATCTTTTTAAAAGGGTGTTCTTGTATAGATACAATAACTTATTCAAACACTTATCTTACTAGTGGTGGAAATTCAAAGCATGCTAACAAGCAAATAGTGGAAGTGTTTGAGGGCTAAGAGCCATGAGCTTTTAGAGTGTCCCACAAGCACCCACGAGGTGGCCATCCATCCAACCCACAGGTCATGGGATAAATGAGGCGTTGTGAGTTCTCCGGCTCTGCCAGTGGTATTAGCATGGGAATCTGGATAAGTTGTTAATCTTCTTGCCTTAATTTCCTCCTGCTTAATATGTATCCTGAGATCGCCTCCCCTGACTGGGTGATTTTGACTAATGTACAGTTGCGCCTGTAACTCTTCGGTTTTAGGGGGGCTGTAAAAGCCAGAAGTATTACTATTCATTTCAAGGCTCCTGTATCTGCTGTGAAACTCAAAGAAGTGGAGTTCTTTCCTCCACTTTCCTTGCAATATTTGGTTTCTTTGAGTTGCTGCATCAGAAGAAATACTGAGTTCTCCATTTCCCTGGCTCACTTTCCCACTGACGAGGGTGATGTTAACATCGAATCCTGAATCACGGCTAGATCAATATTATAGCAGCTGTTAGAGAAGGGCACTAGCCCTAGAACACAAACACACTTTCTTTTCCAAGAAAGACTGGAGTTCCCCTAGTGTTAACTTCCCCTTGTTCCTCTCGATGCCTCCCCCTTTCCTCCCCTCCTGCCACCAACATGACCCAGATCACATTAGAGTCCCAGAGCACAGGGAACTGTTCTCCTCTATCCGTCACCAAGGAGGCAGACGGGATGGGGGGAACAACAAGTCATTTGTACCTGATGAGGAGGACACTCCTGGGAAACAAACAGATGAGCCACCCCATGAATCTGAGCCATTCTCCGTGGTAAACAGAACTGCATGAGAAACCACCAGTTATCTCCAGCATCGCCCTCACCTCTCTCACTGCCCTGCTGGCAGCTGGGTGGGGGACATGAAACCGTAGCTTGGACCAATATCTGATTCTGAGAAAGTTAACCCTCGCAAAGGTGATTTTCTTTTCCCTCAGTCTCCCAGAGTTGAATAACCATCCCTTTCTATGACCTTTTTGTCGATTATATTTTTATTTGAGAAGTGTATTTCCATTGGAAAGCATCAAAACTAACTGGCAGAGTTTGACCTAGCCTTTGGAGAGGCAGTGTCGCTTTTAAATAGCCAAATTAGTATCTCATGAAGTGGAAGAAGAATATATACTTCAAAACTTGTTTAGGAAACTTTTCTTAAAACAACAACACAAAACAGCTGCTTCCATGAGGTCCTGCAAGGCAGCTGGAATATTGACTACAAAAGCCTTCTCGGACACCCAGCGGGGAACAGAGTATGTTACCACAAACCACTGTAGTTTGTTGTGAATACTATTATTATCTCCTAATTCCACAGATTGTAATGGTGAATATTAAGTAATTCTGACGATAGCCGAGGAATTGGGTTTGCGGGTCAGGCAGCCTGCCCTGGCGGTTAGAAATGTTTTATAGAAACAATGTTGGGCAATGTTGTTTTATAGAAAAATGATATCCATGATATCAGCAAAACAAAAAGCCAGAAGGCAAATGAAATGGTAGGTGAAGATTCACAGAGAGACTTTGAAGAAAAGGCCAGCTTGGCATATGCCAAAGTAGCAATAAAGCCCAATTTCTACAGTTTTAAGATATATATTCTTTTAAAAAATACGAAATCCATGCTTGAACTTTGTGGACACACATAACACAATTCAAGGGACTACTTTTATCCTGTCTTTCTCTCATGCTCATCCAAAACATGACATTGGATGATCATATGTGATGGAAGTTTTTTTAATCCAATGTGGACCTGAATTATTAGCCTAAAAATTACCAATGTACCCCAAGATCGTAGGATACAGTTAGTCCCTTTGTCTCCACTCTCGAACCCAAACAGATGACCTGCTCCTCTGTGGTAGGGTTTATCATCTGTGTTTTTACTGCTCCATGAAGGAAGATGATGAAGGAAAGGTTAAGACATATGAATCCAATTAATATAAAACTAGCAAATCCCTTAGGACAACCACAGGGAAAAATGAAAAAGAGATCAGTCACCAATTTCTTTTGGAGCAAGATGAATTGCTCTATGTTAGTTTTTGAAAAGTCATTAATAAATGCCCTATACCTCCAATCAGCTATCAGATATTAATACCAGCAATATCAGGAAAAAAGGAGTGAAAATGAACCAACCATTCTTAGACATCTACTTTATGTGAAAGACCCAGCTTTGCATATATCAGTTTATCTAATTTGCATAGCATTCTTTAACTGAGGCATTATTTTAGACAAGGAAACTGAGTCACAGGAAAGTTAACTAACTCATCTTTTCATGTTTCTATTATGCTTAAAAGTTTTGGCAAAACTCAGGAAGCTAGAAACCCTATCTAAAAGGTATCATTTAGAGTGGCACCTATTAAGTCCATTAAGCACCCGATTCTTTGTTTTGACTCAAGTCTTGATCTCAGGGTCATGAGGTTGAACCCCAGATCAAGCCCAAATGGAACCCCAAATGGAGTTCCAGATGAAGTCCCAGGTCAAGCCCATTATTGGACACTATGCTCAGCACCGAGTCTGCTTAAGATTCTCTCTCCCCCTTCTGCTGCTCCTCCCCCTGTGCTCTCCCTCCCCCAAATTAATAAATAAATCTTAAAAAAAGGCATAATTTAGGATTTTTTTATTCCCTGACTATCCTTATAATTAATGATTCGAATGTTCATCCCAAGGTTCTTTAGGGAATGGATTGTCAGTTCTTCTACAAGCTCTCAAAACACTGGGTGTCAAGAATTCTAAAAAGTGTTCAAAAAAAAAAAAGAATTCTAAAAAGTGTTCCCTGGACTGGACATTTTCAACATCCTCAGCACAAGATTATGTGAAAGAGTGAATCTCCCATAGCAGTACCTGCTCCTTCACCTTCTCAGAGGCAGATCCTCTGCAGGAGGAGAAAGATTCAGGAGAAAAATTCAGCAACCATTTTAATGAGGTTCCATCCACGGAGAGACTGCAAGCACAGGTGAGAGGGAACTTGTCACTGAAGGAAATATAACTGTCAGAAGACAAATAAGCACTGGTGCTGGAGGAAAAGCCTCAGACCTAGATTCAGGAAATTTAGGTTCAAGCTCATTTCATCTATTAACTTGCTGTGTGATCTCAGGCAAGTCACTCCACTTCCCTGAGCCTCCATTTTCTCATCTATGAAAGATGGAATCAAGTCCTGGGAGGTCATGGCCAAGAGTCCTTTGAATTCCAACCTACTATTACCTCTTGAGCGATTGTCAACTCCTTCCTCAGCTCTTTATGCTACCATGATTTAGGGCAGGGGTCCTCAGACTTTAGGACATATCAGAATCACCCTGCAGCCTTGTGCAAACTCAGATTGCCTGGCCCCACCCCTAGAACTTCTGAAACACTAGGTGTAGGTGCTGGGTGAGGTCTGTGAGTTTACATTTCCAATGAGCTTTCAGGTGATGTTGATGCTATAGTCCAGGGACTACAGTTTGAGAACTGTTGATTTAGGATTTTAAAACTTTTTGGTGAACTAAGGATAAATGTAAATATTTATGAATCATTCATTTATTAGGCTACTAACTGCACTTTTAAGTTAATCTAAAATGCTCTAAAACATATCAGACGGGATGAAAGATCTGGGGGAGACTCTTATAATTAGAAAAGAAATGTTTTCCTATACCTTAAAGAGGTGTCCTGTAGAAAGTGGGTGGCTATCTTTTTCTTATGCATATCTTCTGGACCTGTTCTACCATTTTTGAGACTGTTAAAAAATAGACAAAATCATCTTCATGCGGTGGTGGGATGGGCACATTCAGGCACTTGACCTGATCAAACTTCTGAGTTTGGAGAGACATGAGCCAAATCTTTCCTTCTCTAAACTCTAGACTCTAACCTAGACCAGTGACCTACCAGAGTCAGATTCCTGAAATCACTATAATACAATGGATTATGTCCCTAGATTTCATTCCCTAATACTTAGCAGCTGCTTGACCTTTAGTTCTCATGCCTCTTTATCTCATCTATAAAAATGAGAATGAATGCCTCATAACATTATCCTGAGGGGTGAATACTACATGTCAAGTGCTCAGAATGTCTGGCACATAGTAAGTGCTCAATAAAAGTGGAGCTATTATTTCACTTCTTGCCAGACACTAAGATCACTAGAAAACATAAAAATCTTAAAGTTATACTTTTAATTAAAAAAAAAACTGAGAGCATGATAAGAATTCCAAGCTCATAGACATCTTTTATAGACAATTTATTCTTTCTCCTCAAAATTAAACAGAGACCTCTGAAGATGAAAAGTTAGATTTACTCTTGTGAGAAAGAAGGGCAGTGTGGGGGCAGTGGACAAACTGGAAAGATAATCCTACATAAAAGTGGTAAATGAGGAGATGTTGATCTCAAAAGATGAGAAATCTGGGAAAGGATGAGAAAAATTTCCCAGGGACCTTCCCACCCACAAAATCACAAGAAAATCAACTGTCCTTGCAGCAGAAGAGGAGTGGGGAGCCAGGTGGGTGGGAATTTGCTGTGATGAGCAGCACCTCACTGTTTGGCCCCAGCTTTCGAAGTGCAGTCCCTATTCAGTGCCCAGCCACAACCGTCATGCCTGGATCTGTGGACAGGGACAGAGCCCGAGCAGGGGACAACACTGTCCGGTGCCAGCAGGTGCACGGCCTCAGGAGAGGAGCCTGGGAGTCTTCCAGTCGGATGTGAGAATCTGAAAGCTCACTAAAAGGATTTGTCCTCATTAATTCCCAAAGGGATTATTGCCTCCTTGACAGTGATTTAATCATACCATGTAATGAAACATCCTACAAAAAGAAATTTTGGCATCATCTAGAGGGTTGAGGCTTTTGCATTTGTGTTTTTAGAATGGTAGATCTTACTTTGAGAAAAACTGAAGTACCAAATCTTAGACTGTAACAGCTGTTTTCACATGGCAGGGTTGCAGTTGGAGGGAAGGCACACATTTGCGTTTCCAAAGGATGTTTTCCTTTATAAAAATGATTCACCACAGGTTTCCTTAAGTGAACCCCCCCCTCCCACACTGGCTATAGGACTGATCATCAATCCTTCCCTTCTCTTTGGCCTGCGGCACCAAGGCAATGCATGTTTCCAGGGACTAGGTGGGATTTAAGTTTTCCTTGTGATATGTGTGCTGTTTTATGAAGTCTTCTTTTTATTAAATATTCCAGTGCCTTAAAGCTGTAATCTCCCAAAAGTTCTCTTTAAGGAAAGATATGGAAGAATAATCATTAAAACATTTATTGAATGGAAATATGTTCTATCTTAACATTAAACTGTAAGTCAAGTTGAAAGGATATAGTCTCATTAGAGACTATATTACTGAAATATGATAATTCTCTGCAACCTCCCATGATTTGAAGCATTTAATCTGTTTATTTATTCATTTATACCTGGACTCTTTCCCTAATGTCTCTGAAGAGGCTTATGACATACATGTAATTCCAAAGGATACAAGAGAGGATAAAAGCAAATCAAGATAGAAGGAAGATATGGATATGGAAACAAAACCACTTGCTATCATGTCCTGTTCAGGACTAGAGGCAGGCACAGATTTAGCTCTGAGCTTATGGGGCTCAGGAATAACAAACCTCACTCAAGAGAAATTCCTTAAGTGTGTCCGCATAAAGAAGGCAAGGTGCAACAAAAAAGGCATTTCTTATCTCTACCCCAGACAGTGAGTTTCATTTATTTTTTCTCATGATGACCCTCAGTACATGGCTAAGGCCAAAGTTAAATTTAAGGGATTGCCAAGAACACCCCACCCCATAAAACCAAGTGTGATCTAAACAATGTAGCTTTGTGACAATGGCTTGATTTAGAGAATTGTATGGGCAGCACAGCCCTACAACTGTCCTCCTTGAATATTATATTTTATACTTGTGTATTTGTCAAGAGATGGAGTAAATGTATATACAGTGTCAGTATAATGCTTTAAAAATGTATCCCTATTGATGTATGTATCACTCGTTAATTCCTTTTTAACATTAAGTTAAATTAACATTTAACATTAAGTAGTATTCCATTGTATGAATATTTTGCCCTTTGTTTATCCACTCTTCTGTTGACAGATATTTGAGTTGTTTCCAATTTGACCTTATTGTAAATAGAGCTATTATGAACATTCTTGTAGCAAGACTTTTTGTGTGTGTGTCTACGTGCTTTTATTTTTCTTGGGTATGGATGCAGGAATGGGATTGTTAGGTTTCTATAAAATATTCTTGCCAAAAATGTTTAACTGGAGTCTAACTAGAATTTCTAGTAAACTTCCCGTTGGGGTGCCTGGGTGGCTCAATCAGTTAAGCACCCCACTCTTGATTTTGCCTTAGGTCATGATCTCAGTGTCCGTGAGATGAGCCCTACCTTGGGCTCTGTGCTCAAGGGGGAGTCTATTTGAGATTCTTTCCCTCTGCCCCTCCCCCTGCAAGCTCTCTCTAAAATAAATAAATCCATCTTGAAAAAAAAACTGAAGAAACTTCCCATTTACAGTAAACAGGGAATAGAAGAAAAAGTTAAACCATCATCAGAAAACAAGTGACATTCTACGGGACAACTGGCCTGTAGTTAGGTAAAAAATGCCATGTGAAAAAGATGTATGTTGGTGGGGTAATGGATGGGTAATGGTATTGGTTTGGTACAATAATTGGTACAATTTATTGGTACAATAAATCTTATAGTCACAACAGCCAAATATAATGTGTGGTCTTAATTGGATCCTGGTTTCAACAAATCCAGCTATAAATCATACAGTGGGTAAATTGAGTATGAATTGGATTTTAGACAATATTAGGAAATATTTAATTATATTAGTTGTGATACTGATATTGTGGTTATGCCAAAAATATTCTTACTTTTTACAGGTGCATATTGAAGCATTTAGAGGTAGAATTTCATATCTGTAAGTTATTTTGAAAGACTTCAACAGAAAGAAAGTGTATGAAGCAAATATGGCACAAGTGTTAAAAAAAAGTAGTAGATCTAAGTGATGACTCCGCAGATATATATTACACAGTTCTCTCTTAGTTTACTATATGTTTGATAATCTTCATAATAAAAAGACAAAAATTTTTTGATGAGTAATAGTAATTAATTGTTTTATTTCCATCTTGTTTGAATTCATAGAAAATAGGCCCTTTGATTACTTCACTATATTCCTCCAAGATTAAGTCAGCAGATGGCAAAATAGAGAGCCAGTGGGGCTGCAGTAACATCAGAAAATAAGTTTACATTTGATGAATATACAATTTATATTATCAACATAGCTGGCAATTCATTAGATTAGATCATTCTCCACTGTGCAGTAACAAGTCGTGAACAGAGACAGGATGATAGATTTAGATTTCAATCCACACAATCCTTTGCAAAAGTCCTTTGCAAACACTGCAGGGATTTCAACCAGTAAGAATTTTCAAGCCATCTCTACCTACCTTTTCAACATGTTGCAACACAACAGAAAGTTTATTTTACACCAGCAATTTTGGTTCACAATTTTCTAATTACAAGTATCAAACGGAGTTTCACCTTCCACCACCCAGTGATTCATAGCGTTCTTGTTGGCTAAGTTCAACCACCTGCATTGTCTGGTTAAATGATTCGAAGTTTTGCACAAACATCACAACTTCTCTTTTCTCCATTTATAGAGGAAGTCCCCCTTGCTCCCCTCAGAGTGGGACTAATGCAGGTTAACCTTCCATTCTCTTCATCAGCTGATTCCCCCTCTTTTCCTCAAATATACTATCACTGTTTCAGTGCATTCTGCTATTTCAAATTCAGAAAACTCCATGGTTAAAAACAGTATGACTCTTTTCCACACAGTGCCTTCCTGATGTTTGTTTAAGAGAGGCACTTACTAGGGATCAAAACTACAGGGGTATGGAGGAAGAGCATGGTTTGAAGATAAGCATTTATTAAGAAAAGCATTGTGCATTGGTCTCTGGTGGGGATGAGAGGGCATAATACAGAAAGTGTAGCCAAAGGGATGAAGCCGGAATTCAAAGGTCATGAACTAATATACAAGCTTTTTCATTGGCTGCTGTGTGACCTTGGGCAACCCCTTTAACAATCCTGAGCCTCAGCTTCCTCAAATGTTTACTGGGGAGTTCAGAGCAAATGATCTCCAAGATCATATAGGTTCTAGTATTTAATATTTAATAACTCAGAATGAACAGATCTATTGAACTTCTCTGAACAGCAAAAGTCCATCAACAAACTGGGGAATTCAATCAGGGAGTAAGACCATAATGAATCAAATGCATTTTTGCTGAAGCCCAGTGGTAAAATGGGATCGACCAATTCACATTCAGAAGTATCATCAGAGCTGCAGTGGCATTCCCTCCAAAGGGCTGCTTTCATCTTTCATCTATTTGTGTTCACTAATACACTCTCATTGTCCTTAATTTCCCCCCACTTATTATCTTTTTTTTTAACTTGAAACAGACACAACAGATTAAGGATGTAAGGTTGAATAGCATGGAGCATTAGTCAAAACAGACTTTTGAAATGGTACACAATAGTCCCCCAAGGTGGTTTGTTTTATCCCCTTTCAGAGCTGGGCTTCTCCCTCACTCCACCTTTCCTGTCTTAGTCAGGTTTTGTACCAACCAACTCCCCTCAGCTTGGACCAGGTGAGGTCAGGTGGAGGTGAAGCCCTAGTGAGATGATGGGAAAGGAAGGTGCTGCCTGGCTACAGGATGGGGCTTCTGTGCTATCATTTAGAGGTCATGGTTTTCACCCCAGCAGATTTTCATAGGTTCCTTCATTAAAAATTAAGATTCAACTACATTACAAAACAGATTGGCAGGCTGCTGGAAATTGCTATAAATAATTTATCAACTAGTCCATTCTTATTTCTTCCAAATACTACCGTTGTTATTTTTAGCACAAAAGAAATCATATCTAACTATTGAGCTAGTGGAGATGGAATAAAAATGCCACCGAGTACAGCACTTAACCAAATTAAGGGAAAACATGTCAATTATTTTCATATCTTATTATATTGAGGAATGATAGACAATATATGAGAGAATTTAGTCGTGTGAGCCATGTACTTAACAGGAAAATGTCACTTGAATTAGAAGAAAGCAAACTATTGAAGCTCTGAGGCTGAGAAAAAGTTTTTCCCATTTTATGGCTATATTGGCTGAAATGGATGATCCCTTCCCTCAATTATATGACTTAATTCAACCAACATGAAGTGTTACTTCTTGTGGAGCCTAAAATAAGTGAGTCAAGTTCTTCTCCACAAAGACCTCTCGGTCTGGCAGATATTGCTGAAGAACTTGGGTTTTGGAATACAAATGGCATGTCCCATAACAATGATATAATCAGCATTAAAGGTTAGATGACAACAAAATTACTTAGCTTATATTGAGGCTTGTCTATAATTCTCAGAGTTCTTTGGAAGCCACACACTATGAATGACTTTGTTTCTACGGGAAAGGGGAATTCCTTGTTTCAACTCGGGACAAAAGGACACTTCTTCTCAGGTCTTCTACCTCCTGTCCTGGCACAACAATGAGGATAGAATAGTAATTGAAATGAGAGCCAAAGAAGAGGGAGAGAAATGAAATGGGTTTGGGCCAGCATGAATTCATGTTGATTGTGATGGCAAGGGTGCTTGGGTGAAGTTGATTCATGAAGAGAAGTCCACCGGTGGGATTTGTTGTGTAGGAATAACCCATGGTTCCCTAAACATTGAAGAAGAGTTTGAAAGTGTTACATTAGTAAATGCAAAAAGCATTTGTCAGGCTTGTGTTCTCCCCACAAAATAGTGGCAACTCCATTCTTTCTAAAATTTGGGGTTTCTTTGTAGTGTGTCTTCTGTGTGCTCTAGAATACAGATCCCTTAGTCACCACAGGCTGTCTGCCCCATGTGATCTAATAGGTGACCGGACGTGTCCTGGGGCACCAAGTCAACCCTTTCCACTGTAGTTCTCTTCTGTTTCTAACATTGGCCACAGGGGTCCCAGGTCACATGGGAAAATCATCAATTCCTTCAGATGAGTAGCAAAACTTCTAACGCTTTACTTCTGCTTTTAGTAGTCTTTGAACTATAGAGAAAAAGATACCAAGCCTCCTTCCCCCTTCATTAGAGTCTGTTAGTGGACTCACAAAGCAGTTCTGATGTGTATTTCTTAGTATTATTTCTATAGTAATTTAACTATTCTTAAGTGTCTGTATGAGGCCTCAGCCAGAGAACTATCTGAATCCGACATGGAATGATGTGCAATTGCTGTTGGGCCCAGTCTGAGAAGTCTGTTCCCTTGGCTGGTGAAGTTTCTCCCCATGAAATTCCTCAATTTCACTAAGGGACCCACTAAGAGACCTCCAAAGGCCTGTCCTGCCAACCTTCTAGACGATGTTTAAATTTGAAGTGGTATATAGCTAAAGTCCTCATTTTAGGGCCCTTGTTTAGACTATCTATGAGTTAGTGTTTGTAAGTCATGGACTTTCTTCATACAAACATTTCATGCAAGAATAACAACATTCAGAACATAAACTGAATTTGGGTTGTTTTGCTTACTAACATATAGGCATGTTATAAATATTGCCGGGCACAATTTTATGAAGGTGTTCCAGTTCCAACTATTTCTTCCCTACGTCTTACTTGAGAGAATAGAATAGATAATTTGGGGGAGAGTTGGAAAGGATGGAAAAATAAAGAGGCTTCCAGAATGTTGTACAATAGAACAAGGAGATAGGTGGGGTGCCAAGCTAAAACGGTCTACAGCTGACTGGCACCCACAGCAACGCGGGCCGTTGTGTAAATGCAGTCACTTTAGCACCGATCTTAATAACTAACAAGGCTCACAGAGAATGGAATACTAGCACATCCTTTGATCCTCACAATAACTCATTGAAGTGACTTATTATCATTCCCAGTTGACCGATTAAAAATCAAGGCTTAGGAAGATGAAGCCATTTGTCTCAGACTTTCCCAAGTAGAAAGGAAAGCTAAGAGCCAAACCGTTTTTCTGTTTAAATTCCATGCACATGTACTGCTTCAACATTCATTCATGGACGTAGACTCCACAGTCGCTGCCAATGGCTTATTGCTTAGCTCTAATCACTGTTCTAGACTTTTAGGAGAGGGCTGTGTCAAGACGAATATCCTCAGGGAATTCTTTTTTTGAACTTACTTTTTATTTTGAAGGAATTACAGATTCATAGGCTAAATAATAGCCCAGGGAACTTTTGATCTGAGAAAAGAGAGCTTATCCACAGTCATCTACAACAATCAATACAGAACAAGTTCTTGTTTTATGTTACTTGAGAAACTCTGGGAGATTTGGGCAGGATTGATCACATTTGGGTAGGTGGGCAAGTCATCGTGGAAGAAGCAGCATTTGGACTGACCTAGAAAAGACAGAATGATTTCTATAAGTGGACAAGACACAGAGGTGGGAGAGAAAAAACCTAGAGTCAGCCGCTAATTCAGGCAAAGATGCAGAGATGGGAAGGTACAGGGCAGGTTGGGGAAAAAAAACAGACATCCAAAGGGGAAGGGGAAAAAAGGTGTATTTTTTAATAAACTCAAGTGCCGTGCTATTCTCTACGGTGTGCTCTGTTTAAAGGTCAACATGAATGGAGATAGATGGACTTCGCTCCTTTTTTTGAACATCCACAGGGCGGGCCCTGCACTGTCAGGGCTAAGAAAGTCAGAGCTTTTTATTTCTCTGGTACAGTAATCCAGAAGGACTTTTATTTGTAGAGTGAAGAAGGTGTTCTCGAAGTTTTTCTTAGAAAAGTAATACAGTGCGACTGAACAGATACTTAGGAAACTAAGTAAGAATGGAGGCCCAAAAGGCTGGTAGTCCACGTCCTAATTCAAACAGGTGTCTCTCCACATATCCCAACCTGTACTGAACAGATTGAAGTTCTTACAATAGTGCATACCATTCAGCGAGATAGTTTAAGTTAAAAATAAGAAGATGAGGCAAAGTGTATTTGTCATAAAGACATTGTGCAGAGAGATTTTTTTTTCCTCCTTTTGCTCAAAATCCTTTCTAAGAGCAGCTATGGCAGACGTTGTTGTTAAGTCTCGATATTCATATTTTTGTTCTTTAAGAAGTTGGTTTGCTTTGCTTTCATTTATATATTGGTTCTGGTAACTATCAGGGTTTCCCTCTTGATTGGCTGCTAGAAATCGCAGAGCTAAGTTGGCACCATGCTTTTTGGAAATACAGAAGATTACACAGCCTGAATATTTGGCATCAACCTCACTTCTGTCTCAGTTGCCATGAGAAATATTTCTTTCTTTAATAATTCTAAAGTTAACAGATATTAAAATGATTCTAACTTACTTGCGAAGGCTTTCCCTTTAGAAAATTTGCAAGAGTGTTTTCAAGCAGGACAAATATAATTTCACTAAGAAAATAGAATTTCGGTATTTCTACTATGAAATGAGTCAGAAATGGCAAATCCATTGTGTCCCTTTTTTAAAAGAATCAATCTCTTTGAACGTTCTCCAACAATTCCCCACCCACACCTCTACTCTACCCCAAAGAGCCTTCAAGTGAGCATCTGAGTGATAATACTAATACCAGGCTTCTCGGGAACCCTTACACAGTCAAGCTGACTATCCTTCACAAAATAGATTTAATATATACATTGTATAGTATGGGCCAGAATCATACCTTGCTCAGAGTAAGGTGCTCAATAAATAAATGTTAATTGTATTTCACATGGGTGTGCCCACTTATATTAGAGGTTCCCAAAGAAAGGATTTGTGCATTACAAATTTTAAATATTTATTTATAATCACTCTGAACATCGTCCTCATCTCTAATATCACTACAGTTGAACCTAGTTACACAGCATACAGAAGCTTTCTTATAATTCACATGAGCTGTAGTTTTGACATTTTTCAGTCCATTCTGTCTGCTGCTTGTTTACAGAAGCTACTGCCTTGTCTATTGGCTCTTTGTAATGAAGTATTTATGGGTCTTGCATCAGGGAAAAGAGCACAGAGCCACAAAAGCAGCTCTCCTGGTTGCTCCACAACCCCACCTCTTTCAGGGTGTGGAGGAGAGGGAGCTGAGACCCACAAAAGGCCTCAGCCCCGGCCATTTCCCTTCACCTGTTGAGCAGGTGGGCCCCAGGTGAGCGCCAGACTCCTGGGTCCGCAGAGTCATTCTGCTCCTTTGTTTGATCGCCAGTTGCTTTCTCTGCCTATTTGTTTTTCTGGATTGGTTTCCTGTCCTGTTCATTAGTCAGTTAGTTCTTCCTTGTTTGTTCTGTGTCTCTTGTGTGTTTCTGCACGTTACCTTGCTCCTAAGCACCGGAAGGCTAATGTCCTTTGTTCCTTGTAATTTGCTTTACGGTGGTGGCAGGGAGCTGTTCGACACATGCGTGCATGTCTGGTGAACAAGGGAGAAGGTTAAAGACTCGCCTGTGAGTATGATCACTTTGTGGGCATGGCCAAATCCTTGCTACAGGGGCCATTCTCACCTTTCTCCTTGACCCCAAAGTCCTCAAAGTGATTTCTAAAGAGAAATCTTGGAGATGGGAGAGTGACACTCTTAAGTGCTAGCGTGGTTATGGTATGCTTTGTTTTTGTTTTAATTTGTTAACCTAACACGAACCAGATACATATATGCCAGTGGAGTTCAGAAAGTCACACGCGACAACAAAGTGGTATACAAAACCGCGCTCTGCTCTCTATAGCCAACTGCAAAAGGAGTGAGAGAGAATTTTGTGGTCCCAGGTGACACAAATAGAATCATTTGTCACTGGTAAGGACCATCGTTTAATTTGTGATCATTTATAAATTGTTAAGACTAAAAGTAGGAAGAGATGCTTTTAAGTTGCCCTGTCTCTTCTTGAACTTATGCTTAAATTTAATTTGAACCCAGGCTGCTGGGTTCAAATAAAATTGGCTCACAAAAGAATCTTATTATTATAGACCCCCTCACTAACTTAGAATTTTTCAGTATTTGGAATGATTCTGATGCACTAAGCTAGAATGTAGTTTATATAATCTGAAAAAGAAGCAAATTCATAATTTTGAACATAAAATGTTACCATCAATGTGCTTAAGTAAAACTACTCTCAAGTGCTATGAATCATATCCCAAACCTCCTCTGAATCATAAATCACCTGAGAAAAATGTAAAATCTCTGCTCCTGGAGGTTCTAATCCTATGGTAAGTCTGGGGTGGGAACGGGAGAGTTCTATTTTTAGTGAATATCCCTGAGATGATTTTAGCTATCAGATAAATTTTGAAAACCCTGCTCTGGAAGTACTGACTAATAATTTCTAGAAAAATTATAGACCAGTACCTTCTGTTGAGAAAAGTTAACTTTCCTCTACCTCAACTTTTACTAATAAGGAAATATCAGGGATCTTATTATAGTTATTGATTGAATTGAATTCAACTGAATTGAACTGAATTGATTGAATTGAATTGAATTGAATTGAATTGAATTGAATTGAATTGAATTGAAGTATCAATTCAATCCCTGCAGCAAGCATTTCTTTCAACACTTCGGTATGCAAAAGATTGATGTAGGCATTGAAGATAAGTAAGTTAGATACAGTTTTGACCTTTGAAGAGTTCATAATTTGATGATAAAAGTGCATTTATTTATTCAGTAATTTTGAAGAACCTTGAATAAAGTTTTGCTGATTTACCTTTTCATTAAACAAATACCCAAAGAGTTTCTACTCATTGACTGGCACTACCCAGGTGCTGGCATTGTATGTATATTAAAATATTTCCCTCTCTTCAAGGAGCAAATTGGAGAAAATCGGAGAAAATCAATAAGGTGACAAGTGACACCGTTGGCTTCCCCTGCTATGATAGAGCAAGTCCAGAGTGCTATGAGAACACTGAGAGACAGAGGATCCCTGACCTAGCCAGACAGATGTGTGTGTGTGTTTGTGTGTGCATGTGCGTGTGTGTGTGTATGCACATGCATGCACGGTGGGGTACATGGGGCTAATCAGGGCCTAATGGACAAATAGAAGTAAACAAGATGAGAGAGGCAGCGAAGAGTGTTTGTAGCAATAAGGCATAATGGAAGGCATGGAAGGGAAGTAAGAAACCCATACATTGGGTGGCATCAAGTAGTTGAGTAAGACCAGAGCCATAATGTTCCTTTTACTTTAGAATACTGACACCCATTCTAGTATTCAGCTATTAGCCTACAGGGGAAGGACACCAAAACAAACCAAACTTTATTTCATCAAAAAAAGGTATCCATGCATTTGTTTTCCAAGATTTAATTCCATATCGGAATTTTGTATAAAGCTGTTGTTTTGAATAAGAAGGTAGATCTACCACAATCAGATGAATTCAGGAATGGTGGGAACACAGGCAGGACAGAGAGCAAGAGAAAGAAAGAAAGTCACATACTTTCCCATCTCCAGAATTCAAATCATTTCACTACTCTAGACTTACATGTAGTAGTAACAGTAAATTTTCCCCACCATCATCAATAACATTACAAAATTATATTTCCACACCTGCCTATTGTTACTAAACAAAGTTGTTTTCTTTTCTATTTAACAGTGCCTGTGGAAATTTGTTTTGCTCATAAAACCACTATTGCTTTAGCTTCATCCATGTCCACACTTCTCAATTTTTCTCCTTTAAATCATTCATGATTTTTGTTGGAACAAAAAACAATAAATAAGTGTCTGGGTTGTAAATGATTCTAATATAATTTTAATCCAGGGTTGAAAAACTTGCAAAAGAATCTGTTTTTTAATAATTGTTTTATAGTTTTGCAACATATTGAGGTAATACAATTTTTTTGTATTGGGGAAAAAGTGTTTAAGATTCAAGTCTTTTAACGTATTAAGGATTTGGAATTTTACATGTGTGATTATGAATCATAATTTATAGCTAGAAAATATACCCAGAGATATCTGCCTAGAGTTGCCCTGTTCTTGCTAGCTACACGTAATATACCATAAATCACCCTTCAGAAATTTGAGTCAGATAGTCGGGTCTCTCCCAGAAAGCTGCCTCGGGGAAGCTATTAGAAGAATGATGTATTTTTATTTCAATGTCAATCAAACCCTGTTGTAGACAACATTATATTTCTTGCTTTATACGGTAAGACAGAATTCCCACTGCAACAAATTTCTAAACAGAAAATAAGAGTAATACATTACTTTGGTTTCTCTTTTCAATCAGAAAATCGAACATTTATTGAAATACTGCAATCGAGAAAAAAGATCAACAAATATTTATTGAGGTGTGTAACTGTTAAGAATACCCCAATCCTTGAGGATCTTACTATTTAATGCCTACTTTGTGCTGTGGTCAATGAATTGAGAAGTTTAGAAGACAGTAAGATGAAGCCTTATTTCTTAAATGCAAAGAATCTGTTTGAGAAAATTAAACCAACACATATGGAACTGTTATTGAGAAAAATGGGCTGGGCACCGTGTGGTTTGGGGATGCTTTGGAATGGACTGTTGCTGTTGATGAGTGATAAAATAAAAGTCTAGAAACATAGGATGTGAAGCTTGATTATAGAATATCTTGAAAGTTAAAAAGAGATACTAATTAGCAGCAGGAAGCCGCTGTGGGCTCCTGAAGAGGGAATGACACAGTGAAATTGCACTTCGGGAAGATTTTGATGCTTTTATTTCCTCCCACCTCTAACTCATTTGGAAACTAAGTAATAGTATAAATTGTGCATCTCAAGAGTTGTCATCTGATCTAACTAATGGACTGTGAAATGTAAAACAGAGCCCCTGTTCTTTGCCTTCAAGTAGTGCAGGATTTCATACCTTGGACTCGTTTGCAGTTGGTGAAGCCAATGGCTCATGGGATTTAAGTCTAAATAAAATAGGTCTGAGGTGATTTTAGACCTCAGACAGATAAACTTTAATCTAACAGAGACGGCTGCAATTAGCAATAGTGGCCAAAACAAAAAACCTGCTTATTTCTGTAATCAACCTGTCCTTTCAAAAAGGTTGATAAATAGATAAATGTGTGTCATGCCCCCTCTAAGTCCCATGCCCTTGGCAGGCATTACTAATTGATCACAGAGTTCTTTTTTTTGCTGTGTTCTGATGGGCCTTGCGATACTTCTCAAAAACTCCATAGGAAGTTGCTATCAATTTGCGCAATTGGTCTTGGAGATGAAAACTGCTACCTTGCAAACCCTGTCTAAGATAATGTTTATAAATTTGCCCAATCAGCTGTGCCACTTACTACAATATCATTTTTTTGATGCCACAATATCTTTATGCCTCTTAATTTATCATTTAACAGTAGAAAGAAAGAATTGGGTGATTCTCAAAATTCTCTCATATTTAAAAGCAGTCTGATATATCTCAAGAGTGATTTGTGACACCCACAGAGTTCATAGTTCAAGTAAACAACTGAAAGAGATGTAAAAGCACCTAACTGGAAAATTCTAAAACAGAATCTGAAAAACAAGGCCACCACAGCCAAGACCCATCTTCGCCTGTCCTTCTCTAGAGAGAATCTCTCCTGTCTGCTGAATGAAAATTAGCATAAAAATGCCCCTATGATCAGCAGAATGTTTAACTAATGATGATGATGACAGTCTAGAATTATTGAGCGTTTACCTTGTTCTAAATACTCACCTAACAGACTTCCTATCATTATTTCATTCAATCTTCAGTAACTTGGTGCATTGCTATTATATCGCTATTTTACAAATAAGAAAATTTATCAGTTGGGAAATTTGCAAATCAGGTTCAGAGAGATTAATTTTTCCAAGATCGTACAACCACTAGGTGTTAAAACCGTGATTTGAAGTGAAGTCTGTTCTTTGTGTTTTTTTTTTTCAATTGAGGTAAAATTGGTACATAACTTTATATGTTTCAAGTGTACCACATAATAATTCAATATTTGCATATGTTATAAAGCGATCACCACAATAAGTCTAGCTACCATCTGTCACCATACAATTGACCCCCTTCACCCTTTTTACCCTCCCAACGCCCTTACCCTCTGAAAAACTATCAATCTCTTCTTCAAATATCTGAGTTTTATTTTGTTTGTTCATTTATTTGGTTTTTAGAGTTCATATTGAGTGAAATCATATAGTGTTTGTCTTTCACTGTCTGGCTTATTTCACTTAGCATAATACCCTTAAGGTCTATCCATGTTGTCACAAAAGGCAAGATTTCCTTCTTTTCTCATAGCTGAATAATATCCTATTGTGTATATATACCACAGCTTCTTTATCCGTTCATCCATTAACGGGCATATAGGTTGTTTCCATATCTTGGCTATTATAAACAATGCTGCAATGAACGTGGAGGTACACATATCTTTTCGAATTCCTGTTTTTGTTTTCTTCAGATGAATACCCAGAAGTGGAATACTTGGATCACACAGTAGTTCTCCTTTTTGTTTTTTGAGAAACCTCCATACCATTTTGCATAGTGGCTGCATCAATTCACATTCCCTCCAATAATATATGATAGTTCCCTTTGTCCACAACTTCTCCAACACTTACTTCTTATCTGATACTAGCCACTCTGACTGATATGAGGTGATATCTCATTGTGGTATTGATTTGCTTTTCCCTGATGATGACTGATGTGAAATGCCCTTATTATGCCTGTTGGCCATGTGTATGGCTTCTTTGGAAAAATATCTATTCAGGTCCTCTGCCCATTTTTTAATCATTTTTATTTGTTTGTTATTGAGTTGTATGAGTTCTGTTTATAGCTGAGAAGCCTCAGCATCTCCTTAGGCTGGTCTGGGACCAAATTGCTGTCTGAAGTGTTTATATATTATCATGGTTAGTAGTTAAGTGAAATTTGTGCATTTTGGTTAACATTAGAATACATCGTTCCTCTGCAGCCCATTATTTTATCTGGTAGTTTGTGACTCTAAAATTCCCACTGTTGTGTATGTTAATTTATGAAAATAAATTGTGGGGAAAAAGACTTAAAAATAAAAAAAAGAGTGATCTAGTTTTATTCTTTTACAGTGGCTGCCTGATTTTCCCAACACATTTATAGAAGAGACTGTACTTTCCCCATTGTATATTCATGCCTCCTTCATCATAAATTAATTGATTATATACACATGGGTTTATTTTTTTTTAAGATTTTATTTATTTATTTGACAGAGAAAGAGATCACAAATAGGCAGAGAGGCAGGCGGAGAAAGAAAGCTGAGCAGAAAGCCTGATCCCTGGCTCTATCCCAGGACCCTGAGACCATGACCTGAGCCAAAGGCAGAGGCTTAACCCACTGAGCCATGTAGGAACCCCTACACATGGGTTTATATCTGGGTTTTTTATTCTGTTCTGTTGGTCTATGTGTCTGTGTGTATTTGAAATCAGGGAGCTTGATACCTCCAGCTTTGTTTTTTGTCAAGATTGTTCTGGCTATTCAGAGGTTTTTATTTGTTTGTTTTTGTTTTTGTTTTGTTTGTTCGTGGTTTTAAACATATCTTAAAATTATTTGTTCTAGTTCTGCAAAACAATGCCATTGGAATTTAGATTGAATTTCTGAATTACTTTGGGGAGTATGGAAGTTTTAACAATATTAATTCTTCCAATCCATAAACATGAACTATCTTTTCATTTACTTATATCTTCTTCAATTCCTTTCACCAATGTTTTACAGTTTTCAGGGTACAGATCTTTCACCTCCTTGGTTTAATTTATTCCTAGATATTTTACTCTTTTTGATGCCATTATAAATGGGATTGTTTTCCTAATTTCTCTTTCTGGTAGTTCATCATTATTGTATAGAAATGCAACCAATTTCCATATATTGATTGTATATCCTATAAATTTACTGAATTCATATATTATATCTAAGAGTTTTTTGGTGGAGTCTATAGGGTTTTCTCTATATAGAATCATGTCATCTATAAATAGTGATAGTTTTACTTCTTCCTCTTCTATTTGGATGACATATATTTCTTTTTCTTGCTTAATTGCCATGGCTAAGACTTCTAATGCTATGTTGAATGAAAGCCGCAAGAAAGGGCACATCCTTGTCTTGTTCCTAATCTTAAGGAAAAACTTTCAGCTTTTCACCATTTAGTATGATGCTTGTCGTGGGTTAGTCATATGTGGCCTTTATTTTAGGATTTTAAAGTTTTTATTTTAATTCTAGTTAGTTAACATACAATGTTTTATTAGTTTCAGGCGTACAATCCATACATCATTAGCATACATCACCTGGTGCTTATCACCATGTATACTCCTGAATCCACATCACCTATTTAACCCATCCCCTGCCAGTCCCCTCTCCTCTGGTAACCATCAGTTTGTTTTCTATAATTAAGAATTTGTTTCTTGGTTTGTTTCTCTCTCTTTTTTTCCCCTTGTTCCCTTGTTTTGTTTCTTAAATTCCACTTATAAGTGAAATCATATGGTATTTATCTTTCTTTGACTTAGCATTATAATCTGTAGCTCCACTCATGTCATTGCAAATAGCAATGGTTCTTTCCAGAGTTTGGCTATTGTGGACATTGCTGCTATAAACATTAGGATGCACGTGACCCTTTGGATCACTACATTTGTATCTTGAGGGTAAATACCCAGTAGTGCAATTGCTGGGTCCTAGGGTAGCTCTATTTTCAACATTTTGAGGAACCTCCATACAGTTTTCCAGAGTGGTTGTACCATCTTGCATTC
>CM052799.1:120380633-120531438 GCA_028533885.1 Nasua narica
GCATTAATTTTATATCCTGACACTTGACTGAATTCCTGTATGAGTTCTAGCAGTCTTGGGGTGGAGTCTTTTGGGTTTTCCACATAAAGTATCATATCATCTGCAAAGAGTGAGAGTTTGACTTCTTCTTTGCCAATTTGGATGCCTTCCAATGGAATTTTCTGTAATGAGGAACTATTCTGTATTGGCAGTGTCCAATACAATAGCCACTGTCCACAGGTAGCTGTTAAGCGCTTGAAATGTAAATAATACGGGCGCCTGGGTGGCTCAGTGGGTTAAAGCCTCTGCCTTCGGCCCAGGTCATGATCCCACGGTCCTGGGATCGAGCCCAGCATGGGCTGTCTACTCAACGGGGAGCCTGTTTCTCCCTCTCTCTCTGCCTGCCTCTCTGCCTACTTGTGATCTCTCTCTCTCTCTCCCCCCCCCCCCCGTGTCAAATAAATAAATAAATAAAATTTAGAAATGTGACTAATACAACTAAAAAAATTTTAATTTCATTTAATTCAAATTTAAATACAAACAGCCATATATGGCTAGTGGGTACCATATTGGAAAGCACAGTGCTAGATGATGAACTCTTTAAGAGCAGGTACCACAAATGTTTTACTGATGACTGTATCCTCAACATTTAACAAAGTAGCCTAGTATAATTAGATACACAATAACATTATTGAATGAACAAATAGGCTTAAAATCTATGAACATAATGCAAGTTTTGTTCCTAAAACATCAACCCATTGTAAAATCCACTCAGACTCTTCATACTTTGAGACTCAGCATCACAATCAGGATAACATAGGATAATTAAGATAATGTTATTGATCAATATCAGTATATGAGGAAACATTAATTAAAATAAAATAATTTTGTGAAGAGAAGTTTTACCAGTAAATCATTGATCAGCCAGAAGACAAAAATCTTTCTCATCTTTCTTTTTTCTTTTTAAGAATTTTATTTCTTTATTTGAGAGAGAGCACAGACGGAGATTGAGATGGAGAAGCAGACTACTCACTGAGCTGGGAGCCAGACATGGGCTCAATCCCAGGACCCTAAGATCATGACCTGAGCCAAAGGCAGATGCTTAACAGACTGAGCCACCCAGGTGCTCCATCTTTTCATCTTTCTTAAGAGGAAATGGATTTTTACTTGATATAAAAAAGCCACACAAAATTAGAAGTATTTGCCCTTTTTCCAAATGTAGTAGAAAATTGTGTCTCTCAGTTAGTATAATAAGTTTGGTAATACCCATTGCTAGATCCAAAAGGAAATTAAGATAAAGTTTAAGTGCATGTGAATAATTTTAAAAGCATCCCTTAAAAAGAGAAAAATGCGCTGCATAATATTTTTTGTCTGCATGATGCCAAAAGCTAGACTTAATCCCTGAATAAAAATATACAAATCATTATAGACTGCTTTAATAAAAGATTTTTACATTTTACTAAGATAAAACAAGATCCATATTGATGTGAGATGTTACTAGGGTGGCAACGATTGGTAGTTATTTTTTTCAAGAAAGTTTATAAAGGTATTATAAGAAACTATCAAATCCTAAAGTAAGATGACAGTCCCATGTTACCTTAGTCTATGAGCAAGTTTCTATGAAATTTCCATACACTACTGGGCATAAAAACCACCCAGGAAGCCAGAAGTATAAATTCTCAGCTGTCACTCACACAGATTATGATTCAGAAGGTCTCGGGAAGAGCTCAGGAATGTGCATTTAACCAACCCTTATCATTTTGGTCCATGAACAACACTTTGAGAAATACTGTAAATTCTTCTAAGATAACTCTATGAAGAAAGCAGGGAAAACATTAACTTGATGAAATGTTTCCTTTTTTAGGAACCATGCAGAATTGATATGCTTGGGTCATGGCATACATCATGAACTGCCTTGCCACATCTGATGCATTGCTCTTCTCCTCATCGCCACCACCATTTTGTAGTTCGAGGGTCATTGATCCCTCATCCCCAATTCCAGATGTGAGCACTGAATTGCTATTAAGTTTGAGCCCATTCCCATCACAAACATGACCTAACCTGGTCCTATCAGACTGAAATCCTGGACTTTTGTTTGGTTAGGAGAAAGACACTCTACCTCTCTCTTTCTCTCTCTGGGCATATGTGAGAAAGAACGCAATCCCCAGAGCTGTTGGCAGCCATCTTGCAACCATGTGTGAAATCAGGCTTAGGATAAAACTGACACCATGAACAAAAGGCAGAGCAAAGAGACAGAGTCCTTAGGGACATTGCCGAGCTAGATCAAACCAATCTTGTAGCCTGCCCTACCTCTAGACTTTCCAGTTATGTAAGTCAATAAATTCTCCTATTGTTTTAAACAGTTTAAGTTTTCTGTTATTTGGAACATAAAAAGACTTAATTGATACAGGCTGCCGTTTTAGATTTTATACACCCATTTTTCTTTTTTAGCTCTGATCTCTGTGTCTTCAAGATGTTATTTTGCTGTTCCTTCTCCAGTGCCGCTTTAGGCAATAGATAAATGTCTTAAGTTTTCATAATCCCCCCACCCCCCGTACAATTGCTAACAATGCCCTTGCTGTTCTTCTTCTTCACCTACCACTTTCTCTTCTCACTAGAACTGAGCCATCAGATAGACAGGTACTTCTACCTCCTGGGAAAAAAGAGCTGATTTAATGAAGTCCATATCTTTATAAGAAACTGCCTTTCCAAAGGCTTGATGAATGCATTAGCTCCCCCTCAGAACCCTCTGTGCACTTTTATTCTGGCTGCTCTAGGATTTTAGGTGTATTTCAAAAGCATTTAGATATTCTTCACCTTTTGGTTCTTTCATGCAATATCTTTCATATTTCGTCTTGTCACAGTAGAGAAAGATGAAGATGCAGAGGAAACCACAGTGGACAGCCAACAGAAGTCAGACGGCCCCTTACAGGGGCCTCAGGGGCAGCTGAATAGAGGAGCCCACCAAAGAAAAACCCCGGGCTGTCAATCTATCTGTGCAAGAAGTAGCAACTGTGAGGTTCAGTGCTGTGAAGACAGACAGCAGAATAATCCTCACTCTTTGTTTCCCCCCTTCACTTAAGGAGATGAGGGCATATGAATTAAATTAAAGTCAACAGTAGAAACTGAATCCAGGAAGTTTGCAAGGTAGAAAGAAAAAATTCAAATAGAATTTCAAACCATTCTTTCCAAGGCTTTGAGAATATAGATGGAAGAACCTTTACTAAAAACCTTCTCTAATTACTTCGTGGACCAAAGTGAGATTGAAACAACTAAGGGCTAGAGAATATTTTCATTAACCTCTCATCTCCAAAGAAAAAAAATCAAGTGTTCATCTCGAGAAATGTTATCACCAAACTTATTTGTTTGTCTACTTACTTAGTTGTTGCTGTCTGCTTTGTCACTTATATAATGTTAACATTCTTTTAAAATGGGCAGATGGACCTCATTCAAGTTCTGACAGTAACTCTTTGTTATTGGTACAAATGGCTTCAGAGGTATTTAATTACCATTAGTAGTCATCCGTTTGCTCCTAGCTGGTGACATTTGGAATAGTAAACAGGCAGCATTCTTTGTGTCCAGTGAGTTCATAGAAAGTTAAACCTACTTTTGACAACAGACTCAAGCTTAGCTACCATTAACCCCTCTTCAGTTACTGGATGATGTGTTTGAACACTATGAATGATTAATGAAGGCTAAATAGTCCACTTTCTATCTTAAAACCTTTTTGGTAACTGCCAGAGAGCAGACTGGGGAGGTGAGGTCGGCTCAAGCAAGAATTCATGCAGTCTGTTGCTTGCACTCTAAAACTCACACACGACACACATTAATCGGTCAATTATTTATTTTCAAGATACTTAATAAATTAGAAACTCTGATCTTGATGCCTTTTCCCTTTCACAGACCAATACCGGGGACCATGATTTGTGCCAGCTTAGCACTGGAAAGCAAATTTTGCTTGTATGTCTGAGTGCATGATGGTTCCCTCTCAGGGAAACCAAGATAAAGTCTTGACAACTGGTAGCAACAATTACAAGGTTCCTAAAAGTTGGCTGTGAATTTTCCTGCAGCAGATTCTAGGATTGTTCTTGGGAAAAGAATGTATCATCCATGAAGTTGAGAAAACCACATAAGTTCATGGATGTAAGAAGCATCCTACCATTAACTCCTCCAGATACATCTTTTGCAAAAGAGATTATGCAAGAGACCGGGGAAAGCTGGAAGCTAGAAGGATGCAGATATTAAGAATGCAGGCCAGGCAGGGGCGCCTGGGTCACAGAATCAGTTAAGCCTCTGACACTTGGTTTGGGCTCAGGTCCCGATCCCAGAGTGGTGAAATTGAGCCCTGATCTGTGCTGAGCGCAGTCTGCTGGAGACTCTCCTTCTGCCCCCCCACCCCCACCCCAGCACTCTCACTCTCACTCTCGCTCAAAAAATAAATAAATAAATCTTAAAAAAATATATAAAAGAATGCAGTGCAGAGCACTGAAAAGGTGAAGATAACAGCTGACTCCAAGGAAGGGAAAGATAAAGAACAAAGAAGCAGATTTGTAAGTTGGTAACACAGTCTGGGAACACAGCTTAAACATAGGTAACTTTAAGCATAAGCTTTTAATGCATTTTCTCAGGTGTTTGTGGCTATGCCTTCAATTTTTCTCTTCTTCGCCTTCATAACTTTATAGAATTTAGGGCATCACGTATACCTGACATATACCTGATCACCCAAACAACCCAGAACTTGAGATGCACAGCAAGTAACACAGATACATCTTTCCAATCCCCTCTGCTGAAAACAAACAAAAAAATCTGTTACTTCTTGTTTGGTAGTCTGTTGGGCATGTATCCCTTTAATAGTTACCAAATGAAGTGCCTAGGGATAATTTAAATTAATTCTAAAACTTAATTAAAATTAAATTTAAATTCATTAATATCTCATTTTTATACTGTGCTTTAGCCATCACCTTTATCAAATATGTATTTATAGAGCATTTCCACCTCATTAATTTATTGAACCAACATTTATTAGCACTCATTATTTGGCAGACAATGTACTAGGCACCAGGGATACAGAGATATTTAACCTCTAGCCTTTGCTCACAAGGATCTCAATGTCTGTTTGGAGAGATGAGCAAGGAAGGGTAAGAGCAATACAAAGGGTACCCTGGGAGGGCAGAGGAGCCAGGCTGGAGTAGATTTAGAGAAGCTGCTCCAGAGAGAGCAAAATTAAGCTGGTCCTGCAGTATGACCCACCCCCAGCCATGTGTCACAGTGTCTGGGACTCCTGGGGCTACCCCCACTTACCTAAGAATCAGCCTTACCTGCAGGACCTGGAGGCCCTCGTTCTGTGGCTGACCCGGGAATGGAGCATCAGAGGAAACCAGGACTCACAGTCATGCCATCATACCCAGGACTCAAAGAAACCTTATTCTACTGTCAGGTTCTCTTTCAAGACCCAGGGTGACAGCAGAGGAAACTAGCCATAGCTGCAAGAGTAGGATAAAACAAATGTTAGGGAAGAGAGGAAGGGAGGGAGGGGGGCAGAGAGAGAGAGAGAGAGAAGTAAAAGCATATCAATCCCAGAGGAGTGAAGGGAAGAGGAAAACTACACTGTGCAAATGATCTGAAACATCCACCTTGAGTAAAGCTCCTAGACGTTAATAGTGCTTGACACAGCTCAGGGCGTGCAGACGGTGCCCAGGAACAGCACATTGTAAATGTGCGGTCGGTTAGAGAGAGGGTTTTGCAGAACCAGCAAATCATATAAATTCTGATGAAGGCATGATTAAACTTCAGCGTGGGAATCTTCACCCCAAGTGGATTTGCAGCTGATGAGGACAGCTCATCAGGTAAGCCAGCGGGAAGGAATTTCCTGGGGCCGATCCTCCTAAACTTGGTCCCACACACTCCCTAAAAGAGATGTCCACATACTTCTCAGACCTCTCACCCAGGTCATCCCGGCCAGGATGTCCCACCTTGTTCACAAGCACCCAGGCCACACAAGGCAGCCCTGTCTGGCTTCCTACTACCTCCTTAAGCTGAGAGGGGCAGGTCACTTTAGTTCTGGCTTCTCCCAGTATCCTTCAGCCCAAGGGACCAGCCACAAAGCTGCTGGCTGGAGTTTATCAAGTTTTGGGGTGGGCCGGGGTTGGCGAAGGGGAAAGGCAAACAGCTCCAGGCTTTTCCCTGACAGTCACTAATTGGGGATGAAGGCAGAAGGGACAGAAACAAGATGGGTTGAGTCTGTGAAGTGGTGGGGAGGGCGTGTGGCCACCCAGAAAGCAAAAAAAAAAAAAAAAAGTCCCAGCACTCTGATGGCCTCTAATTGGATAATTTTGCTTTGCGCAGAGGCCTTTGTCTCAATGGCTTCTCCTATTAGTGGCTTCAACGTTAGCTCTTAAAATAACTGATGATCTCACCGGAAAGAAGAAATCTCTTCAAAATCAAAGAAGGCTTAAATTTGAATACAAAGGTTTGCCCAACACCATTAACTTTACTTTGGGGCCAGATTATGAAAAGGAAAATATTCTGGCAGGAGCCAGGGAGTGGGTTATGACTAGAATGGGTCAGCACACAGAAATCTTGCAAGTGAGGCTGGGGTGGCTTGGGAAAGAAAGTTCCCCAAGGGCTTGCCTGAGCAGGGCGGGGCATGCAGCTGTGCGCACAAGGCCCAGTCAGTGCCTGCGTAAATGCGGTCAGCGACCCTCATTCAAACCTTCTTTCCATCTCAGGAGCTGTGTGACTTCTAGAAAATGATTTGTCCTTTTTTAGGCCTCAACTTCCACACTTGTATAATGGGCCAAGGAAGACAAGATCTACCTCTTAGGGTTGTGGACGTTAACTGAGACAATCCAGTTCCCGTGTTAGGGCAGGAGGTATGGTGTGTGTTTAGGAAGTGCGGTGATCAATGTCTCCAAACCGTAGAACCCTCCCATGACATGAGTACTTGTTATCTCCAACAAACAAATGAGGAAACTTAAAGTAAGAAGGTCTGGATAAATTACCTAATTACTCTGGTCACAGAGTCGGGATTGGCACTCATGTCTAAGTGTCTATGTCATCTTGATTCTTTTCCATTAATTCCATGCTGCACTCACTGTTTGTTTGGTTGGGTTTTTTGTTTTTGTTTTTTTTTTTTTTTAGTCAGTCCTTTTGCTTTGTTTATATGTCAAAGTATTTATATCCGAATATACTCTTAATGCCCAGAAATTTGGCCTTGGTCCAAAACCGTAAGGACCTACAAGGCAAGGCAACTCTAACATTTATCATTTGTTTTCTGGCAATGCTCACATTTATCATTTGTTTTCTGTGAACATGCCCAGAGTGCCTTCATAGCAGCTGCAGGGAGTACCCACTCTGCTTAAAAGGGCTGCAAGAACCTGGACCAGTCTTGCCAAGTATCAGGGACCCACAAGACTGGTTTTGAAGGAACCAATTCCACATAATTGCAATTTTATTTACTCTGTGATCTGGGCAATGCACACAGACCATGGAATGTGCAGGTAGGAGGAAGGGATGGCAGGATATGTTTGTGGCTTAGCCAATTTTTACTCCTTTCTGCAAGACTGGATCCATTCCACAAGGCTGCTGCCTTCTGTGAGGAAAAATAAAGGACTTCAGAGAATACATTCATAAGAACCTTCCTAAAACAAAGGGCTCCCTCTGCCCTAAGTGCCACAAGCTTCTCAGAGGAAGGTGTCATTGGAGGTGAACATGAGGCTGGCATCCAGACTTTGGCCCAAGGCAGTCACTGTAAACATGCTCATCATTTTCTGTCTGACTGTCCTTTGCTGCTTTCTTTGAGACACTTGTTTCCTCACACGCCTTGGACAATTTCAGCTCGCCTATGAACTCTTTCAGGCAGCAGCGGTTTGTTTTGTTTCTTTTTTTTTTTTTTTTAAGATTTTATTTATTTATTTGACAGAGAGAGAGATCGCAAGTAGGCAGAGAGGCAGGCAGAGAGAGAGGGGGAAGCAGGCTCCCTGCTGAGCAGAGAGCCTGATGCGGGGCTTAATCCCAGAACCCTGAGACCATGACCTGAGCCAAAGGCAGAGGCTTTAACCCACTGAGCCACCCAGGCACCCTGTTTGTTTTGTTTCTAATTGAGTCTCAGCATTGTTGAAAGGACATGAAATGTGTATCTGGGAATACACTTAGGCTGCAAAGCTGAAAGTAGTCTAAGCAAAAAGGAAAATGCATTATTTCACATAAGAGGAAGTCTAGATCTAGAGCAGTTTCAGGCCGGCAAATTCAGCAATTTAAATGCACAATCATAGACCCAGGCACTCTCCACCTTTTCTCCCTCTTAATGTTAGTAGGTCAGTTACATCTTTCTTGGTTGCAGGTGACAACAGTCTCCAAAGGCCAAAGAGTGTCCCTCTTCTGTGAGTCTATTTTTAAGAGCAAGAGGAATCTTCCCAGAAGCCCCCAGACCAACCACACCTTCTGTTTCATTGACCAGGTTTGGGTCATTGTCACCTCCTAAGTTGAACACTGGCAAGAGGTCACTAGATTCAGCAAGACTGACTGCCTAGGGCCGGCAGGAAGGCCAGGTGCCACTGAAACACAAAGCTGCTCGATATCTTTGTCCTGACAACAAAGAAGAATGGTGATGGATGTTGACTAGGAACCAGCAGTGTCCACCGTGATATTTGCGGTCATACAGATCTGGGTTTGAATCCAGGCTCACCATTTACAAATGTAGACAATTTCACCTCTTAAAATTTTAGTATCCTCACATATAAAATCGAGTGAAAAATATCTACTGCATGGGTGGCTGGCGAGGACTACACAAGGTTGTGCTTATGAAAGGGACAGTTCAGAGCCTGGCTCGTAATAGTTACTTAACGCCTGTTGGTTTCCTGTTCTCACTCTTGCATCCCTTTTGGAAATCTTTCAGCATATGTGTTTCCATTGACTAAAGGATATTCTCTTGTCTCTTTCTGTCCCTATGGTCTGGTTTTCATTTTCTTGCCTCTTCCTGTGATTTCTGCTTTCACAATACTATTAGTTATGCTTTAAGAATATGATTATCACTTGTCATTAATGTTGCTGTTGGGATAATTGATAAATGTGTAGTATAAATTGATGTTTGCCCAAAGTTCCTATCTGTTGTCAGCTTTGACCCTGATGATGTGATCAATTGGAGATGCTCCAACTAAAAGTAACCAGCCAATTTATTTCCTTGTAACTTATTATATTTAATAAGTAAGAGCCATCTACATACTTTGTCCAGTGAATATACCCACACGTTAATCTTGATCAATTGCTAGCAAGGGTTTAATGAGGCCTTTGTTGGCATGGTTTAAGATACCCCTATGCTCACTTACCATTTGTGGAGAAACTTAAGAAAGGAAAATTCATGTATTTTGTCACAAGATAGGTTTCTTGCTGCCCTAAGAAACAAGTATTCGGTTGGCATAACAGAACACAAAAAGGGCTAATGAGGATGCACCAATTTTGATTATTATTAAAAAACACATTTATTTTTAAAAATTGAAGACAGTCTCTGATATGTATGAGTTATAACTGCTCTTAGGGAGATGCTACAGAAAATATTTATTCTGCATTAGAGAAGAGCTGATGATCTTTTTTTAACTTTACTTAATATTTCTAAATAGTTTTCTTACATACAAAGAGAAAGTTCATTAGTGCTTCGTCATTTACTTAGCACCTACTATGTGCAACACTGTGCTACATGAAGCAGACGACACAAAAGTCAAGGGAGATCCGGCCCTGGTTCATGAGGATGACAGTCCAGTTGGAGAGAGAAGTACCAACAATTAGCTTGAACAAGGCAGAACAGCCATGCGGGGTGAAGGAGAACAGGAATGGCTTCCAGCACCATCACATCTAGCTGGTGGCCCTGGGCAAACCACTTCCCTTCCATGGGCCCAGGTTTCCCTCATTTGTAAAATAAACCATTTGAACTGGAGAATGTCTAAAGATGGAAATTCTAAAATTCTATGGTTTTCAAGGTGGTCCAAAAATCACTAAAAGCTGGAGTAGTCTGCAGAGGGGATTTTGAAAGACAGAGAAGATGTGTGTGGAGGGAATCTGAGAGAGGGAAGAAGAACACAATCAGAGCAGTGGGAACTAGATGGAGCCAGCAGTAATTCCTGGGTCATGAGTGTCATCCTAACCAGAGGGAGGAGTGTGTTAGACAACAAAAAATCCAACTGGACAACAAGCCCAGAGCCAGACATGTGACTGGATCAGCCAGCCTTGATGTCTCTGGAGGTGTCAACCTTTTATTTCCTTTTTTATTGGATCCATTTCCTTATTTCTCTTCTTTCTCTCCTACCTCTCCTTTGTCTACTCCTTTAATCTCAATAGTTTTTCTCTTCCTCTCCTGTCTTCTCCATGTTTCCTTCCTTCTGTTGAAATGGTGTTTATAGTTTACAGGGGACTTTTCCTTGCATGAAACTCTTTAGTCAGAAAATAATGCACACCATCCCCAGACTTCTGGGGATTCAGACTCTGGCTTGAAAATCTGGTTTTGAATCCTGCTTATGCTGCTTAATGGCTGTATACATGGCCTCAGACAAATTCCTTAAGTCCCCCCACTTTCATGTCCCCATCTGCAAAATGAAGGTAATAATGATCTCCCACTCATAGAGTTGTTGTAAGAGTTAAATGAACAAATAAAGCATTTAGAACAGTGCAGGGAGTCTGGTAGGTTCAACGTGTGTGTTAGCCATCATTTGGGAAAGACCTATCAAGTCATTTTCTGACGCACTTATGTGGGTCATAACATGCATGTTTTTCTAAGATTTTTGGTGCCCAACACCCACAGTTTGTGACTTACTGACAACTTTTACTTGAAGGAGTCAGAGTACCATCTGAGTTAATCTTTTAAATGTGCCAACCAAAATTTCAAGAATATTTAAGGTCTCCTGAGCAAGGCCATGGCCTAAAGTTGCAGCCATTTTAATTAGCTTCACCTTCTCTACCCCATGATCCAGAACTCTCTAATTGCAGCGTGGCAGCCTCCTGCTCTCTGTCACAGATCTGACTTTACCTGCTACTATTTAAATTTCATGAATCATTCTCCCTCTGTTGGATCTCCTGAAACCTCTGAAACTAAATGAATAATTACCCAGATGCAATTGTCACCATTTATAAAAGATGCTGTAAAAAGATTTTTTTTTTCCTTTTTCTAAAATGAACCTTTTTTCTTTGCTGGTTGTCTCCAATTTGTAGCATGAAGTAAATGTCAGCTATTCCTCTGAACAGAGAAGGACATTCTCAAAATCAAGAAGCCTGACACCCAGGAAGCAAACACTTTCTTTTTCCAAAAGTGGTGGGAGTATGCCATGGCAACCCCATTGGAGTCCTAATGTTAAGGCTTGCCTTAACGCTCTCCTCCAGATATTGACTCAGTGGGAACCCCTGGCATGAATGTCAATGACAAACAGCTAGAGCAGGAAGTCCCCTGGAACACAGTGAGGCTGTTCTTCAATACAGAAGCATCATGCTCTTAGTAATGAGGTCTTTCCTTGAATATCTGGGGCATATTCTGGTTCTTTCCACCTAGCCAAATGTCAGGTCTAATCTACAAACTATAGAGCTATCAGACTTAGTAGATAAAACAACTATTGGGGAAACATTGAAATAGGAGATCAGTTTTAATCATTTGTAATTTTCTCTCCCATTTTATTTGTCATGTTGTGTTTAAATGTCAGGGAGGGACTCTCCCAATGTTTACAGTCCTGGTGTCTTACTCATGCATCCATTCATCTATTCAAAAATATCAGAGGAGCCCTTCTTATGTGTTGGGTGTCGATTCTCATTTCCTTTATATATAATAGTGGCTCCTCCTCTTCCTCCTATTCCTCAAATATTGATGTTTCCCAAGGAGGTCTCATTCTTTTTTTTTTTTTTTCAATTTAAAATTATCCTATTTATTTACCTAAGTTTCCACTTTTTTTAGTTCTGATTGTTTTTAACTTTGATTTCAATGTAGTTAACATAACAGTATCATATTAGTTTTAGGTGTACAGTATAGTGATTCAAGGAAGTCTCATTCTTGATGCCCACTCTCCCCAGTCTTAAAGCTCTGCTGTGGATAATCTCATTCATCCCACAGGGCTTTAATTACCCTCCACATTTTCAAAACTTCCTGAAACCCTATCTCTGGTCACTGAGACACTCTAAGTTCGAAACCCACTTTAACAGCTGCCCTATTAAACATCACCTCTTCCACAGCCCGCAAATTAATATGTCCAAAAAATGATTCGCTATCTTCTCCCTGTTCTTCCCCCATGATCCTGATCTTGGCTGCCGTCTCCGATACCTCCTGGAAATTCAAGTTACAAATCTTGTGGTCCATTTTTGCTCTGCTCACCTCTGTAGTCAGCTCCAAATCCCATCCATCGCCTAGACGTCTCTTGAAGACCGCACTGCCTCTGAACCTCACACCCTCAAGCTTTCTAACCCACTCTCCTCAGCTCTGATTCATCCTCCACACAGACACCACAGTTGGCTTCCTGAAAATAAGTTAATCATGCTTTTCCCAAAAGAAGATAAAACAACATGTAAAGTTTAAAAAAAAAAATCCTCTATTTTCTGTTGCCTTTAGGATTATCTGAAGTTCACTTCCTATGCTGTACCTTTCTACCACAGTGACGGTCTCTTCACCAGTCTCCAGAAGTACCAGGCAATTTCAAAGCATTACACTTTTGTTGACATATTCCAACTTCTTCTTCAGGCCATTTTTGCCTATACAGCCCTGCTTATTCTCTGACTTCCACGCAGATGTACTGACCCTGCATATCTATGGCTGTGTTCTCACATCAGTATTTTTCAAATCTCTCATTTTATTGTGAATGACCCATTCACATATCTGTCTGCCCCTCTAGGTTGAAAACTCCTTGAGGGTTGGGATCATGTTTTAGTCATCTTAACACATCATCCAAAGTGCCCAGAGCCTGGAATATGGCAAGTTTTCATTAGATGTTCATTGCATACATGGGTGGACAAATGAATGTATGGATGATTAGATGGTTTCTATAGCCTCTTTGTAGGGGTGGGATTAACAATATGAAGTTTTAATCATATATATAAGGCCAATTCTTTCTGCTATAGATAAAAAGTGACCCAACTCAAAAAATGGTTCACCTGGATGAAAAAATTCCAGTTCAGAGACTGCAAGGGACTCAAAAGTGACGTGAGTTCTTTTCCCCTTTTTCCCCATGCTCACACTCTCTTATTCTCTTCATCTCTTGTCTCTGCTTTTTTTTTTTTACTCTTTGTCTTGATTATTGGCTTCATTCTCCCCTGCAGCTAATGAACATCCTTTTGCAACTGGAGCCAGAGTGGCTGGGATTACATCATCACACCTTAATGACCCCAGGAGAAGAGAGTGAGCTTCTTGCTCCAGAATTTATCTGCAAAATCCCAGTGAAGGATTCTAACTGACCATTCAGCGTGACCAGTACAATGGCATTCTCAATGGGCCTGGAACACTTTCTCTTCATTTTGTCCTAGAGAAGAGGGATAGTGCCCTTTGATTAGTAGTCCTGCAGAAGCACATACAATAAGGTCAAGACAATTCCCTAAAGAGTAGTAATATCATTTCATAAATGAGGAAAATGTTGCTAGGAGAGCAAAAGGAACAGATTTCCACCATATCCTGAACTTTCTTTAGGCATGTAAGTTACAACTTAGCACACTTCAAAAATGTGGTAAAGGTATTTAATTTTTAAAAGATATGAATTTAAATATTTTCTAAATAAATTATATAAATAAAAGTGAGAAGAAGACTGCAGTGTTAGAAAACTTTTCATGTTTGTTTTTGTGTGTGGGTATTTGAATTTTTTTTTTTTTTTAAGATTTTATTTATTTATTTGACAGAGAGGGAGAGATCACAAGTAGGCAGAGAAGCAGGCAGAGGAGGAAGCAGGCTCCCTGCTGAGCAGAGAGCCCGATGCGGGGCTCGATCCCAGAACCCTGGGATCATGACCTGAGCCGAAGGCAGAGGCTTTAACCCACTGAGCCACCCAGGCGCCCCATAAGCACTATTTTTTTTTTTAAAGATTTTATTTATTCATTTAACAGAGAGAGAACACAAGCAGGCAGAGAGGCAGGCAGAAGCAGAGAGAGAGGAGCAGGCTCCCTGCGGAGCCAGGAGCCCGATGCGGGACTCGATCCCAAGACGCCCGGATCATGACCTGAGCCAAAGGCAGTTGCCCAACCTACTGCGCCACCCAGGCGTCCCGCCCATTGTTTTTGTGTGTGGGTATTTGAAATTTTGTACATTTGATTCGTGCTGTGTTTTGGAATACCTCAAATAGAAGGATCAAAATGAAGAGAATCTCTCCTGAATTTTCTTTGCTTCAACAGAAATTAGGTAGACCTAAGAATATCACCAGGGCATCAATCCCTCTGAATTTCAGGCTTGTTTTCATATGTGGCATGTTATTGGAAATATTTGATATCAGGGCAGATTCATAGTTCTCTCCCAAAGTTGGTGATTTAAAAAATCTCACCTTCAGATGCATTTTTCTCACCTTAATTCTCCTATACTACATGCCTGGTGGCCCTTCCACTTTTTTTTTTTTTTCAGAAGAGTGTATATTCAGAAGAGTGTACATTTCAGAAGAGTGTCAATTTACCAGAGAAATTTTTCTGAAGACTCAGGTTCTTGCCATTGATTCAAGGCAAGAGGTCCTTGAATCAAAATGGAATCACAAGTTCCATTTGGCATCACTCAGTCCATCTTATGAGCACAGGTCAGCATGTTTTTCTCTGAAATTAGGGCTTTCGTCAAGACCATGGAGCACAAGTGAATCCTGCAACTCGCATTTCCAGGTCACATTTATGACATGAAAACCAGCCCTACGTAGGCAGGAAGACAGACCCTTTCCACTGCTCCAAAACCCTCTATTTGGGTTCTAATCTCCCCTGACATTTCTTCAAAATGGATTGTGTTTGCTGTTCTGTAATTGTTGTTCATGCTTAAATCACATCTTCCAAATTAGTCCCTAAATTACTTTAGGGCAGGAATCATGCAATCTCTTTCTGTGTCCTGCACCATGTTTATGGATCTTCAGAAAATAGTTATTGAATGAACTTGGATTTTTTCACATCCTTTCAATTCTGTCACCACATAAGGCAACATAAGAGCAAAACTTATCCAGTAGATGTATTTTATTCCAGAACCCTTGAATGTAGCTGACATGGCTTCAGATTAATAGGTGTACTGGACAGTGCTTTGGAGTGCCTCTACAGCACTAGAATGTTTTTACTTTGAGATTGTGATCTCCTAACAGTAACAGAGCTTGGGTAGTGACCTATTTGTTAGAAAGATATCCCTTTGGAAAAATGGGTAAATGACAACTAATCATCCTTGCAATGTCTCTGCATAATTGGTATCTGCCTTGTCTAATCATTCCTACAAAAGGTGAGTTACCTTTTTGAAATTTCTGAAATATGGCCAAAGGTATCTTACATAACAGTAGCTAGACAGAAGCTGGTCAACTGTGCAGACGTATAAATATATTTGTTTATATTTTGGTGAGGCAATAAAAAGCAGTATTTATTTTCAAACTTTTTCTTAATTATACCTTATCAGTCCCTTTCTCAAGAATATACCAAAAAGATTCTTGAGTTGAGATATCCCAACATTGGTCCATTTTACACTATATTAGGCAATTTTAATATATACACTTTTGGAAATAATTAGAATTTACATGTGGCTTTTTTTGGTAATCAGATTTTTAAAATTACACTATATAATTACAATGTACTATGTGAGAAACTGTTACGTGGATAACCTTGTTGCACTGAAATGTTTTTGCTGTAAATAAGTCTATTCTTTAATGGAATATTTGTCAGTGCATGAATTCAAAGAACCACTTTCAAGGCATGTGCTCAGAAGTTAGGAAGTAATTGTATTTCCAAACATAATCTTTTATAATCATCCCATTTTGTTTTACTTAAAAATAACCTGGGGGTTTCTAAGAGAGGTACAATTAACTTTGATCTCGGCTCTGAGGTATCATCTTCCCAGAAGATTATTTTGGGTGAAAAGAACAAACTCATAGGTCAACTTTTCTTTTTCTTTCCCTGAAAATCCTCAATCTAGTTACAAATAAATATACTAGCAAGGGACTGCCTAAATTTAGCCTCTAGCTTTTTAAAGAAGATAAGATGGAAAGCACTGGATTCATAGTGTTATTTAACCTCCCATCCATACAGTTTTAATACAGAGTGATGTTCACCAGTCAATTGACAGGCTCAGTTGAGTTGCACAAACTTTCATTGAGCACCTAAATTATGCTCAAAACTCTGCTGGGTTTTTGGGGGCACCATGGTGAAGCTCACAAGTTTCTTGACTTACAGAGCTCACTATTTGGGGAAGATAAAAAGGAAATAAGCAATTCCAATAAAAAATGACATAAGTTATGCTCAAGTTGATATGGGAACACAGAGGAGGTTGGGTTGGTGATGGAATTCTCAGTGACTGGGCTGAGACTTGAAGTGTTTTCTTGGTGGGGAAGGGTAATGAGGCAAAGAGAACAACAAGATAGCAGTTGGTATGGGTGACAGCCTGGTATTTCTGCAACAAAGCCTTTTAGATCAGGATGTGTTAGGGAACAAGGCCAACAGATGTCAGGTCCCAAGGGATCTACATACGACAGTTAAATAAAAATTTTGCTATGGTCTGTTAAGAACTAGTCTCTGGTTAGGGCTGGTCTTCCAGGATGTTACAGCCTTGGGACCAGTCCCAAGCTAAACTCGTAAGTGTTCCTAGAGAACCCATTTGTAATGCCTCCTCTAGCACTCATAATCTCCAGACTGTGCCTAAAACTAAGGATCTTTCTTGCCACCATCTTGTTTAAGGAAAGATTATTGAACACCTGCCACATTTCAGCTAGTACAGAGATGAGTAATAAATGATCAGACCTTGGCCCCAAGGAACTAACAAGCAAGCATTTATTCTGGGTCCCATCTCCTCAGGACTCTGAGGGCACTCCAAGGTGGCAATTGGCCAAGATGGCAGACAAAGCCACTCAGTGTTAAGGGGAAAAGACTCTTTTCTCAGTCCTCCTTCCCCTTCTGAGTAACATCTATACATTATGTCCTAAAGACACCACTACTGTCTTCAGTCTAATCAAGATAAATACAATTTTCAAATTATTTATAAATGTTTTCATATTCATTTCCTTGTTTGTCAGCTTTCAGAGTGTTTCACACTTAAAATCTTTGTATTGATTCATTTTATACTAAAGTATGATAAAGAAGAAAGATATACAGAATATGTAAGCTTTTGGCAAAATAAAGAATGCCATTTTGTAGCCATTTTATACCAGCACTAGAAACTGGGGGATAAACTTTGTCTGTAAAAATTAGCATCATCAATAAACAATTACTGAGCATCCCCAAGGTGCCAAATGCTGGGGATACAAAGGATTCCAATAAATGGTGTCTGCCCTTAATGGACTAACCATCTCATTGGAAGACAGGTAAGCCTGAGGGCAGGAGCGTGGGAGGTTAGGTAAAGAAGAGGACAAGCAGAGTTGGTTCTGATGTCAAAAAGCTTGAATGACAAGAGAGTTTTATCTAGAACCATGAGCAGCAACATCAGGCCTGAGAGCATAGTCAGATGAAGAGGATACCATGTTTCCCAGAGAATGAGCCCCACCCACCCTGTTGGCTATATTAGGAAACTCAAGCTTTTCAGGAACCATGGCCAAGGAAATGTGAGCCTTCAAGATGGATAAATTCTGACTGTTCTCGCAGAATCTCAAGTTGCTCTCTAACTGGCTTGTTCTGCTGTGAGGAAGGGCCTCTTACATAACACATAGTGAGCAGCTCCTCATGGAGAGAATGCAATCAGGAACTAGAGTGCCATTGAAGGTGAGGACATTTGGAGACCTGGTCTAGGCACTCAGTTCAAGTTCTGCAAAGTCATATTAGCTATGGGTAGGGTGACCATATAAATTATTGAGCAAACCTCTGAAGGAGAAAGAGGGTACCATTCATAATTAGGCACAGACAACAGATTTAAGTGGGAGACTTTCTTGTAGTGGGACACAGTCACCCTGACTATTAACCATGAATATCTCCTAATGCATGGCCATGCATGATGCCTGCTGCTGTTTTAGTATATTTCTATTCTCTTAAGAATTAGGAGAATCGGAGAAGTTTAAGGGAATGACCAGTAAACCCTCAGATAGGGAAGCCAAGTTTTGCAACTAGAGACAACCTAGAGTGTTGTTGATAAAATAAAGAGAGTTATCATAGAATTACTAACTATCCTTAAGTAAATAAATCCCAACTGCAACTCACCCAGCCCACAACACGCAGAGCTGCCCATGTCAGAAGCAGTTCAGCTACAAGCCACACTTGCATGGGGGAGTGCTCTTTTGTGACTTCTGGATTGGGGCTACTATAGGACACCTGCTCTGTTTTCTTTGTCCTCTGTGTTTCCTCTGTCCTTAGACTCTGCCAGTTGGCAGTCACATAGGCTTTTCCTGGGTGCCCCAGTTTCAGTTAATCCAGATAATCGCTGCCTACATCTTTTGGAACCCCCCTCAAAGTAAATTTCAAATACATCATTACCCTGTGAATCAAGTCAGATAATTCCAAACACATTCTTCAAGTTTGCTAAAAATCGTCTTAGCCACTTTCATCTGATATGATAATTAATAAGCAGACTATGATTTAATATAATTTATGGAGATTATTGAGAAGTAAAAAGAAAAAAACTTTCCTTGAGATGACCAATTTGTAAAGAAAATTTTTGCTTTGGGGGTAGCATTTAAGTATTAAAATTAGAACTTTACACAGAAGGCAGCACCCCTTTTATCTGGCAGTTGACCTGGTTTTATAAAAAACTTAAATTTTGGAGTCTGACAGATTTGAGCTTGATCTAACTATGTGACCTTGGAAATATTTTCATTTATAAAGGAGACCAAAATTTCCTGGGGAAAAAAGGATGACAGTCTCTACCTATTTATTTTATAATTACTCCAAAAAGGTCCTTATAGAAAAATTTGACTTGAAGACACACAATTGAAATTTATGACATTGTTTCAATTGTGAAAGTTTGTTCAGATGAGCTAATCAGATTAGTGAACCATCTTCACTGTGATGTGAGTTACCATTACTTCCCTCTTGCTTTGGAGTTAAACACATGGTATTACCCAACTGAACAAAAATAAGGAATATTCTTAAGCTCACTGTGCCATGTCACTTCCTGCATGGTGGAACCCATTCATGGACAGGGCAGATACAATGAGGACTGTTAGAGAAATAGAAGGATGAAAGGATCGCATTGTTTCCCTGAGTCTATAGCAGCCACTGAATAATGGCATTTTCTAATGGATAGGAACAGGTTTGCTTTCAGAGCATTTCTCTGTATTTTCCTTGGATCCAGGACTTGTCAGCAAGGACACAGTAAAACCCAAGGATAAGACTCAATCAGCAATAACTCAACACTCATAGGAAGGGTGGTTTTCAAAGACAATTAGGAAGCTGTTTGTAATTTGAGCTTCTAAAACCACTTAGGGAAGTTCACCAACTTTGAGAAAAGCATGAGTGTGTCCCTTTGTAACAGAGTTGCATAAGGCTAGAGAAGGTCCTAATGGGGGAGCACCTCATTCGTGTTACTTTACGTTTGGTCCTTACATTTAAGATCCATCATGCCTTCAATGAAAAGGACCCTAGAGAGGGTTCGTAGTTTAGGATTAGCACTCTCAGAGTAGATGTCTACATGTGTGGAATGCTTTCAGGACAAAAACTGAGTCTTTCCCAAAAAACTTCCTCTGAGGATTTGGTCTCTCCAAACTCCTAAGTGGGTAAAGGTCATTCATTTGATTATACGTGGCAAAATGTATTACCATATATCCTGACTTATTACAATTTACATTATACCAAATTCCACTTAAATATGTTGAAGTTAACTTAGGCTTCTCACCAAATGCATTTGTTCTTTACAAAAACCCTAAGAAGGGAGACATAGGAAGACATTATTGATATTATTATTGTATCAGATTATTATTGTAAATAATTTAGATTTTTTTGACAGGGGGATAAGGATATCAGTGATGGAGTGGGAGTTGGAGAGGGATATGTAATGTAGGGGTATGTAGGAAAGATTTAAAGTAACAATGAATATGCCTTTTGACCCACCAACTCTACTTCTGAGAAGGCACCCTACATGAGCACTTACCCAGACAGATAAAGACATGCACATAAAGATGCTCACACCACAGTGTTTGGGATCACAAATAAACTGGAAACAAACCAAAAAGTCCACCAAAAATAAATTGTGGAGCATTCACAAAATGGAATTCCAGTTAGAAATAAGAGGGACTGGGAACAGCAGGTGACTGTGAAAAGAGGCAGAGACCGACTTGCGTGTGGCCGTGTAAAGCACGGCCTCATCTGTGATTAATAATACTGGGGAACAACCTAGCTGCATAGATCCACACATAGTGCCCTCACAAGACAATCTGCAAAAAGATACTCTCTGGCTCCCCAGACGATAGGCCTGGGGGTTTGGAAGCAGAGTGGGAAGGAGTTACACTTTTTGTAGTGGCATACCTATACACGTTTTTGAAACTTTTACATATAGCAGAAACCTTACTCTTTTTTAAACATATAAAAGACGCTGACTTTTAAGGGTGTGTGAAGTTTTATATGGAAGGGAAATGAAGACAAAAAAAGAATTAGGGAGCACTTCCATGTGCCACACCCCAACTCTGCCTGTGTTATCTCATCCCATCTCTGTGACAACTCCATAAGCTAGGACTTCCCCTCAAGTTGGGAGTGAGAAGTGGGGGCCCCAAGAGGCTGATTCTTTACCATCACAAGCTACACAAATAGATCCAACCCAATTTTCCGAGACCACAAGATCCCAGGTAAGTGTTTCCATAGGCTATGCTAATGTGGTGGTGTGTACAGGTAATGAGAATAAGAACCAAGCAAGAGCAAAAATCTTCTAACTTTTGGAATTGGAATGGGAAACAGAAAACTTGTCCCATGGGGTCAGCCCATAGTTATGGAAGGCTGTGCTTTGACCTCTAATGCTAACAAGTAATAATTGTGGGTGGGATACTTCTCCTTATTAATGGCTTTGCAAATATGCTCCTAGGGTAGCTGGATGAAAAAAAATTAAAAGCAAGTCAGAATGAGCAGATCCAAAGAACAAAGTGCAAAAGAAGGATTAAAGAGGCAACAATGAACACTCACTTTGCCATGTTTCAAAATCTTCTGTTGTTCCACCCAGGATTCTAAAAAGAAAGCAAATATATATTTTTTCTTTCAAGGCTAAATGGGTAAAATGGAAAACTAATTTAATGTTGCCTTTGTATTACCTTCAAAATAAAATTAAAATCACCATCTTATAGAAATGGTTCGCCTTACCAAGGTTAAGAAATAATCAAACAAAATCCTATGAAATTATTCGTTTCTCTGTGATTTTTTTCCCTTTTGTTCTTCCACAGTTCAGAAAGCTTATTGACTTGTAAGCGACTCCTCATGCTAATATGCACAATATTTATACATCTATAAGTAATACCCACTTGCCCAGTGGCATTCCACACAGAAAAAAATAGAATTTTCTGTATCATTAGGCAGTTTCCAAGGTGTCAGCAATTTCATGCAAAGAATCAGCATAATGACTAGTAGCACTACTTGCTAAATAGCACGGTGTTTGGAAATTTTTAAACTACTGCCCTGGATACACCTAAACTCTGCAATTGAACTAAACTCTTCTTCTCCCACTCACATGGGTTGGACAAATCTAAGCAACTCCCAGTTCCTTTATAATGAATGGTTTCTGTCTAGGGAAGAGGGCCTGGGGAGGGGCCTGGGGGTTAGAGGCTCCGGAAGTCCTAGCGCCTGTCCGCAGAGATCCAGTGACCAGAGCTGGCTGCACATTTACAGGACCCAGCACAGAATGAAAATGTGGGGTCCCTGGTTTAAAAAGCAAGAAAAATGCACCATTAATGGCATTAAGACTTTTTTTTTCATTTTTGTCTGCTCTCTCTCCCACTTGTCATGGTGTTCTTAACTGCTATTTACCGTCTTTCTAAGTAAAGAACAAAATTTAAAAATTAAATTTTAGCATGAATTTTTGCCATTCATCTTTATATGGTGCAAAACCAGTTTTATAAAGAGCATTTAACTCAGATGCAGAGTCACTGATATTACACAACTCATTTTTCACAGCTCATACAAGCCTGTGTCTTTTGTTCTTACCAGAGAGTGGAAACATTACTCAAAACAAACAATTGTTTTTATTTCATTTATTTTACCTTCATATTCTATCAATACTTTCCAGCTTTGGTTTACTGTTGAATAAGGAAAGACTGAACCATGGGCAGCCCTATCTTCCCCTGTCCTTCTGTGTCATCATTTTCAACATATGCGGGTGGCTTACACAAGGAAGTAACACAAGTAAAGAGGATTTGATGGGTTCTTTGGTCTTTTGTGGTTCTTAGAATGCTATTGCTTTGTTTCTGCATTCTGCATTATAAGAAAGCTCTGTATTCAGTTCCAGTCTCTCTGAAGTCCCACATCACAGGTTCACCAGAATCCTGTGCTTATGGGGTGTCATGACTATCACACATGAATGAGTTAGGCAAGAAATGGTGGCAGGCACGTTGTGTGTACTTCCTTTGCTCAAGCTCATGCTCCATTCCTCCATTGAACTCAACTTAGAAAACACAGGTTCAAAGATAAAGTTACTAAGAATTTAAAGACAGCAACAGGAAAGCATTAAACCAAGCATTGGCCCTTGGAGTGGGAGGTTCTGTGGGACAGGTCGGTGAACCAGACCCTGCATTTAAATCACCAAAAGCAAGACTAGTTCCTTTCCCTTGACACAGCAACATCCAGAGGTACTAGCTCTGCAAGGAGAGAGGTGGAGGGCAGAGTTAGAGAAGGAGAAAAAAAAAAATCCAAAAGAACTGGACAATGACACGCTGCCATGATCATTCTAGTCCACTCCCAGCCAAGACAAAATTCAGATGATCAAGTTGGCCAATATTTTTCCAGAGCATTCAAAAAGTTTTCTGGTCTTTCCACAGGGAAAAAAAAAAAAAGAGTTTGTTGTCAATGAATTTTAAGTGTATTTAATATATGTTTTAGTATATTTTTCAAGCACAGGAAAATGTTCTGAAGTATTATAATCACCGGCAACAATTCCATTCTGGGATGACACTTACACTGTGCTGAAACATCTAATGTGTATGTGAGATCCTTCACATTTATGAAGGGTGCCCCCTAAATCCTAATCATCCCAAACTAGAGAAAATGGAAATGTTTTTGCATGACCCTGGATGTCCTGTGGATTATTTCTGTTCATATCTTCACACCACAAATTTATTCCCTTCTCAATTGTCACTAAGTTGATTCTTTATTCACCGGGTGTTGTTACACAAATAAGCAAAGTTTATTTTTAATTCTTAAGAATTACTATATTAAATAATGAGTTAAAAAAACAACAATGATTCACTTTCACAACCCAGATGGACAGATCACTTGATTAAATTTTGTGCCTCAGAAAAAAAGCAAAATACTACATGTTCTAGGCTGACAAACTGAAATGGCGAAGATTAAATCTTCAGATGCCCAGAACATGCCACTTATATCTCTATGTCCATAAGACCTAAAATGTACACAGCTCTTCTCAAGGAGCTTGCAGAGAATGTTTGCTACTGATGGGAGGACTTCAGGCTTTTATAAGAATTCTACAGACTACATTCTTTTCAGGCCCAAGACCTAGGACTCTGTGGGAAGCCTAACTGAAACTTACAAACTTTGTTTAATTTTTTTTTTTTTTGAAATTTTAGTGTGACTAACTTTTAACTAAGGCAGAGAAAAATCCTATAGTAGAGCTATCAGAAAAGTCACAAGTTATAAACACTGTAATTATCATAGAAATACTCTGCATTCATTAATTTTCCTGGCACTGTGATAGGTTACAGGGATGAAACAGTGAGTTAAGAGGGTATGGCACCTGCTTTATGGAGCTTAGGGACTGGTGGAAAGATGCATGTTAACCAGTGTATTGCTAGGAAGTACTTACCCGTGTGTGTGCACACGCTTGTGTTGGTGAGGAATGGGAGGTAGAATTAAGAGGTTCAAGTGGTGTCAGAGAAGGCCTGCAAGGAAGGCCTACAGGAGAGGGAAGGAGTCACAAGGAGAGAGTAGGAAATGAGCAGCTGGAGATTTTTCCATGTCAAGGTGACAGTGCATGGGGGACGTAGTACGCAGAGACCTTATTAGCCACACTGTGATTGCTGGACTTCACCCCAGGCAGAGGCAACTCTGAAAGGCACCTCAAAGGAGGTGGTACCATTGATACATTGTATCTTGTCAAATGGTGACATAACAAAGTATATATATTGTAATTCAACATAGTGAAGCGGACTAAAGGTCACAAAGCCTGGGATGGATCTCAGAAGAGCTGCCACAGTCTCTGTCTTTTGGCATCTAGGTGTCTGTCTTTTTAAAATGGAGCAAATAAAAAAAATAATAAAATGGAGCAAATATTAACTGCTTTTTCCTTCTTAAGAAAGCACCTGTGCCACACATAAAATTCTGTTGCCTGAGAGGCATAAAAGCACTTAAACTGAAAAAAAAAAAACTGGGAGCACATGAGTGGCTCAGTCAATGACGTGTTTGCCTTCAGCTCAAGTCATGATCCCAAGGTCCCAGGTTCGGGCCCGCTTTGGGCTCCTTGCTCATCAGGGAGTCTGCTTGTCCCTCTCCCTCTGCTGCTCCCACCACTCATTCACCTTCTCCCTCCCTCTCTGAAATAAATCAATAAGAAAAAAAGAAAGGAAGGAAAAGAACTAAATCGAAATACATTATTAATAGATTATAAGCCACTGCTGTAAAGTTAAATGGCAATCTAGCTCAGTTAATGTTCTCCCAGATAACACACACTAAAATTAACTGAATAAACAATGAGCCACAATTCTTAAGATCTCGTCTCTCTGAGTAGAAGGGCTGCTTGGGGAGTAAGATCTGATGTCTATGCTAGAAGATACTCTGTGATGTAAAATATCTGCCTCTTGGCTCCTTGGGAGGCAATGCCAGCTTCCACAGGGTTCTCGAGTCTTTCAACATGTGGTTTGGGGACCCCCATTTTTCAGCAGCGGTTTTGACAAATGCTAACGGAAGAAAACCCGGTACTGTCTCTCTCAGTTAAATGCAGTGGGATCTTTCAGTTATAATATGTGGTCAGTACTACTCTGATTATCTTCTTACCAGGCTCTAAATGCTCTGCTTGTGTTGCTTTTGCCTCCTTAACCAAATCATTCTCATAACTGCTGTGGGCCTTGGCGCCTGACTATGCCTGGAATGATACTCATGGACTAATGTCAAGACATCCTGCCCAGGCCACTGCTGCCACTTCTTGCTGGTGTAGTCTGCTCATGGCTGCTTCTTGGTTTCATCATTATGGAGGACAAGCAGAACTGGGGCAGAGTCAGTATTTGCAGGCCCAGGAGAGACCGTGAAAATAAAGTACTCTAGACCACAACTGTGGGTCTGCAGAAATCATGTCCAGCAACAAATTTTGGTACTGGTTTTAGTTAAATTTTATACTTGAAGAAAATGATTGGAAAATGAATTAGTCTTTTAGGCTCTAAGAAATTAATTGGCTACTTTACAGTAATTTTGGATGTAAAACAGTACATTGAGTGAATTCTGTATTTCACACCAGGATGATAAACTCAGTCAACATTTTGCTAAGATTAAGGTAGAAAGTATGTTTCAATACTGTATTTCTGATGGTTGGTTCCGAAAAGACAATTGCAGCCTTTGCTAATTCTTTGCTACAGGCTTTGGTCTTCCTAACAGAGTCAGAAGAAAAGTTTACCCACTTTGTTGCTTATCATTATTTCCACTGAAATCTTTTGCAAAGTGTAGTGTATGTTTTCATTACTCTAGTCTTAGGAGATGCTCTGTAAAACAGTTCCAAGAAAAAAGAGTTCCATGGTTAAATAAGTTAGGGAAAGGCTACAAACTATGTCACTCCTTTGATATTCACAATAGACATTAGCATAGTAAAACCATTGTGGAGTCCTGCAGTGAAGAAACTTACATAATTTCAGTTGTCTCACAGATACTCCAAACTAGCTGACAACAAAACCCAGCCACCTCTACACATCTATGCCCACCTCAACATCCTGTGCAACAGTGGTCCATGGGATGTCCCTTAGAAAGGATGGAGCAGAGGTAGAAGATATCCAATAAAGCCAAAGTATTTTCTAACTTTAATAAATAAATGTCACACTTCAGTTGCATGACTTCAATTACCTAAACAGATTCATTCTAAAAGTATACATTCTTCACACTCAATATGTTACACTAAGGTGCTAGTCATTAAATATAAGAATAATGTCAACACAGTAACTGCCCTTTGGAGCTTCTAGTATTCTTGGAAAGAAACGATCTACCTCCTTAAAGGAAGTTGCACAGAAAGGCCACATGGGATTATGTAAAAATTAGTGGGGCAGAAATAAGCACTAAGATGAGTTGAAAGGGGGGAGGGCCCTAAATGCACATTATCTGCTTTCAGAGACAATGGCAAAACACACACACCCTTTGTTCCCTTTCACCTGTCATGTTTTTCTTCCTTTCCCAGAGACACTCAGAATATAAAATGTGTTATTTGTTCTGTGCCCACAGCTTTGGCAGTTGGGATCCCCACATTGTGAAGCCAGAGGACATTCAATATTAGAATTTACTGTCAGAAAGCCATCAACTCTAGAGCCAGGATGGAAGGGAACTCTTACCTTCATCTAAGCTACCGGGATCCCTTGACTGGCCCCCAAAGGTCCCCTTGCTTCTATCCCAGTTCCCTAATACACAGTTCCCAAGCAGCAGCCAGAATGATTCTTTTCAAATGTAAATTTGACCAGGTCTTTTTCCAGTGGCTTCCTATCCCAGTTAGAATAAAACCCAAATTCTTTACCGCAGAAGACAAAACCCTGTAGTGATTAGCCAGGCTACCTCTCACCCATGGCAGCTCCACTCTCCCAGCTTGCTGAGTTTCAGCTGCTCCACGCCCCTCCCTCCTCACAGCCTGTGCACTTGTTATTCCTTTTCCCCGTGGCATTGCCACTCATGGCATCAGGTCTCTGCTCATCTGCTGTCCCCCCCCTCTCCGCCCCAAGGAGGCCTTTCCTGGACACCTCCTCCTTCCCACATCTGAAGTAGTAGCCTCGTCTCCCACCTGACCCCCACTGCACTTTCCCATCCCCACCCTCTTTCTTTTCTTCCATAGGCTTCTGGCTATTTTAACATAGCTGTATAATGATTTGTCTACCTCCATGAGGACAGGGGCGTTATTCTGCTGTTCTATTTTTGCTTGACATTCTAGGCACTCCATCAATGTTTGTTGAATGACTCAGTCAATTAATGAGTGATTAAAAGAGAAAATTTCCAGAATAAACACGTAGAGCAAAAGAAAATTGATGTCAAAAAAAAAATCACTGAGTGAATGAGAAAATATACATCGTTCTCACCAAAGTCCTGCAGGTAACTAACCTTGGTTGCAGGATAGGTATTTCAGGAACTTGTTCTGGAGGACCTGGCCCTCAGAGCTGGGTCACTCAACTCCGGTGTGTCTCAGTCTCTTAGCTATAAAAGAAAAATAATAGAAACTGCCTTGCAGGGTTAGAGTAAGGATTAAAGGACATAATATATATGAGGGTCCAGAGGCCTGTGCCTTCCACGATGGATGGTTAACTATTATTAATTCTCTAAACCTCTTGTATAGAATTCTCTTAGATAGAAACATTCCTTTTATTAGTTCTAAATGGAGATCCACCGGTCTGCAAACACACGGCAAGGATAAGCAGCTCTTCATGAAATACACGAACATGCCAAGCAAAGAAGCTTTTGAGATGATATTTTGAACTATCTAGATTAAAAAAAAAAAAAACCTTAGCATTCTGAGGAAATGAATACATGGTATATCGCCTTTCCGCTGATATTCTTTATTTCTGGGAGACTTCTTAGCTTTCCAGGAAAGAGTTATATAAAGAGTTTGTGGGTTTTTGAGTAACTTTGATTTTGAAATAGTTTAGGACTCTGAAGAGGTTGCAAAAATAGTACATTTTCCATATAACCTTTACCCACTGCCACCAATGATGATTCCGTCCATAACCATGGGAGAGTCTCAAAGCCCAGGAATTATCATTGGTGCAATTCCAACAGCTCAGATGCAGACCTTATTTGAATATACATAAAGGGTTTTTTAATCTCAGGGTTAGGAGTTAATTAGCTAATATCTTGGCTCCATTAATCAGGCAAATGAGACACACGCGTTAGGGTATAAAGCCTATAAACTGCACAATTCCCCTCATTTTCAAAGAATTTTAAAATTCAAAACGTTACTAGTTACAACCTACCTAGAAGTCTGGTCTACCCATTCTGTGGAAGCAAATTCCAAAGCCTGCATAGTTTCAAAGGGATATAGATGGAAGAATCCCTGATTTTAATCTCTAAGCTTGAAGCTCTTCTGTCCCTAAAATGTGAATTCCTCCTTTTCTTCCAGTTCTGGATGTTGTTGTGCATTAGGATGGAAGGGAAGAGAAAATTGAGGGCAGGCTCAGCATTCAAGCAGCGTTTCAACTCCAGCGAGGTGAGTATGACGCCAGAGACATCTGGGACAATCAAACCTGGCTGGAGGGAGGCCTTCCCCCGTCCTCACATGCGCCCTCAGCCCACCGGTCACACCCGAGGAGCACATCTCCCCCCATCTCTCACCCAAACTGTAGTCCCCTTGCCCCACAGCCCCCTACCCACCACCTTTGGAGAGAAAGGCTTTAATAGACCAAGGAGTCATTTCCCAGCTCAGGATGTGAACAAATTGGCATCATGTTAAATCAGTCAATTTGACGGGGCAGAAAGAGGTACAAACACGTCTTTCTTAAAGGGAAAAAAGGAAATCTAAAGTACAAACAGGGAATCAGCCACTTTTGGGGTTTGTTTTGTTCACCAGATGCTTTCTGATTTTCTCTTTCTGTGTGGTCCCACCCTGCAGGTAGTCCACTTGAAATAATGTAACGTGGCTTTAAATATAGCAGGTTTGCTCTAATTACTGTTATAGTTAGAGTGTCTTGGGTTTGAAAACCTAACTTTTCATTTTAGGTGTACTCTGGTTAAACTTTTTTTTTTTTATGTAAAATTTACCCAAAGTGTAATAGTCTTGTGCTAGAGAATAAAATAAACTGAGCATGGTAAAATATCAAGGGATGGCCTTCTTTTGCATGGAGTAGAGAAAGCACAGAATTTGGAATCAGAGGGCAAAGGTTTAAATCCTACCTCCACAGTTTATCAAATTGTGTTACCGTGGACAAATTTTATCCTCAGTTTCCTCATCTGTAGAATGGGTAATATCACAGTAATAACTAGCTTCAGAATTTGGAGACTCAAATGAGATTATAAATGTGAAAGTCCTTTACAAATGAAAGAGCTCTACGGCATAAATTATCATTGCTATGTCACCTGGAAGGAATAAATACAGGGTCCAAAATCCCATTTAAACCCACTGAAACATTTTTATTCCTTTTTCCTTTTTTTAAATCGATGTACATACTTCTTAAAAAAAGATTTTATTTATATATTTGTCAGAGAGAGAGAGAGCACAAGCAGGGGGAGTAGCAGGCAGCGGGAGAAGCAGGTTCCCTGCTAATCAAGGACCCCGGTGGAGGACTGGATCCCAGGACCCCAGGATCATGACCTGAGCTGAAGGCAGATGCTTAACCAACTGAGCCACCCGGACATCCCAAATTTTTCTTTTTTTTTTTTAAGATTTTATTTATTTATTTGAAAGAGAGAGAGGGCACAAGTGGAGGGGGAGGGAGAAGAAGACTCCCACTGAGCAGGTAGCCTGATGTGGGGCTCGATTCGAGGACCTTGAGATCATGAGCCAAAGGCAGACACTTAACTGACAGAGCCACCAGTTGCCCACCCCCCCAATGAAACATTTTTATACCAGAACTTCAAATGCCATCCTAATGAAGCAATTTAACAAATAAGTTTGCCTTTTCTTTACCTTTCTTTGTTTTTCTTCTTCATTTTAGCTGGAGAATGTAATGAATGTATAGAGAAGGAATGAAAGCCATTTTCCTTCACAAAGTTTTTCATAAAGAAATCTTCATAAAAAGTTCATGAAGTCTGTAGTGTTATTTTTCTTCTCATGAATATTCTTTACAAAACTGTTCTCTGGGTCTTACCCTTGTGGAAAAATCTCGAGGGAAAACCTAAACCCAGTCTGCAAGAGAGTTTTCTTAAGTCTTCATAGTAATGAGAAAAATAACCACAACTTGGTGAGCTAAATTAATTAAATTTACATGACTGTCATTTATCCTGAGATTATGTCCTTCCTACATTATTTAGTGTAAAAATCCCCTTTCTCTTGTAAAGTGATGGTGATAGTGGATGGCAACTGTTTTGTTTGTTTTCAATGTCCTTACTCTGCAAAATAAAAAGTTGGCTACCCTATGTCAGGCCCCAATTATTTTTTGAAATTGGACTGGCCCTTGACATGCCAGTCTCTGGGAACCCTTGGCTTAGAAGGTTAATTGGAAATGGCAGGGATGGCGGTGGGGAAGCCAGTTCAGCTGCCTGTGTTTTGCTCCCTTCCCCAGCGCCCGCGGGGCCCACTGCCCCACATCCGGGCTGTCGCCAGTCCCTGGCTGTGTATCTGCACGCCGGCCCCCCTGGCTCCTCATCTCTGTCCCCTTTGCTCTCCCAGCCTCTCCTAGCTGGCGTCATCCTTCCAGACACAGCTCCCTAAGTTTGCCATGTGCAGTGACCCTGTGTCGACCTCGAGCCATGATACAAACTATGGGATTGTAATGAATCTCTAATTACCCGCAGTACCTCCATGAGTCGTCAGCTCCGCTGCACAGCTATATTCCTCACCGATTTGGTCATCACCAAGCTTTCAGCATGCAGCCAAACTTCATGCCCGGAAGCTGGGAGCCCCCACAGTCCCTGCCAAATGAGGCTGGCTCTGCAGGCTTCTGGGAACGAGAGGATGATTTCCTCCCTTGTTATGAATCAGAGAGGGCGTTTGTACATGAATCATTCAGCTCTGCATGGCAACCTCGTCCTAACTTTTATTTCTCCCAGCGGATCTGGCTGAGCGCATGCAGGGTGGGGAATGTGGGGGTGGGGTTTGCCTGTGGTGGGAGGGGTAGTTAGCTTTTCAATTTCCTGTGATAATTCTGAGATTCCATATTTTATCAAGCCAAAAAAGGATATGGTAACTTGTCTAGATTTACCGGAATGACAAACAGTGGTTCTTAATTTCATAGCAGAAAATGTCTTATCTTACCACTGGCTAGAGTAGCTTCATAATAATGACAATAATAATAGCTCCTCCCATGTGCCAGGTATTGTGCTACAAGCTGCAAAACAGTAGGCTGAATATTGACTAAAACAATCTGAATAACAACAAAGACATTTTTCAAACAAGGACCCTGAGGCCTGGAGGGGTTAAGTAATGGTTAAGTTTCCAGCTCAAACAGCAAAGAAGCAACAGTCTGACTCACTCCAAAACACAAGTTCTTTAGGAGCATTTAGTATTGCAACGGGAGAGAGAGAACTGAGGTCAAAGGATAGATGTACTTTTAATTCACCATCAGATCCCGGGTAAAAAATTACTCCTACTTTTCAAAATAACTCACAGATTTTTTTTTCAGATTATATGAGACAAATGTTGGTGAGGATGTGGGAAAAAAGGAGCTCTCATGCACTGTTGATGGGAATGTAAATTAGGGCAGCAACTCTGGAAAACAGTAAGGAAGCTCCTTAAAAAATTAAAAATAGAACTCTCACATGATTCAGTAATTCCACTTGTAGGTATTTACCCAAAGAGAACAAAAACACTAATTCAAAAAGATGTATGCATCTCCATGTTCATCACAGTAATATTTACAATAACCAAATCTGGAAGCAACCCCAGTGTCCACTGATAGTTGAATGGATAAAGATGATGTGGGGTGTGTGTATACACACACACACACACACACACACACACACACACACAGAGTGGAATATGGAATATTACTCAGCCATCAAAAAGAACAAAATCTTGTCATTTGTGACAACGTGGATGGACCTTGAGGGTATTACGCTAAGTGAAATAAGTCAGTCAGAGAAAGACAAATACTATATGATTTCACTTATATGTGGAATCTAAAAAGCAAAACAAACAAATAAGCGAAATAAAGTAGAAACAGATTCGTAACTGCAGGGAACAAATTGATGGTCGCCAGAGGGGAAGAGGTTAAGGGTGGACAAAGAAGTAAAGGAGATTAAGAGGTATAATCTTCAGTTATAAACTAAATGGGACATGGGGGTGTAATGGACAGCATAGGACACTTGAGAAAGTGCTTTACTAATTCAAAAAATAAATTCAATTCAAATATCCCTGGTACAAATATTAAATATTCTTTTCAATATTTAAATATCCTCTTGCCTGTGGCAGGTGCTGGGGAAATAAAGGTGAATAAGACAGGTCCATTTTCAAAGAGCTCAGAGAGCACTGTTATTGTTCTCATTTCCTACTTAATATAGTGTTAAAAGTTATATTTATAAAGTATCGTATTCAAATTTTTAGAGTAAATTACTAATATTTCTCTGGATTTCTAAATGCAAGGCTTGTCATAGTATGAATGATGTCACACTGTTCAACTTGTGTGGGTGGAAAATGTTTATTGCCACTTGATATACAGATTATGCCCAAACACTGTGAAAAAAAGTTTCCAAGGAATAAATATATGTGTTAAGTGGTTGTGTCTTAAAACAGAATGAATAAGCCATAGGAAATGGTCATATAATGTGTTTCTGAAGCCAGCCTGTTTTCCTAGCTTCAGGAGATACTTTTTTGTCTATAGGTGTCTTGCAGTTCAATTAATTCCTCAAATTGACAGGTAATTTGTACTTCTGTTGTACAACCAAGCTTTGTGGTGAAGATAATAATACATAGTTCTGGAGACTTACAGATTTCTTACCTCTTAGAATAGATAATAGAAAGTAACTTGCATCTTAGTGAGCAATTTTATAATTAAAATCCACAGTTCCTAGGGCTCCAGAGTGGCTCAGTCGGTTAAGTGGCTGCCTTTGGCTCAGGTCATGATCCTAGGGTCCTGAGATCGAGTCCCGCATCAGGCTTCTTGCTCAGCTAGGAGGCTGCTTCTCCCTCTCCCTCTGCCTGTTGCTCTACCTACTTGTGCTCTCTCTCAATCTCTCTGTCAAATAAATTAATAAAATCTTAAAAAGAAGAAAAAAAATCCACAGTTCCTAAATCCAGAGTCTCTGAATTATATCACCTCTCACCTCATCAGTAAACTAGAGGAGGTTTGAGCTAGAAGGGAATTCAGAGCTGAAGTAATGCCCTCATTTTATGAATGAAGAAAGTCCTGCACAGAGAAGTGACTCTGAAGACACATTGGTATACAGGGTGCTTAATGGGATATAAACACATTCTACCTGGCGTAAGGAGTTTGCCCTATTGTTAAGGGTTGCTCCTGATGTGGTACCTCTTATATGTTTCTGCAAAGTTGATGAGTCTTATCTATCAAAAGGAGAGCCATTATCTAGGAAGTCTATTAACTTTTTGGGAATATGAGTCCAAACAAATGGATAATTTAAGACTTTTCTGTACGGATTGAAGAGAATACAGGGTTCCTAAGTCCTTTTGAACATTAAAGTTAATATCAATAGCTACTATTTACCGAGTGATTTTATATGTCCTGTAGTATAGGTAGTGTCTTCACAACAATCCAGAATGTATTATAAATTCCATTCTACAGAGAAGAAAACAAGTAATGTGCCAATGGTCACAGCTTGTAAGTAAAATGAGGTTCCATCTGCCTCTAAATCTTAGGCTCCTCCTCATGTTCGTGAACCCAAGTGCCAAAATGAGCAGGGGGAAAGTAGTCTTACTCTACTTTCAAAGAATAATAAAATGTTTGTGTCATGAATTTCAGATTGGAAGGAAGTTTAGACAAAACATCCTTAATTATGTCTTTACCAGCAATTATGTCTCTACCAGGGATCTTGGTTTCCTCTGCCTCACGACAGTCACTGAGTCAAAAAAGATTACTCTTCAACTGAAGAAGGACAAAAGACACCAGTGGCCCCTCCTATCCCTCTTCCAGATCAGTCTTAAAGGAATAAGAAATAAGCATTGAGTAGAGGTATCTCTCAGGCAAGTATTTGCCTTTAGTAATATTCTATTGCCCGCTGTTATTATGTATGTCTTTGACAGTTGGAGCCTAACTTCAGAAAGTACCTATTAAAATTCACACACAGCAGAGAGAGGCAGAGAGGATAGGGTGTTCCATTTTTAGTCCCTCTAGCGTTTCACCTGCTGCCGAAGAACAGAGACAATGGGCCTTCCTACAACTCTTCTGGAAAAACAAAAGAACACACTGCATTGTTCAAGAAGTCAGGTAACTGTCTAAAACGAGACAGCAGAAGGAGTAAGCCAATCGAATCAATGTGAGTGAATTTGTCCCAGTTACACGGTTGCATGGGAAGTTTTATAAGGCTTATGTGGATCTCCCCTGTGTTGTCCAGTACCTTGTATTCACCCCTAAAAAAAACTTGTAAAGGAGAAACAGATTGGTTTCCCTATGTAAGGAGAGTTTATTTGTGTTAATAAGTAAAGTAGTGATAACCAAAATGTGCATAAGATTTGTACACTTAAGTGGTTTCCTAAACAATACAATATAATGGAGTGGCATTCTTAAGCTTCCGAGCTCTGGAGCCAGATTACCCAGGCTGGAATCCCAGCTCCATCATTTCTAGCTGCGTGACCATGGGTATATTCCTGACCCTCTTGGGACCGTCAGCTTTCCTGTAAGATTGGGATGATAAAAACACCTATTGTGTAATTGTGAGGATGCAATGAATTAATACATATAAAACACTTTGGAAGGTTCATGGTACATGGTAAGTGTGTAGTAAATGTTGTTCTTATGGTTTTGTGTTTCTCTTTGTTTTAAACATTCTTCAACAGAGCTAGTATATAAAGGAGCAGGACTTGAACAGAGGGAAAGCAGACATTTTGCACCTAATGTGTATTAAAAAAAAAAACAACTGTATAGCTGGGAGACCATCACCGTGTTGGTGACTCCCCTGTTAACTCCAGGGCTCAAGAGTTAAATCGTCAACTGAGTTTTGGTGGAGCCATTGGTCACAGTACAGTTGTCAAATTAGAAGGAATTACTTTTAGCATTATTCCTGCCATTTGATATTTGCAGTCTATTTTGTAATCTCCTGGTTACCCTCCACCCACCTGCTGGGACCTGGACAGATGGCAAGCCTTCATTCCACTTAACATTTCTCCCAAATTAAAGGAGTAACTCACTCAGAGTCAATGATGAAAACAGAACTCAAAAGAGTTTTTCACTTTTTTTCTTGAATTCATTTCTGTAATAGAAAATCCAACAGTTCGTTTGATCTTTGAAAGACTGACAGAAATGAAAGAATAATGATAATAATTATCGCAAATACTTAGAGTACTTACCATGTAGTAGACAGTAATCTAAGATTTGTGTATGGACTGACAGCAGTCCTATGATGTAAACAGTCTTCTTCTATTTTACCGATGAGGAAACCAAGAAATGCAGAGAATATTTTGTCCAAAATTTCATGGTTGCTGAATGGTAGTTCACCCTGTCTGTCTCACTTTGGAGCTCTGAACTTTACTACTACCATGCTATCAGTGGGATCCTGCCTGAGCTCAGGACCTAATGAACTCATTCATACCATCCATGCACCCCCTCTTTTGTATGAGAAAGCAACTAATGAAGTTTTGCATGAATACATGTATAAATATACAAAATACTGAGTAGGTTACCAAGATAAGGTGGCTTTCTGAGAAGCTTCCATCCATTACCTTCATAATTTACAACTGTGTCAGGTCTCCCTTATAAGGTCAGGAATATGATTTTCCCAGCATTTCCCTAAAAAGGAAACCATTTCTGAGGAGTGAACTCAAATTAAATAAATTTTAAAGGACTAGAAGGCAAACCAAAATGTCAAAATATTAATCTATTCCAACATTAACAAACACTTATTGACTACCTAGATGTTGGTAGCATAATGCTATAGTGATTCTTTTTTTTTTTTTTTTTAAGATTTATTTATTTTAGGGAAAGAGAAAGAGAGAGAGAGAGAGAGAACACAAGCAGGGGGAGGGGTAGAGGGAGAGACACTCAAGCATATGCCCCACTGAGCATGGAGCTCAACACAGGGCTCAATCCCACAACTCTGAGATCATGATCTGAGCCAAAACAAAGAGTTGGACATTTAACCTACTGAGCCACCCAGGTGCCCCAATGGTATGGTGATTCTAAGGGATTCATATAAAATCCCTGCCCTCATAAATCTTATATTCCGAATGGAAAAAACAGATAAAGGTGAAAAAATTTGTAAATCTATAAATCAATCATTAAAAGCAGTTAATAGTAAGTGCTATGAAGGAAAAATGAAGCAGGGAAAAAAACAGAGGGTTAAGAGATGCTAGCTTAAATTGAGTAGTCAGTGAAGGATTATTTGAGGGAATGATATTTGAACAGGTACCTGAATAAGTAAGAAAGAAAGCCAAGTGGACATGAGACCAGTGTTCAGAGAGGGGAAAAGCCTTCTGGTGGAAACATTCTTGACATGTTTAAGAAACAGATAGTCGACCAATATCTACTGTTCAAAAGGTGAGGAAGAAGATGGTAAGGTGATTAGGGAGAGGCAGTCAGGGACCAGATCACAAAAGGTCCTATAAGCTTTTAGGCCATGATAAGGAATTTTGGATTTTATCCTAACGTGACAGAAGCTATTGGAGGGTTTTCAACAGTAAAGCGATGTGCTCAGATTTGTACTTGATTTTATTTTAAAAAAATATTTTCTTTACTTATTTGTCATAGAAAGAGTGCACAAGCAGGGGGAGCAGCAGGCAGAGAGAGGGGCAGGTTCCCTAACTGAGCAATGAGCCCGTTGTAGGACTCAATCCCAGGACCCTGGGATCATGACCTGAGCTGAAGGCAGATGCTTAACCAACTGAGCCACATAGGTGTCCCTCAGATTTGTATTTTAAAAGGACCACTGCAGCTGCAACATGGAGAACTGACTAATGAGGGCTCAGTGCCAACGGGGAAGCAGGATCGGTATATACTGCAAGGTCAGGTAAGAGATGATAGTACCTTGGAGCAGAGCAGAAAATGGCAAAAGAAGTAAGAAATAGTGGGATTTGGAATGTATTTTGAAAGCTGTCCTCAGAGTTTGAGGCCTGACCAACAGATAAATAAAGAATCCATATTTGGGTAGGAGAATGCAATCGAGATTTGTTTTTGGGTGCAATGAGTTTAGTGTGCCTATTGTACATCAGAAAGAAGATTTTGAGTAGGCAGTTGAATAAAGAGTTGGTAGTCTATAATCAATAGGGGAGAGATTGGAACTGAAGTCATCAGCATATAGGTGGTTTTTAAAGCCACAGATTGAATTCAATTCCTCAGGATGGCGATTACAGACAGATAGAAAAAAGAAGGCATGCCAAGACTGAAGCCTGAGGCAATTCCCATTTAGCAGCAGGAATAAGAAGAGTCTAGCAAAAGAGATTTAAAAAAAAGCAGTCAATTAGATAGGAGAAAAACCAGCAGCACATATTCTTGAAATCAAATAAAGAAAATGTTTCAAGATGGTGAGAATGTTAATTATTTGAAAAGTCTTCTGATCTTCTGAGGAGTAGAGTTCACTCTCTAAGTCTAGAGACTCAAATTTGGCTATTGGATCAGGCAACATGGAGAATATTTGTGACTTTAGAGGATTCAGTGGAGTGGTGAGAAAGATAGTTTAGCTGGGGTAGAGGTAAGCCCTAAGGTGAGGAAACAGGTGAGGTAAGAATAAAGCTAGTAGACAAAACCATCCAATCCACTTAAGTCTTACGGGCCTGGAAATCTCTTCTTTGAGCCATTGTGTGCTAATCTTGAGGTTTAACTTCCAAGGGCAATTTTATTTCTCCTACATCGAGGTTCCTTGAAGGCACTGTGATGTATCCTTCAGAAACCAACTACTTTAAAATTTCCATTAGTCTTGTTAGTCTAAAAGATGTAAAATGTCAAATAAAGAATCACTGTTGCTGAAGAAAGATCAGGAAAAAGAAGAAGCAGAATTATGAATTATCTGAAAGAACCATAATTTAATTCTCCTGGGTTAAGAAATTTCATGATGAGAAATGCTCTTCTGAATTATGTAAATTCATATGAAACCTAGTAGTACCCCATAGTCAGTATGTATTCACTGATATTGGTAGTAATTAATGACCATGATGATAGTGATTGTAATTCTTTGAAAGTAATTAATTCTGTTAGAGCAAATATAGATGAAATATGTTAATATGAACATGCAAGGATTTATCCAATAAATTATTAATTTTCTCTACAAATCTTAGAAGAAAGCAAAGAGACCCTACTTAGCAAATAGACTGCTAAAATCTTACAAGGAAAAGTGCCAGACTCTACTGATAAATGAATTGCCTAGAGATATGCTTTCTGTGTCTCCCTTTCTGAGACCAATGACCACAATTGGTTGGTCTTAAAATCACATTGGGTCTAGTTAGCTTTGAAGTGTCTTGCAGTGCTCACAATGGATTTGAAAGTTTTGAATTATTTTTAAAGGTCTGACTTACATCACATAATTATTAAATAATGTATAATATCTTTGAAGAATTTACAAAGTAGGTTAATTATTGTTCATAAATTGAAACTGATAACTCAAGGACTTAGGCATGCTTACAACAATAGGTAATATGTAGTGGCTATCGCAGAGACAATAGTATATATCACCAATTTCTATTTTATTTGTCCTCTTCCTGGGTGCCCAGAAAACTACACTTTGCAATCCACTTAAGGATAAGCGGGCTTGTGTGCCTAATGAGGATCTATGAAATGTGTGCTGAAGTGATGTGAGTCACTGCTGAGGCAGTGAAATGCCATGTGTGGTCTTCTCCCTTCCATTCTTTTGCTTTAGCAAATTCCAAAGTCATGAGCCAAGATGGTGGAAACTATATCAGCCCGTATCTGTAGGTGATCTATGGCACAGAGCTTTCTAACTAACCTGCTCAAAATAGGTAGCATAAATTAAGAAATAATATGTAAGGAATTTAGAGTTAATTTATTATGGCAACATCACTAAACCTAAGCCGACTAAGAGTACCCCCAACAAAGTGAGATTGCATAACCCAATTCTACTAAGGTAGAGAGGAAAGGAGATTTAAAAACTTAGAGACAGGGATGTAGGACCTCTCCCACATGAGAATTTAAAGTCTTCTTTACAAAGATAGGACAATATAAAGGTAACCAACCCCTCAGTCAGTAAACAAACAAAAAATGTCTCCCACAGAAGGAGATGTTGAGGATACATGCTGATCACAGCCTTGGCTCTAGGAGGAGCAGACAACAAAAAGATAATAGTACCCTCTGAAGATCCCAACCACCTTAGGCTGCTCTCGTATAAATTTGGGGATGGAACTTTTACTACCTGTATAACCACATAAAATTTCCTATCTAAAAATTCAGTGAATGTGTTCCTGAGTTGGTATTACTTCAGACACGTTGCAGAAGTAAAAGTGAATCTTTTCTGAAGGAGCCAAAGTAAAGGTCTTAAATAATTTTGTCAGGCAAAGTGAAAAACACAGCTGCATAAGGAAAAAAGCCTCCATTAATGAGTCAACAGATTTTTTAATTATCAAGAAAAATGACAATAGAGTAATTTACTTCAAACCATAGAATGAATGAATACTTGTAAGCAGACATGGAATACTTTTAAATATTCCGTATATTCTAATCTAGACTATAAACAATTCTCAATATAGTTTTTAAATCCATATTGTATAAAATACGCTTTCCAAAAACAACGTAATTTTTAAAACTCAATAGCAAAAGAAAATTTCAAAACATACATTTAGAAATTTTCCAAGTGCCAATTTAGTTATATATCATAAATTTTGGTTGGTAGTAATTTTATTTTTTTATTTTTAAATTTTTTATCTTATTTTATTTAAATTCAATTAATTAATATATAGTATATCATTAGTTTCAGACCCATTGTTGTTTTTTTTAATTTCTACTCTATTTTTATCTGCTAATTTCTACTCTATTTTATCAACCAAAACTTAGGAGATGTAGCTAATATGGCATTTGAAAAGAAATTTATAACCTAAATTCTCATTAGAAATGAAGGAAGCCTGAAAATAGATAAAGTATTCAATTTAGTATGTTAGAATAATAGAATAAATGAAATGAAATTTGAAGAAGAAAAATAAAACCAAGGAAATTCAAAGAGAGGAAATAATATAGATAACAGCAAAGCTCATTGTAATAATAAAAACAAGATCTCAAAAGAATGAGAAGACAAGCATCACAGACTGGGAGCAAATATTTGCAAAAGACACAGCTGATAAATGTCCAACAGACACACACAAAAAAATGCTCCACATCACTTGGCATCAGGGAAATACAAATCAAAGCCACAATGAGATACCATCTCCCACCGCTCAGAATGGCTAAAATTAATAAGTCAGGAAACAACAAATGTTGACAAAGATGCAGAGAAAGGGGAATCCTCTTATACTGTTGACAGGAACACAAGCTGGTACAGTCACTCTGGAAAACAGTATGGAGGTTCCTCAAGAAGTTAAAAATAGAGCTGCCCTACAACCCAGCAATTGCACTACTAGGTACTTACCCCAAAGATACAAATGTAGTGATCCAAAGGGGCACCTGCGCCTGAATGTTTATAGCAACAATGTCCACAATAGCCAAACTGTAGAAAGAGCTGAGATTCCCTTCAACAGATGAATGGATAAAGAAGATGTGGTACATATATACAATGGAATACTATTCAGCCATCAGAAAGGATGAATACTTACCATTTACATCAACATGGATGGGACTGGAGTTTATTATGCTGAGCAAAATAAGTCAATCAGAGAAAGACAATTATCATATGGTTTTATTCATATGTGGACTATAAGGAACAGCACAGAGGATCATAGGGGAAGGGAGAGAAAACTAAATGGGAAGTTACCAGAAGGGTAGAAAAATCATGAGAGACTCTTAACTATAGGAAACAAACAGGGTTGCTGGAGGGGAGGTGAGTAGGGGATGGGGTTATTGGGTGATAGGCATTAAGGAGGACATGCGATATGATGAGCACTGAGTGTTATATGCAACTGATGAATTATTGAACTCCACATCTGAAACTAATGATGTTCTATATGTTGGTTAATTGAATTTAAATTGAGCAAAAGACATAACTGGTAAAGGGCTATTATCCAAAAGATACAAAATACTTTTAAAAGTCAACAATAAGAAAACAAACAAACTGAATAAAAACTGGCCAATAGACTTGAACAGACATCTCACCAAAGAAGATATACAGATGGCAAATAAGCATATGAAAAGATGTTTCTCATCATACATCATCAGGGAAATGCAAACTAAAATGACAACATACTACTATACGCCTACAGAATGGTAAGTATTCAGAATGCTGACAACACTGAATGCTGACAAGGGGATGTGGAGCAACAGGAACTCTCAGTTATTATTTTATTGGAGGGAGTGCAAAATGATACAGTCACTGTGGAAGACAGTTTGGCATTTCTTACAAAATGAGACATAATTTTACCAAATAATTCAGCAGTTGCACCCTGGGTATTTACCGAACTGGGTTGAAAACTCATATCCACACAAAACCTGCACATGGATGTTTAGAGCAGCCTTATTCATGATTGCCAAAACCTGAGAGCAATCAGGATGTCCTTCAGTAAGCGAATGGATAAATATTCTGTGGTACATCCAGACAATGGAATACTATTCATTGCTAAAAAGAAATAGCCACAAAGAACATGGAGGAAAGTTGTATGTACATTACTATGTGAAAGAAGCCAAACTGAAAGAGGCTACATACTATATGATTCTAAGTATATGACATTCTGAAAAGGGCAAAAATAAAGAGAAATAAAAACTTAGTGGTTGCTGGGGCTTGAGGTGAAAGGGAGGAATGAATTGACAGAACAGAAATTTTAGGGCAATGAAGTTATTTTGTATGATACTTTAATAGTTAATGCATGTCATAACATTTTTGTCAAAGGCTGTAAAATGTTTAACACCAAGAGTTAAACTGTGAACTTCAGGTTATAATGCTGTGTCACCATAGGTCCAACAATTGTAACAAATGTAAATGCAGTGTGGGATGTGGCTAGTGGGGGCAAGTATGATTGTATAGGGACAGGGAAATCTGTACTTCCTACTCAATTTTTCTGTGAACCTAAAACTGCTATAAAAAATGAAGTCTACTTAGAAGGGAAAAAGAAGTATCAACAGAGTTGAAAATTAGTTCTTTGAAAAAAACTAATAAAATTAAATCACTGGCATGACTGAATAAGACAGAAGAAACGAATAATGTAGGAATAAAAATTATAATTGGAGATATAGCAGTGATTAGAGGTTAAAATTAAATTTGAAGTAAAAAGATAAAAACAGAGATAAAGATACATGAAAATCATTAGTAGGTATATTTTATGTTAAAAAATCCAAAGATTGGGTTAACCTACCAAATATCTGGGAATTAATCTTCTAAGTAACCATGAGAAAAGTAGAAACACAGAAATTTTAAAAAATACTTCCAACTGAAGGAAAATGAAAATTTAAAAAATGACAAAATTTGTGGGATATAGCTAAAGTAGTGCTTAGAGGGAAATTTATAGCTTATATTAGAAAATAAAATCTGTGATCTAAATGTTCACTTTAAGAAATTAGAAAAAGAGAACTTAATTAAACCCAAAGTAAAAAGAGAAAGGGAAACAATAACCATGAGAATAAAAAATAAATGAAATAGATAAACAATAGAATATAGACAAAAGTAAAAGTTGAGTCTCTGGCAAGAGTAATAAAATTGATAAAACATAAGTACTACTAATCAAGAAAAAGAGTAAATAAAAAAAAAGACATAAATTCAGACCCTAAAGACTTTAGAAGAGCAATAAAGGAATGCTAAGAACAATTTTATGTCAATGAATGTGACAATTTGTCATTAGAAAATTAATTCAAGATGAGTCATAAATCTAAACATAAAAGCTAAAATCATAAATTTGGTAGAACACATAGGAAAATAGACTGACAACCTTGGGGTAGACACAAAGATTTCTTAGAGAGGACAAAGATTTCATAGAGATGACCAAAAATTTTAGAGTGGACTCTAAAATTGATAAATTATACATCACTAAGATTAAAAACCTCCATATATCAAAAGACATATCAAGGAAATAAAAAGACTAAATAGGGAAAATATATTTGCCATCTGTATTTCTGAAAAAGAACTTGCATCCAGAAAATGTAAAGAATTAACAATCAATAGAAAAAAAAGACAACTATATCAAAAAATAGGCAAAAACTTTGACACTTCATAAAATAATGACAAATATGCACATGAAAAGATGCTTCAAATCATTAACACTGGAGAGATACAAGTTAAAACTACAACAACATATTACTACCCACCCAGTTGAATGGTTAAATTGAAAAGCCTGGACGATACCAAATATTGCACAGCTAAGTATCTATCCAAAGAACACAAAACACTAATTTTGAAGGGATGCATGCCCCCCGATGTTAAAAGCAGCATTACCAATAATGGCCAAATTATGGAAAGAACTCAAATGTACATATACTGATGAATGGATAAAGATGTGATATGTATGTATACACACACATACACACACACACAAAATGCAATATTACTCAGCCATAAAAATGAAATCTTGCCATTTGCAATGACATAGATAGAACTAGAGAGTATTATGCTAAGCAAAATGTATCAGTCAGAGAATGACAAATACCATATGATTTCACTCATATGTGGAATTTAAGAAACGAAACAAATGAGCATGGTGGGGGCAGGAAGAGAGGCAAACCAAGAAACAGTCTCTTAACTATAGAGAAAAAACTGATGGTTACTTGAGGGGAGGTGGGCAGGGGAATAGGTTGAACAAGTGATAAGTATTAAGGAGGGCACCTGTGATAAGCACCAGGTATTGTATATAAGTGATGAATCACTCAGCTCTACAGCTGAAACTAATATTGCTCTGTATTTTCACTAACTGAATTTAAATAAAAACTTGAGGGGCGGGGAAAGAAAAGAAAAAACAGATACACCATAATCCTTTTATACTGCTGGTGGGATGTAAAATACTAAAACCACTTTGGAAAATGGTATGGCGGTTTCTTATCAAGTTTATTCACCTATTCTATAACCCGGCAATTCCACTCTCAGATATTTACCCAAGAAAAGTGAAAGCATATGTCCATAAAGAGATTTGCTCTCAAATGTTCAGAGCAGCTCCATTTGTAATAGTCAAAGTGGAAACAATAGAAATGTTTCAAAAAACAGACAGACTATGAAAGATTCATACAAGGGAACATTACTCAACAATAAAAAGTAACAAACTATTCATGCGTGCAGCACCATGGAGGAATCTCAAAAAAATGTTTGAAAGAATTTGTACTCAAAAAAGTGCATACTACATAATTCCATTTATGCAAAATTTGAGAACAAACAAGACAAATCATGGTAGAAATCAAAACAGAAAATGTTTCTTGGAATTTAGAGGGCAAGATTCCACAGAATGAGGCATCGAAAAACTTTCTGTAGTAATAAATATATTCTGTATCTTTATGGGTGTTCTTCCAACTGTTTGTGTATTTACTACACATAAATTGTATCTCACTAAAATATTTTACAAATTAAAAAAACAGGGAAAAATCACAAATTCTTAGGAAAAAGTAAATGATCACAACTGACCCAACAGCTGCTGAAAGCTTGAATGTCTCTAAAATAATGGAGAAAATAAATCAGCAGTTCAAAATATTCTCAAAAATAAACTACCAGGCTCTTTCAGAAAAGAAAAATATTGGACTGAGATTAGTGACAAGAAAAGATTCAACAGGACAATAAGAAAAAGTTAAATTATGGGCCAAGCTTAAGTTTGAGCTTATATGTAAAAGCCCTAGATAAAATATTATTAAACCAAGTCTACAACTTTTAAAAAGTTACTATTTCATAACCAATTAAATGCAATGTATGCTAAATATAGGAAAATCTCTTATTGTAATCCACTATATTAACTCGTTGAAGAAAAATCCATGTGGTAATTTCAATAGTTGCCAAAAAGAAGCATAACCAAGGAACAAACGAAAAGATGCTCAATTTGACAAAATAAACAAATGAAAACCTCAGGAAAATATGAGTTAAAACCACAATAAAATAGGACACCATTTTACAAACATTGATTGGCCAAAAAGTACAAATACCAAGGGTTGACTAGAATGTGAAACAGAGAAAAGGTATGCTTGAGTGTAAACTGATACAATCGTTTTGGAAAACAATTTGACATGAATCACTGAAATGGGCTCATCCTCTGATCTAGCAATGAAAAAAATTCCATTCCTAAGTATATACCAAGAAATGAAAGAATGTGTCTTTAGAAGAATGTGTCTTTAGAAGTGGGTGTGTGCAGTGAGATACCACCTCATACCAGTCAGGATGGCTAAAATTAGCAAATCAGGAAACCACAGATGTTGGCGGGCATGCGGAGAAAGGGGAACCCTCCTACGCTGTTGGTGGGAATGCAAGCTGGTACAGCCACTCTGGAAAACAGTATGGAAGTTCCTCAAAAATTTGAAAATAGAGCTACCCTACGGCCCAGCAATCCCACTACTGGGTATTTACCCTAAAGATACAAATGTAGTGATCTGAAGGGGCATGTGCACCCGAATGTTTATAGCAGCAATGTCCACAATAGCCAAACTATGGAAAGAACCTAAATGTCCATCAACAGATGAATGGATAAAGAAGAGGTGTTATATATATACAATGGAATATATATGCACCCATCAAGAGAAATGAAATCTTGCCATTTGCAACGACGTGTATGGAACTAGAGGGTATTATGCTAAGTGAAATAAGTCAGTGAGAGAAAGACAATTACCATATATCTCTCTGATATGAAGAATCTGAGAGGCAGGGCGGGGAGTCGTGGGGGGGTGGGGGAGGGAAATAAACAAGATGGGATCAGGAAGGAGACAAACCATAAGAGACTCCTAAACTCACGAAACAAACTGAGGGTTGCTGGGAGGTTGAGGGGTAGGGATAGGGTGGCTGGGTTATGAACAATGGGGAGGGTATGTGCTATGGTAAGTGCTGTGAAAGGTGTAATCCTGATGATTCACAGACATGTACCCTGGGGAAAATAATACATTTTATGTTAATAAAAAATAAATTATTAAATTAAAAAAAAATTGAGTGTGTGTACTGAGGTAATTAGGAAGAGAGGAAGGAGTGTTTCAGCCATAGGGGAAAGAAGCGACCCCTAGAAACAGACATTGGCAATGTCTACCCATGTCTGTCATTGAAAGAGGAAGTTTTAAGTACAAAGTTTGGGAGTAAATCTGGTCTCTGGTCTGAAGATGAATGTAAGTGGTCAAAGCAATTAGCAAGATTATCGCTCACATTGGAGAGATAGCTCAAACTGGTTTTTCCTGGTTCTTTTAAATATTCCATTAATACAAGACTCTGCTTTCTGACTCTGTGTTCTTTAAGCAATCTCCTATTTCCCAACTGTATTTGCCTATAGGAAGATAATGTACCAGTCACCTGGTTTTGACTATTTCTGAGTAATCCAAAAATGGTCCTCTGATTATAATTTGACTTTTCATCTACTTTGACTATGGGAAAAGAAATTGATGTCAGCCTGAAGGATCTGGTTATATTTCTCGCAGCATTAATAAACTAGACATTCTGATTTGTATGACTCTTCCATGCCCTTGAATTAGTGTCAGTTCCTCTCTCTGGGGCTGATCACCCTGAGGCTGATTCACAAGCATGATTTCCACTTCTTAACAAAGTTCAGATCCATATTGTTCTCATATTGGCTGACATCACCGTCTCATCCATTCTCCAACACTTTCTGTTGATTCCTGCCCTGAGTGTATCAGTGTTCAACTAGAAATGAAAAATTAAAGGTTAGACATTAAAACTCTAATATATAGAGTCATTCCTAAAACCACAAAATTTTGAAAAGTCAAAGTTCTATAAGTGTATTCAAAAATTAATACAGAAAATTGCTGACACAAGCGTAAGCCTGTATACACATAAACACTTATATTTTGAAGTCAGCCTTGTAGGAAAGTTATGATTTTTTTTTCTTTTGAGAAAGTTTGAAACCTAATGAAAATAGGCACACCATGACTGAGCACTGACCTGTGCGTGAGCTAGTTACATGCAGATCACCTAGTGATGATTTTGTTATAAGATGGTAAGTGGCAACATAAATTGCCATGTGGAACCCACTGAGCCTGTTAGGACTGGAATATGATAAGCATGTTTCTCAACAACCACACCTTATATCCACTTCGGTTGACCTTCCTTTTTTTTTTTTTTAATCTGACTTTTTTACCTGTCAGTGAATAATACTCATTCAGTGCTGCCTCGGATCTATTAATCCTGCTTGCTCCCTTTGAAATTTTGGACAACATGCTTCTCAGGTGATTGCAATGTGAGTTGAGTAGAAAAAGAAGTTGTCGACAGCCCCGGTGAGGTCCTAAGCCTTGGCAGTGGGGTTCGTGCAAGCCTGGTGCTGTCACCACATCAATCAGCCCTGGAGCACGCTGTTATTATCACAACCAGTCAGTCCCCCCTGCAATCACAACGGGGGAGAGGAAAGCCTTCTCTTCACAACTGACTGCAAGCAGCTTGATCCCTGTAACCTTGAGAAGTACCAGAATGTCACAGGTAGGAGTTTCCCTGTGGCACTTCTGCATATCCTTCCCTCCTACTGCTCTCCCCCCTCCCACTCCCTAATCTTCACTCTTCTGAGACTGGAAGACAGTCATGAATGAGACTGAACACAAGGATTGGCTACAAGCCAAAAGGACAAACTAAAAGTGCCATGGAGGTGAAGAAGCATAATTTTAGACTGCTGCAGGAGAAAATGCAAAATCTGGATGCAGAGGCTTCAGTCTCTGGGAGCACCTGACAGTGCTCTAAGTGAACTGATCACTAGCTTTAACCAGTGATCCCTAGCAGGGCCCATTTCTGGGCAAAATACTGAAGGAAGTAATGTTCATCTTTGTTTGCTACTTCCATTTCCTGCCCTTCTTCCCTACCCTCTCAAAAGACTTTTCCCCCTAAGTCTACCTGAATCTATCCTTCCTCGTGACTAGACTGCCCCTTGATACATGTTTTTGGAAAGAATTATCCATATTATAATTCACACACATGTTTAAGGGACTGCTGTACTTTACTATGATCCTTTTTCAGAGGATTTCAATATATATGTGAGGTATCGTATGTTAATTTAGGGAAGTCAGATTTCTTTCTTTCTTTTTTTAATATTTTTATTTATTTATTTGCCAGAGAGTGCACAAGCAAAGGGAGAAGCAATCTCCCTGCTGAGCGAGGAGCCTGATGCGGGACTCAATCCTAGGACCCAGGGATCATGACCTGAACCAAAGGCCGACACTTAACCAATTGAGCCACCCAGGCATCGCATGGGAAGTCGGGTTTCATTAGTGGAAGGCTGCTCCTCTCAATCAGGCTCAACTGCTATTTAGTCAGTGTGGAACTACATGGCATTTTCTTGTGTGTTGGTGAGAACAGCATGTGAACTAAGCTTATTTTAGGCTAATACAATCACAGCCATTGTTACTATCTGTCAGGTGCTTATCTATTCCACTTACCAGATGCTTTACACATGTTATCACATTCAGTCATTACAGAAACAATAGGAAATGAATATTATTATGTCTGTTATATGGATAAGGAAACAAACATAAGTTAGTGAAGGGCAGACAGAGCTGGACTTTGAAAGCCCTTGACCCTTCCACTATACACTAAACTTGCTTCCCAGGACGCAAAAACTTCAGTTGAATTCTAAAGCTAAAACATTGAAACTGGATCTCCAGTGTAGCAATAGAATACACTTATGACACTGGAAGAGGTAACAGAACGTACCCACGCTTTACCACGTACCTCGAAGGAACACTGCATGCTTAAATGGCTTCTCCAGAAGCATGGGTTTTCTTCTAAGAAGTCCAACTATACAAATAAACCTCCATTTCTTTCTCTTTTTTAAAAAAAATTATATTCCTACCTGGGCCACAAAGAAAACCTCCATGCATTCTGAAAGGAAGAAATAATACCAAAAATATTCTCTTCCTAAAATGCAATAAAACTAAAATTAATAAGAAAATAAAAGAAGTTAAGACACATGTTAAATAACACTAGAGGCAAAAACATTACATTGAGTGGATGAAGCCAGATACCAAAAGTACATTTTGTATGATTTCATTTATGTGATGTAAATAAGCAAAACTAATCCATGGTGATGAAAGTAGTGGTTGCCTCTGAGTATTGGTTGGGAATGAGCCCAGAGGGACCGGCTGATGGATGAAGATCATCTAAATGGTAGTTACATAGGTATATACAGATGCAAAAATTCATCAAGCTGTACACTTAAGATTTGTGCATTTTAATGTATGCAAGTGATACCTCAATTCAAATAAAAACATCAACTAAAATAATTTACCACATTAAAAATTAGAATAAAAATTATATTATCACTCCATTGTTACAGGAAAACTTTTTGATAAAATTCATCTTTTGTCCACTAAAAAAAAAACTGCTAGAAAAGTAGGAATTATAGAAAACTTCCTTAATGTGATAAAATGCATCAAAAAAAAAATTCTACTGCAAACCTAACACTATTGTTGAGGCACTAAAACTTTCTTCTATGATTAGAAATGAAGTAAAAATGCTCATTATCACCACTTTTTTTCTTTCAGCCATTTCACCCACACACATACCCCATATCTCTGGTAACCACCAATCTATTCTCTATATCTATGTGTTTTTGTTGTTGTTATTCAGATTCCACACATAAGTGAAATCATATAGTATTTGTCTTTCTCTGAGTTATTTCACTTAGCAGAATGCCCTCGAATTCCATCCATGTTGTCGTAAATGGCAAGATTTCATTCTTTTTTTTATGGCTGAATAATATCCCACCTCTTCTTTATCTATCCATCTGTTAATGGACCCTTGGGCTGTTTTCATGTCTTAGTTATTGTAATTAATGCTGCAGTAAATATGGGAATGCATATATCTTTTCAGTTTAGTGTTTTCATTTCCTTGGATAAATACACAGAAGTGGAATTGCTGGATCCTATGGTAGTTCTATCACTACTTTTATTCAACATGGTATTGGAGGTCTTAGTCAAGGAAGTAAAGCACTGTAATTATTTGCAAATAGCATGACTGTGCATGGAAAATCCAAAATAATTTATAAATAAATTATTGTATTTAATAAATGAACTTAATGAAGCCCCAATATCCAATTTACTAAAATAAATCAAATTTTTATGAATAAATGAAACTATTTCAAAAATAACATTTACAATAGCATCAGCTTTAAATAACTTAAAATATAATAAAATGTGCACAAAATTTCAACACAAAGAATTTTAAAATATTATTGAAAGAAATTATAAATCCCTAAATCAAAATAGAGATATACTTTATTCATAAATTAGAAGACTCTGCTGTAAACATGTCAGTTCTGCCTAAATTAACTGAAGGAATCAATGCAACTATAGTCAAAATTCCAGCAATGTTTTGGGGGGTGAGAAATTGACAAGTTTCAAAAATTTATTTTTAAAAATGCAAGTAACCAAGAATAGATCAGGTAGATTTAAAAAAAAAAATGACTTGGAGGGGCGCCTGGATGGCTCAGTTGGTTGAGCAACTGCCTTCGGCTCAGGTCATGATCCTTGAGTTCCGGGATCGAGTCCCACATCGGGCTCCCAGCTCCACGGGGAGTCTGCTTCTTCCTCTAACCTTCTCTCCTCTCATGCTCTCTCTCGCTTTCTCTGTCTCTCAAATAAATAAATAAAATCTTAAAAAAAAATGACTTGGAGAACCTACATACACCACTAAATATCAAGCCACATTAATTAAGACAGTGTGATACCAGTTTGAATTCAGGCAAATGGATCAAAAACAGAAACAGAAAAAGGAGTTCAGAAATAAACTCTCATGGACATGTGGTTTATGGCAGAGGTCAATTGTAGAGTCACAAGTAGAGAACTGTCAACAAATTGTAGTGGGTCATTTGAATATCCATACAGAAAAAAATTAAGGTTGATTCTCACATTGTACCATATAAAAATTCAATTCTAGGTGGAGAGTAAGTTTAAAAGTGAAAGGTAGAACAGTTATTTTTAGAATATGATCTGCATGATGCTGTCATAGCCAAAGATTTCCCAAATAGGATAAAAAAAAAGCAGTAACATGAAGGAAAAAATAATTTGGATTAGATTAAAAATTAAGAACTTCTACTCATCAAAAGACTCATTTAGAGACTTAAAAGCTAAGATATAAAGTAGGAGTCCAATTTTGGAATGCTTACATCTGACAAAGACTTTATATCCAGAATGTGTAAAGAACCTCTTTAAATAAAAAAGGCAAACAGTTCAATAGAAACATTGGCAACATGGGCAAAAGACTTAAGTAGGCATTATAAATTATCATAACCAAACAACAAAACATATGAAAAGATGCTCATTGGTCATTAAGGAAATGCAGATCCAAAACCAGAATAGCTAAATTTAAGAAGACTGATAATACCAAATTTAATAACGATGTGGAGCATAGTAACTCTTATATAGTGTATTGGGGAGTGTAAATTAGAAAAACGACTTTGAAAAGCTTTTTGGAAGTATTTATCAAAGATGTACACATGGCATGATTCATGGCCCGGCAAAGCACCTCATAGGTACATAGCGCTTACAGAACTTTGCTTATATATATACCAGGAGACATATATAAAAATGTTCATAGCCGCTTTATTCTTAATTGCCACCAACTGCAAACATTCCATCTGTTAATCAGTAATAGAACAGATATCAAATTACGGTCAATGAGCAAATGGAATTTTATTCAGCAATTAAAATTAATGAACTATTGCTACACACTGCAACATGAATCTTACAAATGTAATATTGAATGAAAGAAGCTAGACCCAAAAGATATGCAAGATTCTATAATTCCATTTCTGTAGCTTTGACAAACAGGTGAAATGAATCTACAGTTTTAGAAGTCAGATAGTGATCAACTGAGAAGTGAAGATGTGGTGGCTGGGAAGGGACACAGTAGGGCTTATGGATGTTCTATGTTCCATTTCTTGATAAAAGTAGGGGTTACACAGGTGTGTTCTCCTTGTGAAAATTCATTGAGATGCAGACTTTGGATTATTCCCTTTTCGTATATTCTACTTTAGTGAAAACTATTTTAAAAATTGAGATAGCACAAATACAGCAAATTAAGAATGACTTAAGAAATATTATCAAAAATAAAGGAAACAAAAAATCATCAGATTACTTTGCATAGTTCAATGCAAATAAATTTGAAAACTTATATGAAATGTATTATTTTCTAGAAAAATACAATACTTCAAAGAAGACAGAAAATCCAAATGGTCTAGTTACAATAAAAGAAATAAACAATTAGAAGGAAAGATACAATTATATGTATGAAAGATGCAAAAGGACAAATGAAAAAGCTTTTTGGAACAAAAATAGAATTTAGTAGTTTATAAAATCATCATGCAAAAATCAATAGTCTTCATCTATATAGACAAAACAGTTAGAATATATGGAAGACCTCTTATATAATAACCTAAATAAGACAGGCAATATACATAAGTAAACTTCACTAGAAATGTCTAAAATCTATGTGAAGAAAACTACAAAATGCTCTGAAAGACATAAAAAAATTGACTTAAAGAAATGCGAAGACATACTGTGTTTTGGGATTATAAAAATATTCTAAAGATGAAAATTTTCTTTCAGTTCAATATTTAAATGCAATTAATCTTTAAAATTTTTTTTAAAGTTTTATTTATTTGAGAGAGAGAGAGAGAGAGAGTGTGTGTGTGTGTGTGTGTGTATGCTTGTGCGTGAGTTGGGGGGAGGGGCAGAGGGAAAGGGACAGAGAATCCCAAGCAGGCCCCTCACTGAGTATGGAGCCCAATGCTGGGCTCAATCCCATGTCTGAGATCATGGCCTGAGCCAAAACCAAGAGTCAGATGCTTAACTGACTGAACCACCCAGGCACCACTAAATGCAATGCAATTTCAATAAAAAAATACCATCAGGCCCTTTTCTGGAATTAGACAAAATGATTACAAATTTCATATGGAAAAAAATACCAAGAAAATCTTGAAAAAGAAGAACATAGGGGTTGAGGGAAAGAAGCAGGAGCAGAAATCTAGCCTTACTGGACATTAAAATACAATTATAGCTTCTATAAGTAAACCAGTCTGATATGAGTAGACAGACTGACCAATGAAACAGAATAGAAAATCCAGAAATAGATCCAATGCATCCAGAAATGTAGACTATGAGAAAGGCATTAGCTCAAATCAATAGGGAAGAGATGCACTTCCTAATATAAGGAGCTGGAATAACCAGAAAACCATGTGAAAAAAAAGATAAAATTGAATCCACTCTTCACATCACATATAAAAATAAATTCAAATGTAGCAGAATTTAATGTTCAAGTCTAATGAAACCATGCTAGTCCTAGAAATATGATTTGGGAACACACAGAAGAATTGTCTTTAACTTTGGAAGGGGCTCCTTTCCAAACTCTGACTCAATGTAGAAGAGAAAAGGGAAAGGGATGGCTCAGTGGGTTAAAGCCTCTGCCTTCGGTTCAGGTCATGATCTCAGGGTCCTGGGATGGAGCCCCACATCGGGCTCTCTGCTCAGCAGAGAGCCGGCTTCTATCCCACCCTCCGCCTGCCTCTCTGCCTACTTGTGATCTCTCTCTCTCTCTCTCCCTCTCTGTCAAATATATAAACAAAATCTTAAAAAAAAAGAGAGAAAATGGGAACAGTGTTATGTACAATAATACACACATCTTGAAAGCTGAATAACAAAAACAAACACCATAAAAGCAAAGTAAAAAGTCAAATGATAAACTGGATAGAATCATTGCAACTTTTATCACAAAGAGTTAATATAAAGCACTTTTAAAAACCCAGAGGCACAAAATCCAGTAGAAAAAAAAAATGGACTAGAGATAAGGGCAGACACTTCAGTCAAAGAGAAATACAAATGACCTTAGTCATATGGAAAAAATGTTCAACCACCTTCATAATAGAGAAATGCCAATTAAATCTACTCTGGGATATTTGACAACATAATCTTTGGTTGAGGCTGTAGTAAGGCAAGTTTATACTTTACTTGTGGAAATGAAAAATGATGCAAACCTATGGAAGGGAGTTTGACAAAAAATATTCCAATACATTTACTCTTCGATAAAAAAAAATCCTACATATAAAGCTCTATCCCAAATATATACTGACAAAATATGAAAATACATTTGAATATATCAAATGCACAAAACCATTCATTAAAACACTATTGGTGAAAGCAAAACTATAAGCCCAGATTGGGGCGCCCGGGTGGCTCAGTTGCTTAAATCATCTGACCCTTGATTTCCGCTCAGGCCATGACGTCAGGGACATGAGATCAAGCCCTGTGTCAGGCTCCACGCTGAGCATGGAGCCTGCCTAAGAGTCTATCCCTCAAAAAAAAAAAAAAGATTCTCTCTCTCCCTCTCCCTGTGCCCCCTCACCACTGCCTCCCCTCCCTCTAAACAAACAACCGAAATCAATGGAGACAAGCTAAATAAATTTTGGCATAACCGCACAAAGGAGTACCATGCTGGTGAAAAAAGGAATGTAGAGTATTTCTATTCACTACTGTGCTATGCTAGGTGAAAAAGCACAGAGGAAAAGAGGGTGCATGGTAATGTAATAATGTGTGTGTGTGTACTATTGTGTATCTAGTTTGGCAATATAACCACACAGAAGCGAAGTATCTCAAGTAACTTCAAAATGCAATATTCTGAATATTCATCCCTAGTAAAATGTAGTCTAGGGACCAAAGAACTATAAATGCAACTGAAACTATTTTCAGTAATCAAATTATTGGTGGTAGTTTCAATATTATTATTCTGATTCTGCTACATATTTATTGTGGAATAAAGCAAATAAGTAATTATTTCAGTGCCAATAAAAATCTGAAATTTTGGTTGAACAAAGGAGTGGAACAAAGGAGTGTGGTTATAAGAAGAGTTTAAGTAAAAATTTTATTGACCTAAATTTGAATTTGAAGTATCAGTGTAAAATTATTATGTATTTTCCCTTAAAAGTATTTATTGCTTAGCTGTGCCCACTGAAAAGACCTGGAAGCAATAGGTACGCCCACCATCCAGATGGTGATCTTGAGATACAACTTACCATTAAAACATACCAGAGGTCCCTGGGAAAATGCCTGATTCTAGGTGTAAGGCAGGCAATGTACTACATCTTGTCATACCACACAGCAAGAAAAATATTATTAAGGATAATTAGCATTTTGCCAATGGACTGAACAGCCAACTTGAAATTCAAAGGCCTCTGAGACTCACTGAAGATAGAATCATTTGAGCAGTAGCAATAGCATTTAAAATGGATTGAAATATATCAGCTATGTTTAAATTCATGAGCTAACAATAGTAATTGAGGGGTGCCTGGGTGGCTTAGTCGGTTAAGCATTGAACTTTTGATTTCAGGTGATGATCACTGGGTCCTAGGATCAAGCCTCTGCATGGGGCTCCGCACTCAGTATGGAGTCAGTTTGTCCTTCTCCCTCTGCTCCCCCCCCCACTCTTTCTCTCTCTCTCTTTCTCTCTCTCCCTCTAAAATAAATAAATAAATAAAATCTTAAGTAAAGATAATTGAAAACATTTCTTCATTTTTTTTGGAAAATATTAAAGATTGAACTCATTTGAAAACTGGTTAACATAAGGGAAAATTGGGCGCCTGGGTGGCTCAGTTGGTTGGGCAACTGCCTTCGGCTCAGGTCATGATCCCGGAGTCCCGGGATCGAGTCCCATGTCGGACTCCCGGCTCTGCGGGAAGTCTGCTTCTCCCTCTGACCTTCTCCCCTCTCATTCTCAGTCTCTCGCTCTCTAATAAATAAATAAAAATCTTAAAAAAAAAAAACATAAGGGAAAATTAAGCATTTATTCTGCCTTTATTATATGATATGTATTTCAGGTAAATAAATAGTTGATAGAGAACCCTTCTTTAGAGAAGTATTCAAGTTAGTAAATGAAGAAGGAATAATAGAGTGCATTTTGCAGCTCTTAATAAACTAATGAATCTATGCAATGATTATTTTTTTAATCATTTTTTATGAACATAATATATTATTTGTTTCAGAGGTACAGGCCTATGAATCATCAGGCTTACACAATTCACAGCACTCACCATAGCACATAGCCTCCCTAATGTCCATCTCCTAGCCACCCTATCCCTCTCAAACACCTCCCCTCCAGCAACCTTCAGTTTGCTTCCTGAGGTTGAGTCTCTTATGGTTTATCTCCCTCCCGATACCATCATGTTTCATTTTTCCCTCCCTTCCTTCCACTGCCCCCCGCCCTTCCTCTCAAATTCCTCATATCAGAGAGATCATATGAAAATTGTCTTTCTCTGATTAACTTATTTTGCTTAGCATAATACCCTCTAGTTCCATCCACGTCATTGCAAATGGCAAGATTTCGGGGTTTTTGATGGCTGCATAGTATTTCATTGTATATATATACACCACATCTTCTTTATCCATTCATCTGTTGGCAGACATCTAAGTTCTTTCCATAGTTTGGCTATTGTGGACATTGCTGCTATAAACATTTGGGTACACATTAGGCAATTATTATTAATGGCTATTAACATCTCAAAAAGAGAAGCAACCAGACATTATATGCTTCTGATGGATATACCCAATACCACTTATGAAATATTCTTGCTAAAACAAAAAAGTCAAACCTGAATCTGTTCAAAAACTTTACATCAAGCTATCAATTTCTAGAAAAGAGGGATAAGAAGACATCCTAAGCAATCCTAGGCGGGGCACATGAATAGCAAAATCTATAGATGAAAAACTACATGACTAACAACTTCAACAGCTAAACTGTAAGAAGAAAAAAGATGGAGAAGAACATAAAGATTAAATGACTCTTAAGAGACATATTAATCAGGGATGCCTCGGTGGCTTAGTCAGTTAAGCATCTGCCTTTGGTTCAGTTCATGATCTTGGGGTCCTGGGATCAAGTCCCACATGGGGCTCCGTGCTCCTTGGGCAGTGTGCGTCTCTTTCTCCCTTTGCCCCACTTGGGCTCACCACTCTCTCTCAAATAAATAAAGTCTTAAAAAAAAAGATACATTAGTCAATTGCAATTTATGGACCTTATTGGCTTCTTATTTAAACAAACTATATATGTGCAAAACATATAAGAACTCTTTGACCAGATATATAAAGGATATTATTAATTTTTGGTATGATATTATAGTTATGTCTTTAAAAAGAGTACTTATTTTTAGAAATATATATTAAAATAATTATAGATATTATTTATGAAATTACATGACATCTGAATTTGCTTTAAAAGAATCAAGTTAAGGGACAAAACAAGTGAAGATGAAAAAATATTGGCCATAAATTGATAACTGTGGAATCTGGGTGATTGGTCTATGGGAGTTTATGATACTATTCTCTCAATTTGCTCATGTTTGAAATTTCTGTAATAAATTTTAGAAGTTTAAAATATCATTGTTCATTTTAATTCATTCACCCATTCATCTAAAATTTATTGGGCAATCACTAAAATTCGAAAGGAAAAACAACAACAGAGATGAATTTGAATTTATATAAATCTGGAGAAAAAGTTGATATAATACAAAATAGAAAAAATAAATTCCTTTTCATTAACAATGTTCTCCTCTTCTCTATCCAGAACACAATAAGCACATTCAGAGTCAAAATAACCCCTTTGAAATATCCAGTTGCCCTCTCTTCATTAAAAAAACAGAAACTAACTCTGGAAGGTAAACCTCACTCAATTCCTGGGTAGATTAATGAAGTAGGTGAGCTGGTTTTCATATTCTTGGAACATCTCTGTAAGGGTCTTTCCTTTGCCTTCATGCAGATGTCTTTCAGACCTTTCACAATCCTACACTCTCCCATTTGGTAAATTTGCGTATGGGTGGAATGTCTTGCCTTTATAGGATTATTTACTTAAGGCACACAATGCACTATATTAAATTCTGTCTTAAGTATTTAGAATATGCATTTTCAGATACATATAGCTATGTGATTTCTTTGAAAAATACCAATTACTGTGGTTTTAAAATTAAAATTTATTTTGGAGCATCTGATAATTACAGACACTTTGACCAGCATTTCAATAATCTCAGTTATGATGTATCTTCCATAATATATTCTAAAAGAATAAGTTACTTCTCTCCAAAGAACTCGTTCTGAAGTAATCATTTATATATCATCTTACTTTTCAATGTTACTCTTCTCCTCCTTTTTTATTCTTCTTCCTCTTCTGCCTCTCCCACTCCTCCTCTTCCTTCCTCACCCTCTTCCTCTTCTTCTTTCTCTTCTTTTAACTAAATACCACTTCAGGAACTCAAGGTACACATTCAAGAAGAATTAGATTTAAAATGGATTTTTGGGACATTTTAGACAGAGAAGAGAAAATGATGAGACTTAAGTCAAATCTCATTAAAAAAAAAAGACAGGATGATTCTTTCATGAACAAAAGAATGGAATTGTATAATTATGTAAGGTGCCTCAGGATCATTTCACAAGGCAGAAAAAACGTAGAACACTGGGCATGTGAAATGTGTCAAGTGCAGAATTATTTAAATTAAAAAGAAAACTATATATATTTATGTGTATAAATATATAATAGACATGTATTTGTACATAAAGATATATATATACCTAAAGATACGATAAATATATATTTATTAAATTACATATATTGCATAATACATATATGTTATATATTACATTATATATTGCATAATATAATGACCTATTATATTATTTATACATATACATAAATATATGTATAACTACAGCATGGAGAATATTTTGAAGTAATTGCTTTGATTATTTAGCATTGGGGTTTGTAGAGGTGGGTGGGCATATCATCCAAATATATTGGCTGGTCCATTGGCCAACATGGAACAGGAAGAACAATGCAATCCAATTGAAACACAAATAACATACCAGTATATATAAAAAAGGAAAGACTAGCAGCATGTATGTTTAAGATGTATGAATTAGAGTTTTATGGTAAATTATGAAATATTTATTGCAACTGTTCCCAGATTGCTGGGTCTCAGAGATATATAAGAAAATATTTGAAACAATGACATTGGCATAGGATTACCAACTTTCTCTTTTTTTCAGGTAAACATATTTTAAATTACCATCTGCTATCTTTGTCACTTTATTCAAAATGATAGTTTAATGAAAAAGTAGAAAAGACGTAATTTCTAAAAGAAAAAAAATAATCCCTCTCAAATCACATAGACAGATTAATGACAGGTATGACTCTGGATACCATTTTAGCAGAGCTGGGTTTTCTTTTATTAAACTCCTTTAACACTCATATTATATAAATAACCTATATGTACAATGCAGAAAACTTGAAAATGCACAGAAAATCACTAAGGAAAAAAGTTTGAATTTCCTCACCCAAAGATAAAACCAAAACTTGGGGAGCACCTGGGTGGTTCAGTCGCTTAGAAATCTGCCTTCGGCTCAGGTCATGATCTAGAGTCCTGGGATCAAGTCCTTAGGCTGCCTACTCAGCAAGGAGTCTGCTTCTCCATCTCTCTCTGCCCCCCGCCCCCAACTTGTGCTCCCTCTTTTGCTCGCTCATTCTCTCTCTTTCTCTCAAATAAATAAAATATTTAGGGAAAACCAACCAACAAACAAAACTTGGCGTGCACTCATGTGGCATTTTAAGTGGGCAATTGACTGACAATTTTCATTAACCAAAAGTTATACTATTCTTGTCTTTTTTATTTAGTACTATATCATGAATACTCCTCAAGAACATATATATTCATCTACAACATGATTTTTAATAATTGCACAATGTCATATTCCTATGAACACAAAATAATTTAACCAATCCTCTAATTGTTGAACATTTGTTGTTTTATCTTTCTTTCCATTTTTCTCCTCTATCATAAGCAGTATTTGAATTTCCTCAGGTCTCTTCAGCTTGTGAGTACAGACTAAAGGTCTACCTCAGTGGTATGGTGTCTTTCACTATCTCTTATTCCCACATTTTTTCATGTAGAATCTCAGTCTGGAACACTTAGGGAAGTCACTAGGGATAGAAGCCTCACTTGACTTCACTAACAACTCACCTCCTTTCAGAATAATAGCTCTTATGAATATTCTCTGGGCACACTGGTATCCACCGGAAATCAATGGAGTCTCCATAAGCTTTAAATGGTCTACATTCTGTTTCATATTTGGAGGAAGCCTAGTCCCCATTTTAGCATTTATATTTGTGTTAGAGGGATTCAGACCACACGTTGTTGCTTAGCCCACAAGGCCTTCCATGAAAACAGTTCTTTTGGCTTCTGCCTGAGGCTCTTCTTTCTAAAAGTCTTGGACACTAATGCCTGAATTGGTAGGGGGCCAAGAAAATGCAGACAAGGCCTTGAAAGTCTTTTCACTATAGGCGGCAGGGTTCCTGCTATAAGGAACACTTTGGGAGCCTCTCTCTCTTCTTCTGGAATAAATTCCTAAAAGTGAATTCTTATGTGTATTTTTTAAGGCTTTTACTATTGTGGGCTGAATTGTGTACCCCAAATTCATATTTTGAAGATCTAACTCCCAGTACTCCAGAATGCAACTATATTTGAAGATAAGGACTGTAAAGAGGTGAGGAGTTTAAATGAGACCCTTAATCCAATATGACTAGTGTTCTTACAAGAAGAGGAAATTTGGACACACAAAGAGACCCCAAGTAAGCCCATGGAAAAAAGGTCATGTGATAACACAAAGAGAAGTCACCATCCACAAACCAAGGACGGAGGCCTCAGGAGAAACCAAACTTGCTGACACAGGGACCTCAGATTTCTAGCCTCGAGAGCTGTGAGATATAAATTTCTCACTCAGTCTGTGCTAACTTATTATGGCAGCCCTAGCAAACGAAGTACAAATGAATACTCCAGAATTCAGCAAATCACTCCCACTTCCCATATTGTTTTCTGTCATGGTTGCCATGAAATCATAGAATGTCACATTTAGAAGGACTTGGAGACCCATCTACAGAGCACTGACTTCATGGGGATCTACCATAAAGTTTTTCGCATAAAAGTACCAGAGCCCCACCCAGACTTCTGAATCATTCTCTTTGGGCCCAAATTTGTGTATTTACAAAGCCCTTCCCCAGCATTTACAGAATGCTCTCCTTAAAAGGCTCTTAATAACTCTCACTAATAAGAAGAGAGGGAAACACGGAACATCCCTAATTAGTGACGGCAGTAAAATGCAAGTCTGTTGAGAGCTCTTTCCAGTAAACTGCACCAGCTCCTTCTCCAGGTAATGAGAAGCACTGCTTCCTGCCTCTAGTTCCCACCAGTAGAGATTTCTTTCAGTGGGCCCTAAGATGTTGCTTGCCCTGAAGAGACAATTACAGTAATGAAGACGGTGATAATGATTATGACAGGTGCAAGCATGTATTGAGCACTTCAATGCAAAGCACTGTGCAAAGGGATTTGCATATCAGTTCCTTTAATTCTTACTACAACCCAGAGAGATACGTTATTATTCCCAGTTTTCAGATAAGGAAATGAAGGCTCAGACTTAGGTTCATAAATAGCATCAGAAACAAAGTACATAGTCTACCTCAGAACCCCATCCAAGTGACTCAAAAAAAGAGAACTTTAACCTTCCAAGTGGGTCATATTTCAAAACATGAGTGGGCATGTCTGTGTTCTTCACAGACATGGAATGAGGCCGACCGTGGGAGACCAGGAATGGATTTAGACTCACCCAGTGGAGGGGTAGGTGCTGAGAGTGGGTCTTGACAGGCACCCCAGTCCAACTCATAGTACCCAAAGTACTTGCCAGCAGATGAAAGATGGTAGTCCTGGCATGCTGGGGAGTGTCGGCCACCAAGAGGAATAAAGAGCCTCTGCAAATCAAGAGAGCCTGGAAGTAATATTTGGAAGTCTGTCACCACCAGTGTGGCTTGGGTGAAAAATCGGGGGTGGGGGGGAATGGCATATAATAGCAAAGGGAACAGAGATAGCCAGGTTTAAATTTTCCACTCTATCCTTTTTAGCTACATGGCTTTGAATAAGTTTCTTAGCTCAGTTGAGCCCTAGTTTCCTAGTTTGAAAAATGAAGAGAATAATAGCTTTGCAAGTGATTGGAAAAAATAGAGGCTTTACATGTGAAAGGCTTAGCCCTTAGTGGCCAATGGAGACAGAGCAGAACCAGCAAAGTAATGGAGACTCTCATTCTGGAAAAACCAGGGTGCAGACTGCTGGCAATGGGATTTCATGCAAGGAAAAAGACAGAGATCAAGAGGTCATGACCAAGGCACCAGGTAAAATTCGACTGCCTGTTGTAGCAGCACTAACTGCTTAGACTAGAACTGCTTCAAGTCTCCTTCAATAGCCTACAGATGAGTGTCTGAGTGAGTGAGCGAGTGAGCGAGTGTGTGTGTGTATGTGTGTGTAAGAGGGAAGGGGGAGTGGTGACTGTATAGGACAAAAAAAAAAAAAAAGGACAGGAATTTGACCCATAAAATCTATCTTACCTCACCATCTCTGATTGGAGCATATTTAGCTACAGGAGCTCATTGACTAAGCGATCCTGGGATCCTTGCACTAGGGATTAGGGCTAGGGATTAGGGCCATACTACTTACTTTGGAATCAGAAGGAGCCAAGTGTGAATTCAAACTCTCCCTTAGGAGCATTGGGATTCTCACAGGTTATTTAACCCATTTGGCCCCAGGATTCTGTAAAGTTTTGCCTTGGGCTTTCCTCAAAACACACTTTTTTCCCTTCTAAATTAAAAAATATTCTTAGTTGCCTTGGCAGAATTTCACGTTTGAAAGTTTCTCATTAGTAAAAGATATCTGTGGCATGATGAGAACTCAAAAAAAATGTACTGAAACAGAGATATGAACCAACGTATGATTAGCTGAAGTAGCATCAATCACTCTCTGCGTGTGGACCTCGGACCTTGGAAAGGAAGGGTCATACCTATGTCTTCTTTGAACAATTTGAAATCCAGCTCCCTAAACTCTGTTTGATTTGGCAATCCTTTCCTTCACTAGTAGGAATACATCTACCCATTTCTCCCACAGTTCCCATCACTTCCATTTCATTGATGCGTGCCTACTTGCTACCTTCATCCTCTTCGTTCAGTTAGAAGATAGCTGGCCTGGAGAAGGTTTGGACTGAATTCCACTTCTAATTAAAAGGAAAAATTCATTTACAGACTTCTCAAAGACATATTAGAGAAAGCATTATGATTGCAATTAAATGACTCTGTTGTCTGTTTCTGACATTGAGTTCAGAAAAATTCCCAGCCTGGGCATAAAAGAGAGCGAGTCACAGGGCAGGTACTCAGAGTATTGTACTCCCTCCACACCACTGAGCAAGCAGTAAGTGCTGCTCTAATCTCAACTTCCTCATAATGTCTCTCCAATGAATTTCTTGTTGTCATAGGCAGTCTTTTATGCAATCTGTGCTTCTATATGTCACATCCTAGAATGAAACAAAGACCAGCCAAATGCCATAAACCACCCAGAAGCCTCTTTGCTCCCTTAAGGAGACCAACAAATCTATTCTCATTGGTATTCCTGTTAAACCCTTATAAATACTGGTTAGTCTTTCATGGCCATTTAAGAGACTTTTATATGGTTTTTGAAATGCTCTCCAGCCATATTGCTTTTATCTTTTTTTTTCTTTATTGATTTTTCTCCTTAAGACTTTAATTCACTCTTCTGAGGTTGCTACAGTCAAGAGAGAAATTCTGCAGATCACATAGAGATAACATTATAACCCAGACTGGGTCACATGCATCTCACATAAGAATACCAGCTTCCTGCAGATAACTGGTCCTTTCCTGCGTTTCAAGCCCCTTCAGTCTCTCTTTTCATTTTTTTTCTGTCCCTTAGTATTTGAGACTTAATCTTTCTTCAGTCTTATTCTTCACGCTGAGCTCATCTGAAATGTACCAATAATTGCTACCAGCTAAATCTGGTTTCATCATTCTGAAAATTCCTCATTGAAACCAGCTCTGTAGAATACGAATCTGATCATTTCTGCAGGTTAAAGTGACATTTGGGATGTAGCTTTGCCAATGCACTATAATGTGAGCATAGATAATTTGAGGGTGAATTTGATTACATTTGTAAGAGGTACAGGCATGTAACATTTAGCTAAATGCTTTAACAAACACCAATTAATTTGATTAAAGCATCATTTAAGTTGAAGTATTTTTTTTTCATTGTGTGATGACTAAACCTTTGTAATGTTTAATATTCTCCTGAAAAATATCTTTAGTTTTAATTGTTAGGTAGACAAAGTATTGGATGCACTGGGAGAAGAGCTTAATCTATTTTATCTTCCAGATTAAATCCAACAAATATCTCCTGAGTTTCTACAGTATGCTAGAAATTGTTTGAGGTATTGAATATAGAGTTATAAGAGTCTTGGATGTAGTAAATAGGTGTATTATATTATACAAACAAATGAGTGATATTGTGAGAAATACACTTGTGAAGTAATATACTATACTATAATATACTATGATTGAATCTATACGGTGAATCAGGGAAGGCTTCCTGAGGGAAGCAACCTTTGATATTTTAGATTAAAATATTTTCAAGAGAGACCACTCATTGATTCCTTTACAAGTTCTGCCTTTATCCTTTAGGCTGAGGTCATTATCATTATTAATGTCACATTAAGTCACTTCCAGTTCTGTAATTTAGATGGCACTGGAAACATTTCACAACTTATTCCACTTGTCCTCCCAATACCACTGAATATTAGACACAAGAGGAACATGAGACACACCTGTGAAAAAAATGAAATTGATTCAAGGGCTTCCTTCCATGTGGTATCCTCTTTCTTGCCTGAGCCCTCTGGCGTCGACCCTGTGCCGGATGCCAGCTATACCCTGTGAAAGTGTTAACTACTAAGTAAAGGCCTATTATTTTTCCATATGTGTGCATTTTAATTGAGCAATAGGAAGACCAAAATGCCAGGGAAATGCAAAACAGTAAAGCTATAATGGTCATATGATTGGCAGTAGGATGACATTTGGAGAGTAGACCCCAGAGCCCCTGGGGCCACTTCCAGAGATAAGATAAGATAGGGAGCCACGCGTAGTGTGCTCATAAAATTAGTGATGGGATAAACCTCTCTCTTCCAGTTTAACGGGTACACTGATTTTTGGCAAGGTCAAAAAACGGAGTTGGCAGGAATCTAAGTCTCTTAACTTGTCTGTTCTAGTTATTCCTTTTAGACCACCCTTCATTACCTCTTGTATTCATTAATTAATTTTATTAATTCAAACAGTTCCATTAAAAATGATGACCACTGTGTAGTGATTTATAATCATAACAATAGTGTATCCACTTGTTCTCATGTTATCTCATTTAATCCCCAATAAACCAAGTGAGGACACTGAGGCATGGAGGGGTAAAGAGACTTGTCCAAGATCACACAGCTGGTGACCAAGTTGTACTGGTCTGGTGTGTGAGGGCCCAGGCTCTGTGTCACCGTCACCACTCATCTGTATGGGTGGATGCTGTGATCCTTTGGGGGGGAGCAGATTCCTGCCACTGCCCGCTTTGGGCCCAGGGCAAGAAACTAGTCTTCCATATGGAGGCAGGTCTTTTGTGGTCAAGAATACAAGAAGAGCTGTGTCTGGAGGCCGGCACTCCCCTTTAAATCCTCTCGAGGTTCATTCAAAGAACATAGCACTTCGGAAGCCCAGGCGTTCTAACTTTGATTGTTTTTGTATTTATTTGTTGTTTATTGAAAGAGTACAGAACATATTGCATATTTATGACACCAAAATACAAAAGCACGCAATGCCCACTACAACGACTAAATTCCAAGGCACCGAGGCCCCAGGACCCCTGGATACAACAGATCCTCACCTTGCCATCCCTCCTCAAGTGGTGTTAGTGGACTTCCTGTGTGATTCTGAGGTAGAGTCCGCTAAGGTCCTAAGAGCTGGCAACCGACTCCCCTCCCTCGATGGCATTCAGTTAGGAAGCATGACTGGTGGCTTCATACAAGAGGAGAAAGGAGGGAGGAGGGCTGAGGAGAGGAGGAGGAGCCCTCGGCAGAATTCCAAGTTCCGTGGTACTGGCCCCACGGAACTTTGGAAACAAGAATCAGGCTTGGGCTGCACAGGTTCCAAGTCACAGGGCTTCCATGGCTGGCAAGCGCCAAGCCGGAAATTCAGTTGAATAGAGCCCTAAATGTTTTTTTGTTTGACATTCATGCTTAACAGAAAATGATGAATCCATTAGCAACTCCTTCCGTTGCCAAAAGAAACAGACTTGCACTTGTAGATTGCTTTCATTCTGTGCTATCAAGCCACTGCATGTGCTGCTTTCACAAAGCTGACAGTCATCTATCATTTTTAAATGGGTTTAGAGGTGCAGTCGTCTTTGTCTCAAGTGTGTGGATGTGTCAGCGTGAATGCGACTCATTAAAACAGACTGACCCAAACAGTTTAAAGAGGATTCACAGTAGGGGGAAAATGTTTTATTTGAGGTTTGTTTGGAATTATTTTGAAGTTTGTCACTAATTTTGAAAAACAATGGGCTCATTTTCCCCACTTCTTTTTCTTGCCTGAGATGTGTTCAAGAGAACAAATAGCTATATTATACGCTGTCTCAAAAACATGCTCTTTTGGAAATGAAGAAAGATTCTATGATTGTGAAATTTCAAGAGTTCCCTTGTGCTCTAGAACATTTCACATACTTAAAGGACTTCCTGAAACCCCCAAGTTTTTCTCCCTCTCCTCAGCCCCTGACCCACAACCCATAAAGGACATTCTTTGAACATAATCTTCAGACTCCTTTTTCATCATTTCACTTAGCCTCTCAAAGAATATCTTTTGAAGTCAATGACTTAACATATGGATTAAATCTTCAATAAGATGGGTTTAAATATTAAGAGGAAAGCACCTGGCTATATTCATCTGGGTTCCATGGGACATCATTTTCTTTTAAATGCTTCAAGACGTTCAATAAAATGGAACATCTTGGCCAACCCATTCCCAGTGAGCCTGTGGACCTTCAACTTGTTTTCCAGTGGCTCTCTTCTTTCCCTTCTCTCATCTCGCACGGACAGTAAGCTCCCAAAGCAATACTAGAAAGACAAATTGCAGAAATTAAGATCCAAGAAGATCTAGACATAGCAATGAAGAAGAAAGTAATTGTCAAGAGTTTCAATGAAATTAGTATGGTCAATTTTTTGAGTTTTATATGTGATCACAGAGGGAGATATCCAAAATATTTAATATCTATAAGCACTAATCACAGCCCAATCAGAACAGTCACCTGGAGTAGGATACCTGAAGCTCCTCGCCAGGACAAGTGTTAACCCTTCAAGTGCTGGAGGGAGGATATCCTCCTGGATACAGGAGGTTCAAGATTTCCCAGTGTTGACAACAAGAAGTCTGGGGCAGTGGGTGGGAGTATGTGGGGGCCGAGGGTAGTTGCTATTTATCAATCAGTAGAGAGGTATTCCAGTATTTTAATGTCCACTACACCAGTGTCTATTGGCTAAATTCCAGCCCTGTGTTTTATTATCTCTTATTCTTCATTGCACAGTTTTTTAAAACTCAAGGAAACAAAAGCATGAATACCTCATTATGTTCTGGCACTATTCTATAGTCTACCACTTCTTCCTGTATAACCCCAAATCAACAAAGCCCCTACAAAGATACCAAGTGCTGTTCAAGCTGATCCCACAAGAGTGAATGGCTGTTGAAAGTGAGGTTACCCATTACCCGGTAAGAAGGGTATGTGTTTTGATGAGCACTAGGTGTTATATGCAACTAATGAATCATCGAACACTACATCAAAAAATAATGATGTACTACATGTTGGCTAACTGAAAATAATAATAGTAATAATAATAAAGAAAATGAGGGATAAAGATTAAACCACAAGAAAAGGGTGAAATGGTAACTATAGTATTATAAAAATATTTTAAAATAAGAAGAATTTCTTATCTCCTCCCCATTTTATCCAAAAGACTTCTCGATATTTCACACTCCAAGGTCCATTGTGGAATAAAATATGCAGAATATGCGTCTAACTTATGTCACATATCACCTTTAAAGAACCAAAATGATTTCACGTAAATTAACAAATTCAGTCATTCCTCACCACTACCACTCCGCAAAAAGGTAAATTCAAGGCAAATGTTATGATATGCATTTTGCAGGTAAAGAAATTGAAGTAATTCTCAAGACCCTAAGTCTCCAACCAATCGAAGACCAGTTTGAGTCAAGTTTCTTGCATCCAATACTGCTTTGATCATGTTGCCAAGTGGTCTGACAACAAGTAACATTCATACGGGAAGAGATGGGGGAATGTGACAATTCTGAGACCTCATTCTTTACAACAGTATAATTGGACATCCCTAGTGTAACTTAAGACACTTCAAAGCTTGATATACACATCAAATATGAATAGGAAAAAGAGGAATGTATTGCTTTTACAAGAGAAGCACTGACAAAAAACCAATTTCTACTTAAATGCAGGCAAATATAATTAAAAGCATTTGCTAGAGAAAGAAAGCATAGACCAAAAGAGAGGGACAAGGGACAGAAAGTTACATTCCTTCTAAAGTTGCCATGAGCTAAATGTGGCCGTTCACATCCAATTTTCCCAGGCAATGTGCCCTATAGCAGGAGATTGTATTTCTGATCGAAATCTCAATACTCAAGTACAAAATATTTTATTTAAACCATTAATTAATATGCTACAAATAATTAGAAACTCAATAACATTTATGTAACAAATATATACTTTATAAAGATTCAAAAGATCTGAAACTCCAACAGCCTCATGCATTCTATTTATTTTATTTTTTTAATTTAATTTAATTTTTTCAGTGTTCCAAGATTCATTGTTCATGCACCACACCCAGTGCTCCATGCAATACGTGCCCTCCTCAATACCCACCACCGGGCTCACCCAACCCCCCACTCCCCTCCCCTCCAAAACCCTCAGTTTGTTTGTTAGAGTCCACAGTCTCTCATGTTTCATCTCCCCCTCCGATTTCCCCTAATTCACCCTTCCTTTCCTTCTCCCAATGTCCTCCATGCATTCTATTTAATAACCAAAGATTAAACACGGGCTTTGGAGTCAGACGGCCTGTGTTTGTTGTATTCGCATGTTATGACTTCGTGGCTGTATAACCTCAGATAAATCACTCACCCTGGCCTCAGTTTATATTATGGAGATATTAACATGGCATGCTTAGGTATAAAGATTAAATATATGTGTCAAATTCCAACGGAATGGCTGGTGGAAAGGAGATGTTTGGGTGCCTCCCTCTTCCTGACAAATCTTCCTCTTTATCGGTAAACATTTCCCTTTAGCAAAGACATTAGTGATAGAATTACTGGTTTTTCTGGTGTAAGGTTGGAATTTCCTCAAAAACAAGGACAGTGCAGCTTCAGGAATACATGGCCCCTCCTCCTGGTCCTAACCACCCCTCAAGTTTTTCTTCATCCCAGATGAAGCCTAGTTCCCACTGTCATATTTTCTGACAGCCCCAGGACTTGGGCCACCGTTCCCCAGCACTCTCCTGCCACCTTGTTGACCTTGTGGGTTCTCTTTCAGGTGCCAGAGAGATACCCAGGCCCTCTTCAGAAGCAGGTAGAAGCCACCAAAATGTCCCCTTTTATTCATGTCTCTTAAGAAAACACAACATGTCTTTTGAATTTTTACTGAGCAATACAAGGAAAGATGAGGAAGAAAACTGTCAATAAGGAAAAAATTCATAACTTATTTGTAAGATCCCTTTAAGAATCAGTTCTGTTCCAGGGGCGCCTGGATGGCTCAGTCTGTTAAGCGTCTGCCTTCGGCTCAGGTCATGATCCCAGGGTCCTGGGAACGAGCCCCGCATCAGGCTTCCTGCTCCGTGGGAAGCCTGCTTCTCCCATTCCCACTCCCTCTGCTTGTGTTCCCTCTCTCGCTGTGTCTCTCTCTATCAAATAAATAAATAAAATCTTTATATAAAAAAAAGAATCAATTCTGTTCTTGATTGAACTGCAAATGGAACCAAAGTCTTTCTTGTGGTTCCCATATTATATGCTTTTTCTTTACTAATTTAGACCTCCATTATTTCTGACTGTATTCATTTATTTAGCAAACATAAATTGAGTACCTGCTATGTGCCAGGAGAAGAGTGACTTAGGTACAGTTTCAGAACTTGACATATTTCAAGTCTAGTCTTCCTGCCTCCAGTCTACTGGTTCTCAAATTTTAGCAGGAAACAGAATCACTTGGAGAGATTTTAAACCACCAATTACTGGGCTACTTCCTTAGGTTCTGATTCAGGAGGTCTAAGTGGGGGATCGAGAAATTGCATTTTTAACCTGTGGGTTAAAAACCTGTGGGTGCTGGTCCAAGAAGCACTGCAAGACCACTACTCTAGGCTATGCCTCTAATCCATTATCTTCACGTCACACTTGTGAACTTCATAAAACATAATCTATTGCTCTGAGAGGCAAAAACTCTATTTGATTCTCTAGTAGAACCAAACCTTCAGCCTTTGCCATTGCAGGCTGTTTTTCCAGCCACTGAGGATGACTGAGCATGAGGAAGTACTCCCACTTGTGTTGTAACTTTCCTGGTTAAGTGCAACTCTATCTCTACCAAATACTGCATAGATCCTTCTGAATAATTAGCTTCTTTGGAAACTAAAAGTCTTGGGCTTTCCATTTATTAAACAGGGGAGAGAAGAGTGGTTTTCCTTTTGGACATGTATTGGCTCATTGGGCATATGAAGCAGGCCTTTAAGGAGTAGGAGGTAATGGCACTTTGGAATGGAACTCTGCCCTGAGCATTTTAAAAGAACATTTTAAAAGAAGTTGTTTAAAAAATGTTTGAGTCGAAGAAACATCTCACAGCACAAATCACTCTGAAGCATTTATTAATAAGTTGTTTTCATGACACAATTATGTATCAGAAAATAGTCACAGGAAAAGAGACATCATTGTGTAAACATTGATATAGCATACAATCACATCAAAAAGAAAAAGAGAACGCTAGCTTTCCTTTGTGTTCAGTGAGATTAACCTAAACTAACACATTTGTGGTTTTGAGTTCACTAGGCAAAGCTTCAGTATGTGGTAAGTCTTAACAAGCAACATTAAAAGTTTTTGTATTAAAAATACAAAAAACAAAATATTGCAAAATAAAACATTTCTAAATAACTTGAATAAATTCTCAGGTATTATGAAGAGATGGATTATGCTCTTGGATTGCCAAAATCATCTGATTTGGGGAATTAAAGGCAGAAGACAGGGAGAGAGAGAATTAAACATAGAGAAGACCGTGTGTAATAAGTACCATTTTTTCTTGTCTATGAAAACTGTTATGTTCATAGCTGTTTTTTTTTTTTAAAAAAGAACCTCTTATCTGTGGGCAAGGTTCTGAGTTAACACTGTAGAGAGGTAGAAGAAAATATGCCAATAATGAAGACAAACTTAATAAGTGGGTCATGGAGTATATATGTATATATAGGATGCTGCAGCAGATGGTGGAAGGGAAGCCTGAGACAGTGCTATTCAGACTTAGAAGCCCAGCATGATACCTTTTTAAAAAAAATTCGGTGCAGGGGCACGACTGGGTGGTGTAGTCTGTTAAACATCCAGCTCTTGGTTTCAGTTCAGGTCGTGATCTCAGGGTCATAAGACCGAGTCATGCTCAACATGGAGTCTGCTTAAGACCCTCCTTCTCCCTCTGTCCCTTCCTGCCTACTGTGTGCCCCCCCCCCTCTCTCTCTCTCTATTTCTCCCTCTCAAATAAATAAATAAATAATCTTCAAAAAATTTTTTGTCCCTACATTTGTAACCAGAGTCATATGATGAATAGTCATATGTGATAGTTTTCTAACCCCACCTACTGCATCAGCCAGGAAACTGGCCATCCTCAGCCTATCCATCCTTGCTGAGGTCTTATATAGGTTCTGGAAGGGAAGGGGTGAGGTCTAGAAGAATTTGTGATGAACTACAATCAAGCAGCATATTTGTAGGGTTAGTGAACAAATCCCACTGAATGATATTTGATGGCCACTATGTCTTCCAACCATTGGAGAGACAGCTAAAAAGACAAACCTGGAATTAAGTTTTTTATCATTATCCATATTAAATATATGCATACAAAACAGAAACTGAAACCAAAGGACTTTCAGTAGTAGCCTGGTCCAGGCAAAGCACACTGTATTTAGGTCAGGCCTACTTAGATGTGAATCCTATCCTCAGAGCTGTGACCCTAGTCTTATTCTCCATTCTCTTCATTGTACAATAAAAATAGAGTTGTATCATGAACAACTAAGTATGTTAGGGTATACAAAGCTCCTGGAACAGTGCCTGGCATGCAGTAGCTACACAGTAAACAACAGAAGTAATGGTAGAACAAGAAGTGAATAACTTGAACTTTTATATACAGCTCTCCTGAGAGGGCAGGCCAAGGGTGATGCTAAACCTCTAGCTCCACTTTTTTTTTTTTTAACCCAAGGCTCCTTAATGCATTTGTGCCATGCAAAGGAGCAAATGAATGAGCTAGAAATGATCATACTTTCCTAAAAATTATGAGAGTGACAGAATGAAGTATTTCCCATCAACTACCATGGCAGACAAATCAATGAATAAAGACCTACTAAGTGCAAGGCAACATTCTTAGAACAGGAAAGGATAAAGAAGGATGATCTTAACCTTCTAAAGACAATAGTTTCAGCTTCTCAACCGTGGCTGCAGGTAGAATCCCCCAGGAAGAATTTAAAAATCTTGACATCCAGGCTATAGCTCATATTAACCAAGTCAGAATCTCTGGGGGGCGGAGGGGATAAGATTCACTCATCAGCATTTTTAATATTCTTCCCTGGTGATTCCAGTGCATACCCAATGATAAGAAGCAATATCTAGGAGATAAGTAGGAAACAATAGGAACATAGGTAAATAGCAGCAATGTGACACTGATAAAGGAATATCTTTGAAAAAAATAAAAATAACAGAAATTGGAAAGCATCTAGCAGAAGAGGTTTCAGAGAGGAGTCAGTTTTAAGCAACATCTTCAAAGATGCTACATTCATACAGGTGGAACTTGGACAGGAACAAGACACATGGCAGAGGGATGGCAATATGTCCTGTGAAAGGCAGGAGATGAATGTGGTGTTTTGTGTACACTAATAATAATAATAACAATAATAATTCAAACTTTTTTAAAAAGAAACTACCATTTCAATACAACAAGCCCCCCCAATTCAACTTCGGTTTTACAACTATTTGTGCAATCCTAATGGCTGTGATTTCTAGACTTCTCTTTAGATCTTAAGGTCAAAACATGTAACAAATTATCTCAACATTTATATATGTTCATTTGATATAGAAATTAGACTTTTCATATTTCCATAAAGGATCTGAGGCAATTTGCAATTTTAGAGAACCTTGTACGGGAACAATTTTTTTTTAAGCACAGCAGAAATCACCTAGGGAAAAAAGACATACTTGTGCCACAATCCTAGAATGACACTGTTTCTGAAACTGAGGACTAAGTATAGCCCTGAGATTCCTAGAAGTCAGTGCAACAAGGAAATGTGAAGTCTTATTATCTGATGAAAGAAGGTACACAGTCCACGTGAGAAAGCAAATCCTATCTTACTGCTCAAATCTGGGAGAAATATGCCCCATATGGAAAGCACATTGTGTAACATAACAAGAAGTGTCTTTCACTAATTTATCCACAACTTTGTCCTTGACTAAGTGGAGAATTTTGCTGACTTCGACCCACTCTTGGAATAAATTCTTCCCACCCATTTTTTTTTAAAGATTTTATTTATTTATTGGAGAGACAGAGAATGTGAGAGAGAGCATGAGAGGAGAGAAGATCAGAGGAAGAAGCAGACTCCCCGCGGAGCTGGGAGCCCGATGTGGGACTCGATCCCAGAACCCAAGGATCATGACCTGAGCCGAAGGCAGTTGCTCAACCATCTGAGCCACCCAGGCGCCCCCCTACCCATTTTTAATTCACCTCTGTGGAGACTAGTCAGATGAGGTGAGGCACCCATTCTATTTAGAGAAAAATGTTCTCTCTCTGATTGCTCAACGTGGGAGAAAATACCTACACTGGTCTTTCCCGCTTTCTAGCTTTGTTGATGTATTAGCATATACAATCTGTAAATCTTGTATTTTAATTCCTCTTTGGTGCCAAGCATAATGCTTAAAGAATCATTTGCCCGTCTATATTGTTCCAAATGCATCACATTCTTAAAAGAAAACATGGATAGTAAAACCCTCTTGAAATTTAAGGCATTTGAAGGAGTTATATTCTTAAGGCCTTAAGTCACTATATTAAGGTATATTAGCAAATTCTTATAAGCCTTCACATGCCCAATTTGGCAAGGGATCATCCATATGAATCGTCCTTTGTTTTCACTCTCGAGATATGTACAGGTTTTTACAGAACTCAGATTGATTCTAGCAATTATTTAAAATTCCTCAGAAATACCCTAAATCTCATATCTTCATTTCTGCGTAGGGACAATGCCAAAATGACAACAGCTGAGTACTTTTAGATTAAAGGCAACATCCATTTTGACAGCCTTTGACACAGACACGGGCAAATAGCAATCCATATAAATCACACATATCTAGCGTCTCGCTTTACGTATCTTGATGGGGGATCCTGTGGTTGACTAATCTAAGACGTGAACCTGGGCCCTAATTTCTTGAGACTGATTTAAAGCCAGTCCTACTCTAAACCATATTACACCCAACAACAGGTCATGTTTTCAATGGAGGGTTGTACATTTAGGTCTATTATCACATTGCCTTGCGAGATCACATGTCAACTCTTTTGTCACTTTTAATTACAGCTATAGCATAAAATTATCTCATACCAATCTAAATGTCTATGGTTTTAAAGCATCTCCCTTTCTTTGAGAGATGCTGATGACAAATATATAACTGAGTTATTTTCTAAGACTGCCTGACGCTGAGCCATGCTCTCTTATCCTCTCTTTGTTCAGACTAACAGCTTGTCATGCACAATGGCTGGATGGGTTCAAGATTTAGACAGTGAACATGAACAGAAAACTATGGGAACAGTTGCGTATGGAATTGCACGGCAGAATCAATTTCCCCTTGATTGTTCTAGGGCAGGGTTGGTAAACAGTCACACACAGTAACGTTCCTTTATAGAAAGGGTGGCTCTGTTGAAGCTTATTTGCCATCTCTCTCCTAGGACCTCAGGTTGGTGCTGGCCATGAAGGTAACCTACCTCAACCCAACATCTGGTGCTTAAGCCCTCTCTCAAAACGTCTCCAGCAAATGACCATTCAGCTTCTTCCTGAGCACTTTCTCCGAGAGGCCGAATGAGCCAGCCTCATACAAAAGGGCTCACAGACTCATGTGCAAAAGGACTGAACAATTAACTGATTCATAAATAAGCAAAAACAGCAGGGAGTTCATGAATTGTCTTCTGGATAGTCTTCTGTTGCCACGGCCTACTCTTCACTCTTATCACAGCTCTTCAAAAATGAAGGGGGAAAAAAGAATTTTTGTGTTTTATTTCCCAAGAACATTTCATACCCAGGAGTGAACTCTCAACTCTCTGGCACATAGGAGACTTTGTATCTCAAGGAATAATTTGTAGAGCTCTCCAAGAATAAGGCAGTCTGAAAATTCTCACAATAGTGGAAAAGAGAGATGAGTTGGGGAGGGGCTGGCACTCAAAGAGTCTGGGGAAAGAGCAGGAGTCTGAGCCCTCAGGGCCCAGATCTCACCATCCTTATTCTTGACCATTCACCCACCCTCACTTAATTTTCATGTAGTCAAAATCTTCACTTCCTCTCCTCCCCATTCAAAATATTCAATCTGATTGAGTTGATTAAAGAAATTTATACTACAGCATGAAACTAGCCATTTTGGAAAATATTTGAATCAGAAAGACTTGTTAGCACAAATGAATCTCTAGTTTTAAAACTACTTATCATATAGATTATCACCCTTTATTTCCCTTACCTAAATCTGCTAGAATCCCAGGAAATAAAATACATGGCATTTGGCATCATTTCCTAAATTGAGGATAATTGATGGACTTTTCTTGAACTTTAAAAGTTACTGTACCTCTTAGCATTCCAGGTATTCAAGAACACTTGAAAACCCTTGAAATGCTTATATTAGCAAGCATTAGTTATAAATATAAGAACTATAGATTTCAATAAATCATTAGTGTTGGGGGGAAAGGTAAATAGCAACTTGCTTTGTGAGGTCTCTGACCATTCTTCGTTCACTGCAGATCTTAACCAAAGGTAGTGTTTGTCACACATACATAGGCAAAAACAGACATACGATCACAAAAGGAATACTGCACTTCTAAGACCTAAATGATATCATTTAGATCATTCTAATTATAGTGTGGACCAAAAAGGCCAGAGTGACTATTCTAATGTCCAATGTGAATTTTATTAGTTGAATCACACTTTTTGTAGCCAAGAGCTATTTAGAAATCGTTGCTGTGAAGACATACTAAAGGTTTTCATAAATATGATATATATACTATCACATCTGGTAGCTGTTCCAGATATTTATAAGGGCACCCCTTTCTTCAAGGGATTCAGTAAGGCATTGTCATTGATGTTCTTTAAGACTAATATAAAGCAGGAAAAATGGAACAAAAGTTAAATCATACAATCAATATTAAATCTGGATTTGGTCTGTTTTATGCCTAGGATTTCATCCATCTCCTTAGATTGATAATAATAATTAATAGCATGCCTCAAAGATTAGAAAAACAGCTCGTCTGCATCACAAAGAAGCCAAGTCTTACGGAAGGACAGAGTATGAACGGGTAATTTTCATCATGAAAATATTAATATTTTTCTATTGCACAAATGTAGTTATCACATCTCATGTCAAGTTGATTAAAACACATCAATCTCTGATCAGCTACTACTTTAAGAGCAGTTTCTAGAGGACTTGTACATTCAACAGGTTCGTATGTATGGTATAATTTACAACTTAATTTTTTCCCTGAACACCTGGGACAAAATGTCACCTTCTGCTACAATGTTAATTCAAAAGTAAGAGGTAGATAGTTGTTCCTATGGTAACAGAGGCTCACTTTACCCCTAGCCTATTTCCAACCTGTTACTAAATTACTAAGCACTGAAGCGATGCATCAAAGAGCAGAAGGAAATGCTGTTAATATAATGAAACCAAACACCATCCACTTAAAACATGTTGCGTCAGCTTGGAAATAAGGATGGATAAGCCCTTTACTTTCTACTTCTACCCCTCTAGCTGACCACATAACAACTGTTACATTTCTAAGTTACAAAACCAGAACCTCACTCTATACAACAAAAATTACTTCCCAGAGGCAGAACTGACTTTCTAGAGCTGTCGTGGTTTGGACATAGGAATATTTTTTATTATGCTCAAAAACATGTATCTTGACTTTTTCACATCTCCATTATTCTGTATTAATGATCAACGACCAGACATATTTCTTTGGGAGCAATTTTTAAGTGTCTATTAGCTGCAAAAAAGCAATTACATTTCTTTAGAGCTTCCAAGAGTCCAGGAGGCCAAGAACAAGATTTTCCCTCAGTCAAGGTTTTCAAAGAGTCGGCCAAGAGAATTGGGACAGGCTGCATTCCTTGCTAATGGTGCACCATGACACTCTTTAATATCCTGCCGAGAAGTATCTTTTACTTTGAAATTTAAAGTCTCATCTGACAGAACCCATGCCTGCAGGAGCCTCAATTTATCTGCTCTAGAGGAAGACATCGAAATCCAATCTGAGGGAATCCAAACCTTTGTTTCCATGGTGAGGCTTCCAAAAAGCTACTGAACATCAATTCTGTCCACTATAGTTATGGAGTGTGGGTATATTTAAGAATGTACCTTAAGTTAACACAAAGGCACACAAAGCATCAGTCGTTTTTACAACTAGGAGCCAGGTCATTGTGGAAAGACATTGTAGGTATTTACCTTGAAAGGTATTGGGATTGTATGTAACTGTTAACTTGTCTGAAAAATGAAGGGGTTGAATTAGATGATCTCTAGGGTCCATTTTAGGTCTACACTTTAACTAAGAGGTTAGCTAACTCTGTGACCTTGATCAAGTCACTCAGCTTCACTAATGTGTGAGTTTTTTTCCAGTTCTAAAACAAGTCCATGAATCCCCATATACATTCAGGGATTATATTTTTCCCTTAAAATTAACAGAGAAGTTTAGAAATAAGGTTAGTATTTTATACACTATCTGGGATTGAGAGGGGAGGTAAAGAGTAGAGAGAAAATTTTTGGCCCATGGGTCAATTCTATTAGGCAATCAGATGGGCACATAACGAATGAAAAAAAAGTGCTTAACCAAAAGTGCTTAAGAACATAAAGTTACAGTAATAAAATTAAAGAATAACAATTGAAGAGCAATACTTACCATCGAAACTAATGTCAATATTTGCATTTTTCATGTCAAAAATACTTCCTCACTAGTCCTAAACTCTTCAGTTAATATATACAACAGATATTTTCAAGAGCTGGAAATGGCTCCTCCACCAAGTTTAAGTAGACTTAGATCTAACTATGAGATATCTCTATTGACCTGGAGATATATCCATTGACCTAGGGTCCATACACCAGAATTAAACTTCTTGAGGCAAGGCACTATGATGTAATGAAAAGGATTTTGGATTTGGGTCTAGAGGACCTACGCAAAATGAACTTGGTATCCCATCTCTGCCCTTCTCTAGCTGTGAAGCTAGATAAGGCTTTAATATCTCTGGGCTTAATGTCTCTCATCTGTAAAAGCATGATAATATTACTTTCTTCAGTTGATTGTCATGAGGATTAAATAAGATAATGGGTAGAAAGCGGTAAGACCTCAATACATGCTTCAACTACCTGTTGAATTTATTCAATTTCAACTCAATAATAATTTATTGATGGCCTACTATGTACATAAGTTCTATGTACATGGGCACCTGGGTGGTTCAGTCAGCTAAGAGTCTGCCTTCAGCTCAGGTCATGCTCTCCAGGTCCTGGGATCAAGCCCCAAATAGGGCTCCCTGCTCAGCCTGGAGTCTGCTTCTCTCTCTCCCCCTCCACCTCCTCCCTGCTTGTTTACTCTCTCTCATTCCCTTCTCTCTCTCTCAAGTAAATAAATAAAATTTTTCAAAAAAATTTTTTAAAGTAAAAGTCTTAGTGTTAAGGGGTGTCTGGCTGGCTTAGTCGGTAGATAATGCAACTCTTGCTCTCAGGGTCATGAGTTCAAGCCCCATATTGGGCATGGAGCCTACTTAAAATAAAAATAAATACCTAAAGGGCGCCTGGGTGGCTCAGTTGGTTGAGCAACTGCCTTCGGCTCAGGTCATGATCCCGGAGTCCCGGGATCGAGTCCCATATCGGACTCCCAGCTCTGCGGGAAGTCTGCTTCTCCCTCTGACCTTCTCCCCTCTCATTCTCAGTCTCTCTCTCTCTAATAAATAAATAAAAAATCTTTTAAAAAAATAAAATAAATAAATAAATAAATAAATACCTAAATAAAATAAAAGCCTTAGTGTGAAAACTAAAATGAGTGCAACATGTTCGGGGCAAAGGAGCAATATGAGATTAAAGTGGAAAGACTGGGCACCTTACAATGGTAGAGCATCTATACAAACTGTTATTTTTTCTTTGTCTGACAGCAGATGGTCAAGAGACCCGCTGTTACTTCTTACCCTTGTCAGTTGTACTCCTAGACCATGAATGATAAGTTCTACCAAAATGCAACAAATTTTCCGCTGCTGAGAACACAGCCAAATCCACAACTCAGTTCATTGAAGAAGGATTATTCTAGGCGCAACTTCCGTTTGAGAGCGAGTAAAATAGGGATCTATTCAGTCGAGGCCCAGAGTGCAAATTGGATAGGGTGCAAGGGACGTGGGTGCCCAAAGTGAGGTTGTTAACTACGTTACTATTTCCTATTTCAAAGCGGGGAATAGCAAGGACGTATTGGGGCCAGGGGTAAGGAAAGAAAGCATGAGCAGACTTGGGAATATGGGTGATTTTCTGAACACTCCAACTTAGTCCAGCATTTATTCATTCCTTTAAAGCCCATATCTTCATAGATTGTCTTCTTCCCAATATATGTCTTTGCAAGTAACTCCTCAGTATATATTAATTGAAAATAAGTGTGGCCTTTTCAAAAAGAATCAGGGATATACGTATGATTGAACGAATGCAGTTTGGATTGCAAATATATGCATGTATTTATTGATCGTTTACTGAGAGTGAGGCCTTAACATTCTGGAGTGCTGGCAGAGGCCCAAGGCTCTTCTACTAACTACTCCACCTCAATGACCTGGAAATACCAGAGATAAAGAAATAGAAACTATATAGAAATATTGAGTGTAAATAACACAACCTTTTCCCTCTCTCAATATATGATTTCAACACTTTAACTTTATTGGAATTCTCACTAATATTACATGCTATAGATTCAGTTTGGCTTAAGAAGTGGATTCTAACCAATCTATTTATCATGGAGACTTTAAAGCTAAATATCGACCAAAAGGTACATGTAAAAGAAAACCTTGATTTCTCTGCTGGTAAGATGAGAGAATGTTATTGTATTTTGAAAACTATTTCAGGCCTTTTTCTAACCCAGCTCCCTAAAAGTACCAGGAGCTAGGACTAAAGAAAAGATAATTTTAGCAGCTAATATACTAGTATTAGTATTCTTCATACAACTGAAACCCAGAAGTTAGTTTTAAAATGACACATTTTTAGTTTTAAAATGTAATACATTTCCCCCACTCCTACCCCCCAATTGGCTTTGCTGATCCTGAATAAGTCCTTCAGTTGAAATTTTTAAATGTAATCTTGTGGGCTCTCTTCCTATAACTCCGACTCATCTGGGCTGGTTCTTTGTAACTGTTCGTTTAAAGGTGAAAATGTTTTAGCCAGGCAGGTTCAACCATTTTGTTCTTGCTACTGTCAAAAGCTTGGGGGGAGGAAGAACACATGTACTGCATTACAAAAGAACATGTCACATATAATTTCTATATTGGGTACCTAGATCAGAGAGCTGAGCATCTGTCCCAGATGCAGGCTAAAGAGTTCAGATCCATGTTGTGTCATGAGACTTACTAAAGAGTTTTAAATAATATCACTGGAATTCAAAATTATGATATGCCTCTTTTGGATTGAAAGGTCCTACTACTTGGGCAATATTGTAATATGTTGAAGATTACTTAACTTCAACCCAGAAGTTCTATTCTTTGATATATTTGTAAAGAAACTTTCATACCTGTCATGCCTGTACTGAAAGATACATGTAAAAGACTTAAACTATTATAAACAATGCTGTGATGAACAATTAAAAACAAGATAAACACTCATTATTAACAGAGGAATGGATATATTTTGTCATATTCAGACAACAGGTGAAGTAAAATGAACTAACTAGCGCTGTGTGAATCAACAAAAAAAAGTCTCACAGATATAATTTGGAGCAAAAAAAAATAACATTTGTACTAGGATATATTTGGTGCATTACCAAGTCTATGAATTTTAAGACCATGCAAAACAATATTATGTAATGATTATTAATGCAAACATTGGAGTAAGAGCATAAACTCTCTAGAGTATAGTGAACGCTATAACAGAAGGGTATACAATGGACTAGTCCTGTATCTCCAAACGTTTTTTTCTTAAAAATAATTCAAAACAATTAGAGTTGAATGGTGAGAAGACTAATTGTTGAGTACTTGGATATTAGTAATATAGTACTCTTCTATAAGGTTGTAATATTCCATTTAAAAAGAAAATTGAACAACAAAAGCTTGCCCACTTCAATGGGATGGTTTGTTGTTTTTAAGTTTTGAGAAATTTTATGTCATCACACTTCTTTCTTCCTTTCTTTTTTCTATTCAGCTTTTGACTTCTTCATAAGGATATGAGGGAGCTTTAGAAAAAGATTCCATAATAATTCTTCAAAGAAATTGTCAATAGTGAGGCACAAACAGACGGGTCTTCTACATTTTAGTCAGATTATTTTTCTCTCTCCACTGAATTTTTTAAATGAGAGGTCACTCGTCACAAACGTTGGAGTTGAAGAATTTGCAGTCTCCCCAAAATATCAGAACTCAGAAACCTCTGAGACCGATCCAAGCCTCTAAAAGCGAGTGTGTAATTTTTCCTCAATCATCCTAAGGGGCTATAACTTCTTGAGTTTGGTAAGTCTGTTCCGGTATCATAGGTCCTTCCGTGGCACTCTGGATCAGCTTAATATTCCCTATGGGCATATGTGTGCTCTTCGGGTTTTTTTTTTAAATTTTATTTATTCATTTGACAGAGAGAGAGAGATCACAAGTAGGCAGAGAGGCAGGCAGAGAGAGGCGGAAGCAGGCTCCCTGCTGAGCAGAGAGCCCAATGCGGGGCTTGATCCCAGGACCCTGAGATCATGACCTGAGCTGAAGGCAGAGGCCTTAACCCACTGAGCCACCCAGGCGCCCTGTGCTCTTCGTTTTTATCGGTTTCTACTCTCAAGTGCTTTCACTAATCGCCCTTGGGGCAATAAGGAAAAGTGTGCCATTCCTGTGGAAATACGAATGGAAATTTACCTCTTCTTACCTATCGGGTAAACAGAATCCAGGTAAGACAACTTGCAAGTGATTGGTCTGAAGTTTCTCCCCCAACCCTGAAGTTTCCATTTGCAGATGAGTGTTTTCTACCTAATCAGTATAAACTCGGGAAATAATTGAAAAAAAAGCTATCAGTCTAGAGATTCCTCTTATTAAATAAATATTTCCCATAATTACATTCCTCTATTCTTTTATTTTTTATTTCTGAAGAGTTCAGGGTCATGTAATCTTTAATAGAACTGAAAATTCTCCAACCAGCAATAATCCAGGAAGACATCAAAAACACCCAGACAGAATCAGGCTAATATTTCCTCACCAGGTGTCTAGCTTCTTAATCTAGTGATAATATCACATTCCAAAGGAAAAGGCATTGAGACCCTCCCAACCAGTGCTCTAAGCACTTACTTCTCCACCCAGGATTACCAGCTTGTTGGGCAGCAAACAGTCTCACCTGCATCAGAGGTGGGGGCTGATCTCCTATTGCTGAGAACAGCAGCATTTGAGGAGTAAATAAGAACTCACGCAAAAGTTTTCTTTAGAAACCAAAACCCAGGAGCAAACTTGCTGGTTTCAGGTGCAGGTGCCAAATTATCTGGGATTTCATTTATGCTTCTGGAGACTGTGCCCCTTCTTTGAAATTTGGAATTTAAAAAATAGTCTTCTATGAAGGGCATATTTTTAGGAGACTGCATATTATAGGTATGTTTCAGGTTCAGTGATGAGGAGGGGCAACTTATCTTCCTTGTCACGGATAAATCTACAGACTCTTTCGATGGGTGATTTGACCCCAAACCCTGAGCAGGGTCAAGGATCTTATCTGACAGAACACTTGGTGATGAGAAATACAGAAAGAGAGAGAGAGAGAGAGAGAGTAAAGGGAATTTTTGGATCTGATTCATCGTCCTCTTGCCATGAACTCACTCTAGACAATGGCAGTTTGCCCTCTGGAAAATGGAGTGTGGCTATGAGAAGATCCTTTATAGGAAGGATAAGACACAGGACCATAGTAAGGAAACATGGGTTCTAATCACAATCAGTCCACTAAACTGCTGTCTACAATAACCTTATCAATATCATAAAAGAGGATGCAAGTTAGAGACTGGCCGCTTTGGAATCACTCAGGAGTTAGAAAACAATAACCACAATGTCCTGCCTGACCCTTCCCTAGACCAACAGAATCAGAAACTCTGAGAGGGGGAGCCTTGCATCATTATTTGTGAAAAGCTCACAAGATGACTTTAATATAAAGGCAGATTGAGGACTAGAGTAGGGCCCCATACTTTAATGTGTTGGCAAGTTACCTGGGGGCTTATTAAAATGCAGGTTCTAACTCAGTAGGTCAGAGATGAGACTTTTCTGACAAGCTTTCTGGTGATGCGATTGCTGCGTCCACAAAGCACATTTTGACTAGCAAGAAACTAGACGATTTCCAAGTGCCCTTCCAGCACTGTGATTCTGTGAAACCGCGTTAACTTTCACTTTTGACAAAAATCTCCAATTTCCCAAGAACGGCTTTTCAGAGAAATGCCTTTTATAATGCCATGCGCTGTGCTAAGCTCTATGAAATAATTTAATGCTCTTTAGAAGTTAGGAGATACTTCAGAACTTTATGGTGCCCGATGTGACACTGTGGACATCACTAAACAGCGTAACAGACTTGAAAACGACAGGGGATTTGTGGGGGATTCACAGAGGGAGGCAACTACAATGTGGAGAATTGAGTACTGGGGGGAATATGCACTGGGACACTAACTAGGGAGTCTGCGTGCGTGAGCATGTCTGGGACGGGGTTGCAGGCTGGGCTCAGGAAAGCTTCCTGGAGAAAATTACTTCAGTCTGAGATCTACAGAGGACTAAGATTTGGGAGTTCGGAGAGGTGTCCAAACAGAAGGAGTTGTATAAATACTTCTATGTGTGTGAAAGAGAGGCTGAGGAAGTCAGAGGACTGAAAGTAGCTTCATTTGGCTAGAGCATAAGAAAACATGAAAAATGGGATGAGGGGTAGGCAGTAACCAGAGGTAGGACTTGATAAACCATATCAAGGAGTTGAGTCACTGCCCTGAAGTAAGGGAAAGCCTTCCAAGTGTTTTAAGCAGAAGAGCACATGATTCACATTTTCAGAAATAACATTCTGTGTGCTATGTGGGCAAGGGGTCATAGAAGCAGGCAGATCCATTAGGAGGTGTTTCTGTATGCTAAGTATGTTAACAGCGAAATATCTCTAGGAGATTCTACAGATACTCACTTGTGTGCACAGTGTTTGGACAAGTATGTTCGCTGCCCTATTTATACACACAGACAATTTCTATGAGCTGGCCACCAGTTACATAGTTTCTAGTATGTGCATGCTGTGTAATATCCATGACCATTAAAAAGAATATAGTAGATCTATATGTAATAACATATAAAGATTTCCATGACACATTACAAAGCAAAAAAAGAAACAAAAAAGAGAAAGTCACAAAATAATTTATACAGCATGGACTCCACTGTATAAAAATAAAAATATATTTTCTGTGAACTGAAAGAATCCATCTCAAACTAATGGCAGTATCTTCCTTTGAGAAAAAGAATGGAAGACCGAGAGTAACTTTCACTTTACATGCTTCTTTTTAAGATATTTTCAAAGAAGTATTTGTGTGTCACTTGTGTAAAAAAAAAAAAAGGAAAGGAATGAATTGCTCCTTTGCATGCCTTTTAAAATTCATCGATAGTGTGAGTTTTGCCTTTCGTCTAACAAATCCTACAATTTTAAATTCAAATTTCTAAAAAACAATGAAAACGCAGAAAAACGTCTTTTAAGAATTAAAAATTCTAACAATCTCTCCCTTCTTCCCTCCAGGGCTGTGTCCCTTAAGGTCACCTTTTCCCTTCAACATTCTCCCTCACTTAACCTTTCCTCTCATCCTTATTATGCGACTACCCTAAACCTGTGATAACCCCAGACACAACCTAAATTTTAGTGGTTGAAAATCATTAAAAAGATTAAATAGCAAGCAGAAATCAACAGGGTTCCAAAAAAAGAAGTTTTTCTCTTTACCCTTCTGAGTGCTGAGAATTTTCAGTGCTGCCATAATTTTCTAGAAAGATTCTCTGATGACCTCTGAAAACAATCCAGGACCCCCCACAGCTGCTCTTGGATCCCAGTATAACCAATTCAGCCGTGCACTGAAGGGAAAGTTATAAATTGCTTGGAGGAGGAGGTTACAAAAGGGAGCGACCAGCCTGGCTTTTGTTAGGGTAAATCTGGGCTCCCCAACCTGTTAAGATGCTTTGAAAGAGGTAACAAAATGATCTATAAAGGCGAACCAGTGGGTGTCATTTCTTTAGATAATCAAAAACCTTTTGATTGGGGAATACACAAAAGGCTGAGGAAGGTTAGTAACCCTGGGATAAAAGAAAAATTTCCTTCATCAATTAAAAAACAGTTATGGAAAAATAGGGACTAGAACTCCAATTTCCCAAATGGAGAAAGATTAAAATGTTGGCATCATTCAACATTTATTATATTTGATGTGCAATTGAATGGAGATCTCCAGAGAAATCAGTTGTCTAAAATTGATGTAAAATGTTATAAATAAAAACATGAAATGTAAAACAAACTTATTTTGTAATTAATAAAAGTCACAAATATTTTATTTCCATTCTAGTACATGTTTTTCTGGGCAACATTCAAGAAGCATTCACCAGCACTGATACAATGTCACATTCTCACACTGTTCCTCTTTTTCTCACCAATCTTTGCCTTTTTCACTTGAGTTTTATTTTAAATACTGTGGAGACTTCTTCTGATACTTAACAACCTGGGCTGTTTTTCCTGTTTTACCTACTTCAAAACCATTAGGTATTAGTCCCATCTAAGCCAAGTCGAAACAAAAACAACAGCAATGCTAAGCTTATTGATGATAACATGTGGAGCTTACTTATCTCTGGAGAAACTAAAAATTCTTAAAAATATTTGCTGTCTAATAATCATTAAATACAAATGATGTGCTGACGCATCATATGTATTGGACTGTATTTGCATTGGGAGATTAAAATGATTTGGTTGGCAAAGGAGAGCAGAACAAGAAGATGCCAATTGTATATAAAAGCAGAGTTGACATAGTGATGGCAAAGCAGCATGTCTGTCTCAAAATACAACCAGCTTCTTGATGGCCAGGGACTCTACCCTCGTGCTTTATGCCTTTCTAGATTAATCAAGATGGAAGAAACAACTGTGCGTCTCCAGGGCTGAATGATGCATAATCAATGGACAAGGTTGCCCCAAACAGATCAGGTGCCATAAAGTACCCATGGAAAAAGGACATGATATGAACCAGGACAACAGCAACAACAAGTACCTGGCACTTGTTTGCAGCACAAAAAGAACCTGCAGAGGAATCCGGCAATCTGAACCAGGTCATGGTTCAGCAGCTGACTTTGCACACATTGGGTTCCTCCTGTTGAGTCCCACACTGTTCACGAATACTAGCCCCCAACACCTGTGTCCCTGTTTTTGCCACTCCACAGTAAGTTCTGAAAATTTGGGCAACGAAAGGAGGTGGTTATTTCTAAAAAAATAAAACTTCATTTATTCATTTTTTAAATGTTTAATACTTCTTACCTTCTCTGACCTTTATGAAATGATGATTATAAGAGGCAGTGATAGAAGTAGTAGCAATATTTGTTGTTTTATTGCCAAAATACAATGTGAGTACTCGTGTTTAATTTCCATTAAAAATTATTATCTTATTAAATATAAAATTATGGGCCCTGTTGGTGCAATGGTTTAAAATTCTGGTTGAAATAAAATTGATTTAGTTCAGGTCTCAGCTCTGCCACTTACTGGCTGTGTGACCTACTCCCCAACCACTCAGGCCTCAGTTTCCTCATTTATTGAATAGAAATAACAAGAGTGCCTACCTAATAAGCTATCATGAAAATTGTGGATCAAGTGACAAAGATGCTTAGCACAAGGCATGGTACACATGAATGTTCCAGTATTAGCTTTTTTTTTTTTGATTGATTGATTGATTGATTGATTTGACAGAGATAACACAAGCAGGAGGAGCAACAGGCAGAGAGAGAGAGAGAAGCAGGGCTCAGTTCTAGGACCCTGGGATCATGACCCGAGCTGAAGGCAGACACTTAACCAACTGAGCCACCCAGCACCCCTAGTGTTAGCTTTAAAAAAAAAAAAGTGAAAAGAAAGTCACCCATCATCTTTGGCTCTCAGTTTGCTTATCTCTCAAGTGAGGCATTTAACTGCAGAAACATGTAGATCCCCTCTACTTTGATACCCTACATTCTACCACAAAGTTCTAGTCCTACTTCTTGTCAGCCCCTTGAATCCATAACTGTTTCCAGATCCAAGTTAAATAAATTATGAGCCATCTGTATAATGAACCACCATCCGACCACGGGAAGACATCCATATATATTATTAAGGGAAAAACACAGTTACAAACCAGTTATTATCAGCATGACCCAATTTTTCAAAAAAAAAATACAAACAAATGGTAATTTCTAACTCATCCTCTAAAACCTTCCCCCGTAACTGTAGGTCAGCCCTTTCTAATAGAAATATGACATGAGCTGCAATGTGAGCCATATGTGGAATATGAAATTTTCTAGTAGCCACATTAAAAGACACATAAAATTTTTTAATAACATATTTTTAATCCAATGTCAAAAAAATTCTCATTTCCACATATAATCATCACAAATATTATTAATGAGGGGTGCCTAGGTGCCTCAGATGATTAAGCATCTGCCTTTGGCTTAGGTCATGATCCCAGGGTCCTGGGATCGAACCTGGCGTCGGGCTCCCTGCTCAGTGCAAAGCCTCCTTCTCCCTCTCCTTCTGCCATTCCCTCCGCTTCTGCTCTCTGGCTCTCTCTTGCTTTGTCAAATAAGTAAAATAAATAAAATTTTTAAAAAAACTTATTAATGAGATACTTTACATTATTTCTTCCTAGTAAGTCTTTGAAATCCAGGATGAATTTTATATTTTCAGTACATCTTAGTGTAGTCTAGCTGCATGCCAGGTGCTCAGTAGCAATGTGTGGCTCATGCCACCCTATCAGATGGTGCAGCTAGCTGCCGGCAGTCAGTTTCCCTCCTTGCATTGAATGAGAATTATCACCGGAAGGAAGCTCATCTTACTCATCTAATATGTCCATTGCCTACAACAGCTCCTGATACCTACTGGGTACTCAATAAATGTTCATTAGAACGAATACTTTGAATTCAAAGTATTCTCTGGGACTTTGCATTTTTAAACATATATTAATCATAGAATGAAAGGTACTGCACCACTCCCAAAGACAGAGCATATGGATTTTGGAAAGCATCTCCCGAAAATCCTACCTCACAAGCAGCCTCCTACTTTTGTCTAGGGATAAAGCCAGCCACATGGAAATATAAGATATCTTGATTAATTAGCTGAAAATACGTATAGTTACATATTTAGTTATATATAACTAATATAACAATATATTATATTAACTAAAACTAATACCAAAATGTAGAGACATTAGAAGATAGCAAGGCTGAAAAATATGGACAATAAGAAAAACTTTATTAAGTGCCAGCTATGTTCCGAATACTTTGCAAACATCATTTATGAGCTTCACTGCAACTCTCTGTAAAGTAAGGCAAAGAAATAATGACACAGGCAGAAAAAAAAATCTCAGCTGTGGAATAGTTAAAACAAACAGTATTTAGATTGAAGTCTATCTCTGCTGATTTTTAACTCTGAGCTAAGGTAAGATTCTTAATCTCTCTGAGCTTCAGTTTTCTCATCTGTAAAATGGGTATTAATATAACTACCCTGCTTGATTATTGTGAGGATTGGACTGACACATGAGCTCTCAGTAAATGACACCTAATATTATTATAGTGAGGCTCAACTAAGATGGGAGCAATCATTGTCATCATCCTTGGTTTACAGATGGGGAGACTGAGGTTCAGAAGAATTAAACAGCCTCAGTGTCATGTAGCTAATATGTAGATCAGCCAGGATTCAAACCCAGGTCTGTCTGACTTAGTGGGATCATGCCCCCTGCACCACACCATCTGGGGAAAGACCTCATTGCAGAGACGGCACTATTTGGAAGCAGGGTAGACATTCTGCAAGGGTAGCCACTTGGCAAAGGATATAGACAAATACAATTTGAGGACAAAGGCATCTCATTTAACCTGCATCAGATCAGAATAGGGAACTGGAGGAGCTAATGTTGAGTCAATGTGGAGAGTTTGGTTTATGGAAAGCCTTTCGTCAGTTGGAGGAGTTGAGACTTGATTACCGCCTAAATCCCGTTATAAATCTGTGAAACAGTTCATCGATCTCTGTGCAATTATGAAGCTCTTTTTTTTTTAAACTTAATACTTTAGGCTGATAGGAACATTCCTTTATTCAAGTAAAGGCTGAACGTATGCTTTTCTACATTTTTCAAATCCTACCCTAAATTCATCTTAATCCTTTGGGTCTACAGGAGGAGTGGTGCTCACGTTCCCATATATTCACTGGGTTGTGAAAGAAAAACCAACCAAACACTTATCTGTGGTTAGCGCATTGCAACAACTTTACTCAAGTTAGAGCCTCTAGCCAGCCCATTAAACCAACACACCTGCTCACCATTAGTTACCCTCTCTCATTTGGCTGTTTGCCTGAACCTCATCAATGAGCTATGAGCCATCACACCTGGCATGCTCCTATTTGAACTGAGTCATGTGAAGAATGTTATCAAAAACATTTGAAACAACATGATCCGAGTATGTATGTGTATTAGAGTCTGTATATAAACATGCATTTACATATATATATTATGAATGTATGTGCTTAAGAAATACATGTCACTGGGGATTCCCTCCAATTGAAGATAGAAACCAAAAATTATTTATTTAAAAACTCCCCTCATTATATTGTTTTTCAAGAGACTATACTCTCTTAAAAAATATGTATTCTTTTTCTCCAATTATTTGCTTGCTTTGGTATATATTATTCACTCTACACACAAAATGAAACAGAAAATCTACTAGCGAAAGTGACCAGTAGAAAGGAGATAAATTGTCATAGGCAGTTATTTCCCATACTTTTCTAAAACAGAAAAAATATACGTATGCTTACCAATTTGAAAGAAATGACACAGAAGATTAAAATTGGTATCTCAAAAATCTTTTTAAAGTTTTCAGTCTTCTCAACAAGAAAACAAAGCAGAAACTACTGACAAACAATCATCAATTGAAAACTGCAAAGTGTTCTAATTACTCAAGACTTGGTCTCCTTCCCTGGGCCTGTTAGAGACCTGGTGGCTTTATTATATGACACTTTTCAGCACTTTCAGCTGGTTTGCGGCACAACCTCCGCAAAGAAATATGAAGAGTAATTTTCAAAAGGAACTTTTATTTTTAATATGGATTGATTTTTTTAAAGGCAGCTCCAAGCAGCCCAGTATATCAAACAGGAACCATCATGCCAATCCCAACACATCAAGGAGCGGTTTTAGCACGTGAGGTTTGTTGTTTCTAGCAGGTATCCAGTAGCCAGAGAGGTCACCACTCAGCGAGGTGCTTTCTTTCTGGTGTATAAGAAAAGAAATCACCAGGAATAGGGGGGGAAATGGGCTTGGGAAACAGGAGGGGACCTTGTCAATCTCCAAGATGCTAGAAAATGATTGTGGAAGTCTTTTGTTAGGGAATCCTATAATGGTATTGCCGCTCATCTCTTGTGGACATGAACAGCAACTAGCCTACGATGGCGAGGACGCTAGAGGATTAGACACACTGTGGAAAGGCCTCGGGAAAAAAACATTACCAGTGTTTGGAATCATAAAGACCAAAATTGTATCATTATTTACCTTCAACAGCAATGTCCTTATAAATAGGATTTCTTGCGGGGGGAGGAGCCCTAAAGGCATATACAAAATGTTTATTATGAATGTATGTGTATAAATCATTTTACAAATGGGGAAACAAAAAGACCCCACAGAACTATTCTTATATATTCATATGGGTCACACACCAGTTTTCTTATGTTAAGAATTTATATAATTTCCAAGAGGAGGACATTAAGCTTGTTCCCAATCCCTTTTATTTTAAACATACTGAGAAGGCTGGTGTGATGCTGGAAATGATTTATATGCATATAGCAAAGCCATAAAAAGAACAACAGGAAGATAGGGATAAATTTGTAAGGTTTCAAGATAGCTACTAGGGTTGTAAGATCACATGGCAAGGTCCCTGGCATTTTCCACAAAGCAGCAGAACAGAATACTCCTGAATCTTGGATTTTAGGAAACTACAATGTAAAGAGCTAAAGTTTTCAAATACACAAGTCAATCTCAGCATATACCTTTGTCAATCCAATTTATTGAAAAGGAGAATCTTTTATCAATATTCACATAGGTGTTAGAATCCAAGTTTTATCATATAATAAAGGTAAGTGCATTTTGAAGTGAGATCAAACAATATCTCATTAATTATATCCTGTTTCCCTTTGGTATTTTTTCTAAATTGGTTGCTCTGGGCAATTAAAATTCATGACTTACCAGTACGTTACATAGTTGTTCTTTCAAACAATAAAAATATAGGCAAAAGCAGTAATGGCTACAATAACAATCATGAGCATTTGTTTACTACTGTAGACAGTCGCCTATGATTTGCCAGACACTGTACTTGAGCCAATGGTGGACAAGGGGGGATGTTAACCAGTCCCTGCCCTCACAGATTCTAGACAACTGGGGAGATTAACATGGATAGAAATGATTACAATATAATTAAGTAGTAACAGAGTTCGCTGTAAAGGCCCTGGTGATCTGGAATGCTGTACATGCAGGAAATGCTTGTTAAGTACTTACTGAACGAATGGAGTGGCTTTCTGCCTGCCCAACCTATAACCTGCATGCTATTCTGGCATTCTCCTCCTCTCTTGGTTGGACTCAACTTAGAGCCCATTTGACCCGTGGCCCCGGACAGACTCTTGGCCGGTCTCCCAGACCTAACCCATTCCAGCTGATAATATCGTTGTATCAAAGTATCCAGAATTATTTCTCCTGAGGAGAAGGAAACCAAAGCTGTCCCTAATAGCAATTTAGTATTTCAGAAAGAGCATCAACCCTTTTCCAAATATTGGGAAGCAGTGCAGTCTTATTATTAGACAATTAGAAGCTCCCTAGGCTTGGACAAGGAGACCAACCTATCGTGTAACTATAGGCAAGTTGTTTCACAAAAATATGCCTGAAGTTTATATCCCTACTGCACTTATCTGGGTTACAAGTCTCTTTCTCCATATGCATTTATTTGCATTTAGGATAAAAAACTGTGAGGCAAACTCCTGATCCAAAAAGCCATAGTCTCGTGGCTTTTTGGATCAGCCAGCCTTCCTACAGGTATCATGCATGAAATACAGAATTTTAGCCCCATGAAAACAACTTTTATTAAAACAGGTAAATGAAAACATTAAAAATTTAAGACCTCAATTTCTAGAAAAAAAATACACAACATAGGTCTAACTTGGAGCAATAACAAATCCATAGATTTTTCAGAGCCAGAGAATATATTTTTTTCCAACTGAAGCTCAGAAATGTTGGCCCAGAGTGGCTTAGTGACTTTGCCAAGGTTTCACTGCCTGGGAAGAGGGGGGAGCAGCCACCTGAAGGACACTCCATATTTGAGTCTCTTCCACGGAATACGTTCCTGACTCTACTCACGTTAGTGCCTCCACAGTCCACAGCGGCTCCTCTCTACACTCAAGTAGAATAGTAGGGTGCTGCCTTAAATTCCCCTCGAAGCTCTTTACTCCAAGTCACCACACAACTGTGGGACTTATCAGGACATCCCAAGCCCCGGCATGCACAGAGACCCTAGGTTTTAACTTATTCACAGAGCAGCTCTAAACGTCCTGCTTATGACATCTTTAGAACCACCCCAGTTCCTACATATGCTCCCTGCTCTTAGTCCTTGTTTCTGTTCTTAAATAGTGGCAAAGTCAATAGCGAAAATAAAAAGACATGTATAATATGATTTGTTCATCCAACTGTAATAGTCTCAAGCAAATAGGAGGTTTTCTTTCTTTTCCACTTCAATTAACTCACCCTAATTTGTCTATATTCTTGCTTTTCAATGCTTTCAAAAATAAACATATGGCTGATGTTTATTTATTAAGCATGTAGTCTTAAGGAGAAATTTATTAAGCACCTACTATGTGCCAGCAGGGATGCTGGGTAAACAGTAGAAGCACACCATGCTTGCCCTCATGGAATTGACAGTCAGAAGGGGCTGAACAAATCACACCAATAAATACATATGTCTGTACTGGGCAAAGTGATAAAGGAAAACAATAGGGGGCAGTGAGAACAAATACTGCAGAGATCTGATTCAGATTCAAGTGGGAGAAAAATTATGGCTTCCTTCCTGTGATTTTCTAATTTGTCTTTTAACAAAAACTATAGTTTAAAACTATAGGGATGATATTTATTTTCTTGAAACAAAGCTTTCTACAAAAAGGAACATAAAGTCTTTTTTCTCTATTGCCTCTACTTCCTCCTCCATAACATAGGGATCATAGTGATCCTTGCCCTGTTGACCTCATACAGGCACTTTGTGAATAAAAGTAGACCATAAATGAGAGGTTGCCTCCAACATTCTACATATGATTTAGGAAACACTAATAGAGTATATATTCAAAAACGTTTACCAGAAAAGGTAAGAATAGCAGCCATATACTCAGAAACATCTTTATGAACTGAAACTTAAGCATCATTTCTCAAAAAAATAAAATATAAAATAAAATAAAATAATAAAATAAAATACATTCTTTCTCACCACAGGTTTTGCTGGCAGTAAAAGATGCCCACTTTCTAAAAATACAACAAAACTCAGGATTTCCGGGTGGGCTAGGAAATATGCTCCCGTCAGCTTCTGTGCCAGTATAATAGAATCTGCCTTAATTTTGCTTAACAGTAATAAAAGCTTATCATGCAGCCAAATCCCTACAGCAATGTTCTCAAAGGTTGTGCGTGTGGAAGCCTGCTGCCTTTCAGCTTCCCCGTTAAACACCTGTTCTGGGCTTGGGCCATGCTTCTGGTTTCTCGCTCAGGTGGAGAGTCTTGCTTAAGGGGACAGACAGGTATTTTTGCTGTCACCAAAGACTGCTAATTTGGGAAGCCTAATCTTGCAAAGGGGCCAAATTTCAGTTCTCAGAGTGTTGGGTTTAGGGTAGAAGGGACTCCGCCCAGAAATGCAACCTGAATACTTCCCCCTTTGCGCCTCTCTTGTCTCTGCTGAGAATCCCCTCAATAACTGACACGTTTTATAGATTTCAGGCAACCAGGCTGCAGAACGCTCCCATTCTCCCCTGTCACCTGGCTAATTTAATCCTTGCCTCCTCCGATGGATACAGCACCTCCTGGCAAGCAGTTGCCTTGTGGTTTATTTCGGTTAATTCAAACACAAATAGAAATTGAGAAATTAGTTATGGGGATTGAAGGAAGGAGGAATCTTACAGGTGTGAACTCATAGCCATTTCTGACCCAAATATTTCCAAAGGAATCATAGGCCAAGAAAGCACCATCTCTTAACTGCCAAGGCCCCCCACATCTCTTAGTGGAAAAAAGATATATCTTATAGGCCATAATTGTGCAGTTTCTTTCTTTCTCTCTCTCTCTCTTTTTTTTTTTAAGATTTATTTATTTATTTGAGAGAGAGCACATGAGCACACAGAGGGAGAGGGAGAAGCAGACTCCCCGGTGAGCAGGGAGCCACCCGGGTCCCCTCTACAGATTCTCTCTCTTTTTAATTATTATGTTCAATTAGCCAACATATAGTACATCATTAGTCTTTGATGTAGTGTTCAACGATTCATTAGTTGTCTATAACACTCAGCACTCATCACAACACGTGCCCTCCTTAATGCCCATCCCCCGGTTTTCCCACCCCCCCCCACCACCCCCTTCCCTTCTATAACCCTCAGTTAGTTTCTCAGAGTCCAGAGTTTCTCTTAACCTAAGGATGAATCTTTGCTTGCCCTCCTTTCAAAAAGCACAACCCTAGAAGAAAAAACAAATTGTATTCAATTGCTGTTCAGATAATAAAAAGTTGGTGATGCCAGTCAGGGAGTGACCTCAGTTCAAAATGGCAACTTAAAATGCCCAGAGTGCTGGTACTTTCTGATCAAAACCAGAAGTGGCTCCTCCCTGTCCCAGAAGCATTTTGATTATAGAGTGAGGAATTTTACACCTAGAACATTAGCTTGGAGCATTTTATCATTAAAGTTTTACACAATGAGCAAGTAATTTCTGCATACCTGATCATAATCACTATTCCACAAGCGGCAAAATGGTCAAAGGATTACTCGTGATTCTTACAGAAATTCTGCTGGAGGATGATCTCTGAGAATGATTACAGTTGACAGCATCCTTAGACTCCTGGCTATTCATTTATTCAACCAGTATTTACTGAGCACGTACTTGTGTTCCAGAAACTCTGGATCAGCAGTGAACAAAACAAAGATCCCTACCTTCAAAGCACCTACATTCTAGTGGTTGTCAGGAATAATGTCCATATATTTTTGGTTAAGTTTATCTCCACTGAGGAGTCCTATTTGTTTTGTTCTACTCTCCTGGCAGACAAAATCAATATACCCGAAACTAAAAGAAACATTTATGTGGGCATGTTTACAGGAATTGGAGTAAAGTTGGGAGTGACAAGGGCTTCTTAAGATTAATCAGGAAAAGTCATCGGGTTTAGTGAGCCGTAAGCTTGTTTTAAAGAAGAGGTGATATTAAAACATGAAGGAAAAGAAAAAAAATATATCCTGAGTGGGAAACCCAAGAGGAAAGGCACACAGATTCGAAAGAGTGATTTTTCAAGAAACAAAAAGAACTATTTGCTGACAAGACCAGAATTCAAAAACAACCCATGGAGTTTTCTTTATTTACTCCACTCTTTTTTTTTTTTTTACAGAAGAATTAATAAAAACAACATAATACAATATACTGGCATATTATAAAATGACACATAGGATGACTTTTATATAATGGCACAAAAGAGTTTATATATATATATACATATAAGATTTTTGTGCATATATATATAAAATAATATATCATAGGATGACTTTTCAAAGTAATGTGCTTTCCAAGAGAGCAGCCATGGATGAAACCGTAGGTTAAGGTCTAAACTCAACAAGTGAACAGGATTTGTGAAACTAAAAAACTTTTTGCTTTTATTAAGTTTTTTTTTATTTTAAATCCAGTATAGTTAACATACAGTGTAATGTTATTTCCAGGTGTACAATATAGTAATTAGACAATCCTATACATTACTCAGTGCTTATCATGCTAAATGTACTCTTAATCCCCTTCATCTATTTCACCCATTTCCCATGCATCCCCCCTCTGATAACCATCAGTTTTGTTTTCCATAGGTAAGAGTCTTTTTCTTGGTTTATCTTTCTCTCTTTTTTTTTCCTTGCTCATTTATTTTGTTTCTTAAATCATATGGCATTTGTCTTCCTCTGACTTATTTCACTTAGCATTATACTCTCTAGATCCACCCATATTGTTGCAAGTGGCAAAATTTCATTCCTTCTTATGGTTAAATAATATTACAATGTTCAAATTTCACCTCTTCTTTGTCCATTCATCTATCAATGGACACTTGGGCTGCTCCCATATCTTGGCTATTCTAAATAATGCTGCAATAAACATAGGCATGCATGTATCCCTTGATTTAGTGTTTTTGTATTTTTTGGGTTAATACCCAGTAGTGTGCTTACTGGATCATAGGGTAGTTCTAGTTTTAACTTTTTTTTTAATGCTCAATTAGCCAACATATGGTACATCATTAGTTTTTGATGTAGTGTTCAACAATTCATTAGTTGCATATAACACCTAATATTCATCACAACACCAGCCCTCCTTAATATCCATCACTTGGTTACCCCATCCTCCCACCCCCCCTCCCTTCTGTAACCCTCAGTTTGGTTCCTGGAGTCCAGAGTCTCTCATGGTTTTTCTCCCTCTCTGATTTCTTCCATTCAGTTTTCCCTCCCTTCCCCTACACTATTCCTTATGTTCCACATATGAGTGAAACCATACAATAATTGCTTTTCTCTGCTTGACTTATTTCACTTAGCATAATCCCCTTTAGTTCCATCCATGTCGATGCAAATGGTAGGTATTCATTCTTTCTGATGGCTGAGTAATATTCTATTGTGTATATGTACCACATCTTCTTTGTGTATATGCACCATTCATCTGTTGAAGGACATTTTGACTCCTTCCACAGTTTGGCTACTATGGACATTGCTGCTATGAACATTGGGGTGCATGTGCCCCATTTTTTCACTATATCTGTATCTTTGAGGTAAATACTTAGTAGTGAAATTGCTGGGTCATAGGGCAGCTCTAATTTTAACATCTTGAGGAACCTCCATACTGTTTTCCAGAGTGGCCATACCAGCTTGCATTCCCACCAATAGGGTCAAAGCGTTCCTTTTTCTCCACATCCTTGCCAACACTTGTTTCTTGTGTTGTTATTTTTAGTCACTTTGACAGGTGTGAGGTGATATGTAGTTTTGATTTTTATTTCCCTGATGATGAGTGATGTTGAGCATCTTTTCATGTGTCTGTTGGTCATCTGGATGTCTTCTTTGGAGAAATGCCTGTTCATCCACATGTCTTCTGCCATTTTTTAATTGGATTAATTGTTTGGTTGTATCTGTTTTTAATGTATTTTGGATACTAACCCTTTATCAGTATGTCATTTGCAAATATCTTGTACCATTCAACCTTTTAATTTGGTTGATTATTTCCCATGGTATGCAGAAGCTTCTTATTTTGATATAGTCCCAATAGTTTATTTTTGCTTTTATTTCACTAAAGAATCTTTTTAAAAACAGTTAACTAATCTTTGTTGTCTTCTCTGTCAATTTAGAACTTATCTTTTGGGTATTTATCTCAGTTACTTATTAAGCTGAAGAAAGATTTAATGTGTAATCTGAATGTTCAAAGTGTGAAATACAGTTGTTCTAAGGTCAATACAAATGAGTTTTGATAAAATATATTTAAGAGTCATGTCACCAATAACTAGGGGGACACTTTTAAAAGGTGATGTGTAGAAGGTATCTCTAGAACTCATTGTGATTTGTTTGTTTCAGTTGGCCCATTGGCTGTAATGATCATGATCAAGTAACAGGTGTTTGAAAAAGTACCGGTGATTCCCACTATTTCCAATATAAAAACCCTATTTAGTATTTTTTTAAAAAAGGATCCCTCCCCAACCAAAACAGTAGTCATTCTCTTATTATTCACTATGGAGGCAATACTTGGTGCTTGTGCATGTTCCAGGGTCTTCACAATTCTGAATTAGAGATGTGGAACCTCACTTTTCTGATGGTGGCAATTCTACCTTTCTGGTTATCACATTAGCACAATGGTATATCTGGCTCAAACTCTTCCACATTTATTCTGCTCACAGGTAACACTGAGTACTCAGAGGAAAGGTTCATTGACTTATAAACTTGATTTTCTTGTCCCCAATTATATAAACATCTGTTAAATAAAACATAAGAGAATTTATCCTGACCCAAGGTTTAGCTTTAAAAATAATGTTACAGGAACCAGATTGATGGTTTATTCAATCTAAAAGTCTATATGAAGGACTGTTGTGTTTCCTATGCATATGTATTTCCAATCAGTTTTCAAGGTTATCTTGATTGTAGAAAGATTGAAATCTTTATGGATTCTTCAGAAAGACTCCAATGCCATCCAACCTGACTTTCAGCTGGTATTTCCATTTACTTCCTAGAAGACCAAGCAACTCATGGAATGTCTATTAATGATTAAAAGAACATAAGTGTTTAATTCTGTAGCTATGCTTCTCTAATACATTCCATTGTGTTCATTCTCTTCATTGGGGAAGGCAGTGCCTAAAGAGAGGGAAAGCAAAGACTGGTCTGACCCTCAAGGCTCACTCCCCATTTACATGTAGGTAATCTCTCTCTCTCTCTGTCTCTCACTTTCTCATATCAGTTTTTCAAATGGCATCATAGTGAATTGAATTTGAAGCCCTTTCCATCCCTGCTGCACACACTCTCGGTGTACATTTCCTCCTGGCTAATGAGAAGGAGGTTGAGATTTCTACCTCTATCCACATCCTTTCTGGCTCTGTGCCTGAGAGAAAGAAGAAAATCATCAAGGTGTGAGGAAGGATTTATCTGCCTAAATCCTCCCTTGCCAACACCTCCCTCAAAAATTTGAAAGTGAAAAGTCTAGTGGAGAAAATTAGAAGAAATAAAAAATACAAGTGATGACCTGTTTTATCATCATTTAATTCTCAGTGCAAGTTAAACTACATTGCACTGAATCCCCTAATTATTTCCATGTTTGTGTCTTTGCAATTGTTGCAAGTAAGCAACTCTGTCCATACCACGGAGCACTGCCAGCCTCAGGTTTGGGGATTAGGTGGACCCAAGGGAACACATGAACAGGTGAGCTAAGCCATTTCCAATGGGAAATCTTTGTCGTCTTCATCCTTACGTTCTGTGACCTCATCACCCCGGCTGATTCCAAAACTGCCTCAGCTGCCAGATTTGTCACTCACAGAAGAGAAAAGCAGTGTCCGAGCCAAGTACGGGAGCTGTTCAAAACTTCTTCAAAGTCCAAGTGAAGAAAAATTATAGAACGCCATTTCCTTAAGAGGGGAGAATGAGCTGCAGCCCCGTGTCACAGACTTGGGTTAGCTGAGAGGAAGCCACCCATACGTAGGCGAAAGCTGTGAAGTTAAGACAATGTCCAGCCAAGTGCTCATTTGTATGTGAAGTTCAACTGAGAACATTTTGACTTATTTTTTTTTTTAAGATTTTATTTATTTATTTGACAGAGAGAGAAATAGCAAAAGCAAGAACACAAGCAGAGGAAGAAGCAACCCAGTATGGGGCTTGAACCCAGGACCCTGGGATCGTGACCTGAGTCGAAGACAGACGTTTCACTACTGAGCCACCCAGGCGCCCCAACTGTGAACATTTTTAAACAGTACTGCTTTTCCCAAACCCTTTTATGTTGGCAAAGAAAATTCATTGTGACCACGTAAGGATCTGTGGTGCTGTACACACACCTTTCATAGAAAGATCTGGAAATTACACCTAATTGCTCTCCTCTTCCTCCCCACACAGTTAATTAAGCCCTAATTTTTTGTGAGGCACCTCCCTGACTTTTTCCTCTTGCCTCAGGACATCCTTGAAAGAAGTGGCTACATACATCTCAGAAGAGGCTGTTTGGCAAAGCATGAACCCAGGGACCAGTATTTCACTTTTCTTTCTTTCTTTTCAAGTTCCTTAGGAATAGGACTATTCTTTGGGCCCCTCGAATTTTCACACCACTCCTGAGTGCCAAGGGACCTCTGTGACCTGTGCTGCTCCTCCTCTCCCTCCTCCTGAGACAGAACATCAGTCAAGCCATGCACAACTATTCTGACGGCCACAGGGTCTGTCCCACTAAACAGACCGAGGAGAGACATGCTATGGACTCACACAGTGTCTACACAATCTAATAGACACCTGCAGCCCATGGAACCAGAGAAAGAATGTATCATCTTGCCCTCTTTACAGCCCCAAACAACCCAGGATTGTGCACTGCATTTTTAGCCCACATTTTCAGGCTGATGAGTTTTAGTTTTGCCTTAACCAGGGCTTTGTACTACTTTAAAAAAAGAAAAAAAGATGAAAAAAATCAATGACACAACAGGTTTTTGGAAAACAACAACAGTTTTACGGTCAAGTGTCAATTAAATAATGGAACATGTGGGTTGAATTTTCCTTAAAATACCCAAGGGTTTTACCATTAAATGGAAAATTCTCCTGCAAAAATACATTTTGAATTTGTGTTTTTTTGCCATGGTCCAAATATTTGAAACAAACCAAAGGTCTCAAAATAGTTTAAAACTTTCAAAAAACTAAGAACTGGATTTGGTTCTAGCATCCTGGCATTAATAATTCTGCTATCAATCTACCCCAAGGCACTAAAGTGACATTCAAAAGAGCCTTGCTATAATTCATTATGAAATTAAGTTAATTCATTTCATTTTACAGACTTTTACAGTTTACCTACTCTGGGCCAAATACCATACTAAGCTTTTTCTTTCCACATCTATGAGATGCCATTGCCTTCTAACAGGACTTTGGTATTGGAATTAGCTCTGGAAAGGATGAGTCCAGAGATATGCATCAAATACTGGATTAAATTCCGCAGGGATGGAGCTGTGTTGTTTTGAGAAATCTCAGCATATTTAGTAAAATTCTACCAGCTCCAAAAAAAAAAAAAAAGCACTAGGTTAGAGGTAAGGAAATAAGTGACATATATTTTCTTGCTTCTTAACTATAGTTGCTCATGTGAGCTAGGACAGGTACAAAGACAACTTTCTGTGGTAAAAGATGCCTACGCAGAACCCTCTTCGGGAAAGTGGTCGGTACCCAGCTGTGGTCAGGGTGGGGAGGTGACAGCTTTTAGAAGTAGGTGTCTTTGGGACCGGCCTCAGTGTTGGAGTTAAAGTCACTTTTCATTCCAGGGTTCTCTGGCCAACAATAGAACAAAGCAGTGACACAGGGCCTGCACCAGTGGGACACAGACCAATATAGAACTCCCTGATGGACAACACATTCTAGAGCTCCCGTGTGGGGTTGACAGAGACTTTCTCAAGCCTACAGCACAGTCTGATGGGTCCCTTGCTTACTCCTGCTCTGCCCTCTCTTTTCCCAGGCGTTATTCAGGGTCAGCACCCTGGAGACCCTAGCCTACAGCACATCCTAACAACAAAGGTACTTATAGTTAAGGTGGAAATTCTACTGAGACCATTTTCATTCATTCATTCACTGCACTTAACTATTACTTTTCTATGTTGGAGAATGAACAATAGATATTTAGACATCCCTTACCTGTTTGATTTCTTTTTTAGTTCTCTGACATAGAAATCTCAGGAAGGCATTCCAAAATTTTAATGCTAAAGTAAGCTGGCAACAATGACCACACGGGCCACTTAATAGAGCATAAGAATCAGATAAACATCTGTATTATTTTCCATGTTTTATGGTTTACAGGAGAAAGAGAGAAAAGAGAAGAAAAAGTTAAGGGGGGAACACTGGTGTCCAGAGATACAGGTAACTTATATTTTTCTTCTTAATTTAACAGCTGACTACAGCATTCAGGCCAATTATTTTCCTTTTCTTGTCATAATTTCTTAAAAATGCAAAAATCTGTACCCTAATTATAAAATGCCGCAAGAAAGTTAAACCTTTTAGTCTCTCTGGGACAGGTATTTTATACATACATGATATTTTATCTAAATATTAAAAATAGGATTAAGCCTTTTTAAAGTGCCATTTAATACCATCTTGAAGTTATGAGACATATACTGATTATATTTATACAGTTTTGTACTTTTTCTTTGAATTCTTCAGGTATAGTAGAAAGTTTCAAAAGACCATTAGCATTACCCCTAATGCTTGCTTATCCATGTGCAAATGACAAAAACAATAAGCAACCACTGACATCTTTCTTATTTGCTCTTTACTTTTCTTTCCATCAGTAATTCTCAACCTTTGCACATTAAAAATCACCTTCAGGAAGGGGAGGCATCTTAAGAAAATATAGGTGCCTTACAAAACAGTTTAATAGACATTTCTCCAGAAGAGATATACAAATGGCCAACAAACTCATGAAAAGATGCTCATTAGTCATTAGGGAAATACAAACCAAAACCACAGTGAAGTGCTACTGCACTTTTTCATACCACTAGGATGTCAAAATAAAATGAAATAAAATAAGAATTGGCAAGGATGTAGAGAAATTGGAGCCCTTGTACATTGCTGGTGAAATGCAAGATGATTCAGTTTGATGGATAATAATTGGTGATTTTCTCAAAGAGTTAAACATTAGAATTATCATATGACCCAGCAATTCCACTCTTAAGAATATATGCAAAAGGATTAAAAACAGGTATTCAGGGGTGCCTGGATGGCTCAATCAGTTAAGCATCTGTCTTCAGCTCAGGTCATAATCTCAGAGTCCTGGGATCAAGTCCCTCATTGGCTCCCTGCTCAGCGGGGAGCTTGCTTCTCCCTCTCTCTTCAAAAACTACTAAATAGTGGGCTCTAAGATATTTTAATCCATTCATCCTAGGGAAGGGAATAGGCATATATATAATTTGCCTTTTTTAACTAAGGTGAAATTCATATAACATAAAATTAACCATTTTGAAGTGCATGATTCAGTGCCGTTTAGTATTTTCATAATGTTGTGCAAGCACCACCTGTCTGGTTCCAATACATTCTAATCAACCCAAAAGATTTTGAAAGTTACTTCTTTTGGGTCATTTTCAAGCAGAGTATCTACAATGTGCATTGCACTATCTGGAAGAAAGAAAGAAGAAGAAGGAAGGAAGGAAGGAAGGAAGGAAGGAAGGAAGGAAGGAAGGAAGGAAGGAAGGAAGGAAGGAAAAGAGAGAGATACAGAGAGAGAGAAAGAAAAGAAAAAAGAAAGAAAGAAGAAAAGAAAGAAAGAAAGAAAGAGAAAAAGAAAGAAGCAGAGGAAGCTCATTTTATTGAGAGCCATTGAGATTGCTTATCAAGCACAAGAGCTTGATCAAACACTATCTCAATGACTCCCACAATAGCTCTGGGAGATAGACATTAGACTCTCTGTACCCATCAGGAAAGGAGACTCAAAAAAGTTACATAATTGAGCTAGGATAAAGCATCTGTTGAGGGACAAAGCAAGGATGATATTCAGCTCTTAAATGTGTAGTGACATGCTGAGATTCCTGACACGGAGGAGGTACTGACCTCATCTGGGATGAGAGAGGAGTATTTGGAGCCAAGCAGACCTGGATTCAAACCCCCAGCTCTGCCACTTTATCAGCCATATGACAGGAGCCAGGCTAAATAACACAGGTTTCCTCATCCATAAGAGAGGAATTCCTGCCTCCTCTAGTTATTGCAAGGATTATATGAGATAATGTCTGCAGAGAATTTTGGCATGGTGCATACACTTTAAAAGCACTCAATGAATGATTTCTCTTATTAATTTTTTTAAGTTTTCGTTTTAATTTCAGTTGGTTAACAGAGAGTATATTAACTTCAGGTATACAATATAGTGATACAACACTTCCAGACATCAACTTGTGCTTCTTTTAAAAGATTGCAGAGCTACTAGTACTATCCAGGGAGGGATGAACTCTGACCCACTAGCCATCTCTTTTCATATTGGGCAGTACATCTCCCCAGGACAGGACTCCTGACCCTTCGGTTTATTCCTCTCCTGGCAGCTTAGTACTATTGTTCTCTACTATTGTTCTCTCCAAATGCTAATCTTTGAAAGACCTAAAAAAATGTAAATAGCAGAATTTACTAGCAGAAGTTGATCATAAATTCAACAGACATAAGAACTAAAGAAGTGCCTCTATTTTAGGGATAAACAAGCTAATTCTGGTCTGATTCTGTTCACTTTCTTTGGTGATGTAAACAGCTGAATTTTACTGTAGGACTCAAATATTTTTTCTCATTATAGGTGTTTTGTTTTGTTTTGTCTTCCCCTGCGATGTGCTAAAGGACACACTCCAAGAAGCAAGAATGTAACCACAGATGGAACATCTCTGGTATGGCCTGACAGAAGTCTACCCACACTTCTGAAGCCAGTGCAGCATATACTTAATGTCAGCTTGATAGACAAAAACACTTTTGTAGGTTCTCTTTGATTGACACATTTGAAATGACATCAGTTTCCAGCTTTAAAACCTACTGTTATTAGGTCTCTGTTGCTATTTATGTTAGAAATATGTGCACGTGTGTCAAAACAATATATCAACTTTGCTGATTGGCTGCATGTAGACTCTGTTGCCAAGGGTAACAGAACAATTGCTTTTAATCTGTGCTAAATTGCTTCTTGTTTTTTATTTTTCCTAAATACTTGGGGGATTTAGGTATCTTTTCGCCCCAGAGCAAAAGATAAAGAAATTTCATCTAGAGAGAAAACAAATACATATTATTTGTGTGCGTTAAGAGGAAAATTAAATTCAAAAGGTGCATTGGCATATATGTTAATTTATATTGCTATCCTCCTGGATGATGTGATAATATTGATTCTTAAGGCAGAAGCAATTTGGAAAAGACCATCTCCACTTCCAAATGAGGCAGCACCCAATCATTTGCCTTTCTGGATCAAGGTCTTCTCTCTTCTGGCAGAAGGCCAATGTCACAGATTCTCCACTGAAGTAAAGGAACATATATGAAAGAAAACAATGTCTTTAAAGCTTTGTGTTTTCTCTCCTCCCTCTTGACTTAGTGAAGGGTCATGAGCAAGTCTTTGTCAATTATGAATCACAACTCTAGCCTCTGGACTTTTGAAAGATTGAGAAAACTGATCTACCTGCTCACATATGTACATGATATGCCTATGTATTAACAAGATAAGTTTCTTTTTATAATCTGTCCTGTCATGTTTTGTGAGTGGTTCTCAAACTTCACTGGGGTACTCATTAGAAAGGTCCTAGACAACACACACAGAGATTTTGGTTCCTTAGACCTACAGTGGGGCCCAGGAATTTGCAATTCAAATGATGATTCTGAGGCAGGTAATCCAAGGCCTACACATTAAGAAATACTGCTTTGTGTGTACTTTCCAAACAGCACATTCTTCCCTAAAACCATTGAACAAAGGTTCCTATTATGGACAGTCCGATGCTTGAGTGAAATAAGTAAGTGCCCACATAGTAAGATTCTCCTGGAAGGTACCATATCCCTTACTCTTTACATTTACCCATTCTCTGCCAAATAAATCAATTAAAACTAAATAATGCAAAATTTACTTTGCCTGATGTCCTCTTTCATCAGTTTTATTAAAACTTAAGACTTTAAGAGAATGCAAGTATCCTTGGGAGATGTAGCACTTCAAGCTACAATTTTTCACCCTCTCAAATGTACTGGAAATTTTGGTGGAATGAGAAAAAAAGAAAACTAGATAACTGATGTTATAAGTCGAATTGTGTCCCTCCTTATCCCAAACTCATATGCTGAAGTCCTAATCCCAGCACCTTAGAATGTCACCTTATATGGAAATAGGGTCATCACAGAAATTAATTAAAGTAATGCTATTAAGGTAGACCCTTAATCCAACATAACATGTGTTCTTCTAAAAAAGACATTTGCACATAGAGACGGAAACATACAGAAAGATGATGTGAAGACACATGAAGAACAGCATCTACAACCCAAGGAGAGTAGCCTGGAACATAGGATTCAGAAAGAACCAACTCTGCCAACACCTTGATTTTGAACGTCTGACCTCCAGAATTGTATACAATAAATTTATGCTGTTTAAAGACACCCAGTTTTGGGACGCCTGGGTGGCTCAGTTGGTTAAGCAGCTGCCTTAGGCTCAGGTCATGATCCCGGCGATCCTGGGATCGAGTCCCGCATCGGGCTCCTTGTTCGGCGGGGAGCCTGCTCCTCTCTCTGCCTCTGCCTGCCTCTCTGCCTGCTTGTGTTCTCTCTCTGTTAAATAAATAAATAAAATCTTTAAAAAAAAAAAAGACACCCAGTTTGTGATACTTTATTACTAGATCCCTAGAAAACAAATACATCTGAGATAAAGAGTCAGCAAAGGAAGAGTATAGCCAAATGCCAGGATCTCCAAAAACAAACTCTTTCTACTTATGCATTTGCCTCTAACTGTCTTGCTTAATAGAGTAAAATAAAAATAAGTATTCCTAGTTAAATGGATCCTATAATCCTCAAGGCAAGGAGACCCCTTATCATCTAGATACAATCCACAAATTATTGCTTTTATAAATAAACATGTTTCAGAGGCTGATAGCTGCCCAGCAACACTACCCGAAGCAGCCTTCTAAGATATTGGTAGCCAGAATCTCGTGTAAAAAATAAAACAAATTGTTTAGAATTTGGTGAAGGGATGTACTTTGTAAAAGAGAAATGAGTGAGTGCAAACACTAGCTGTGGGAACCAGCTTCTCGGGGCAAACATTTCATTTCTGCAAACAGTGAAATAGATCGTTTGGAGCTTTCCAGGGTAGCTCAACGGGAATCAAATTTCTCTGAAATTGTTGTTTGCGTTGCCAAGTCTGTCTCACCACTGCTTCTACTTTCTACCCAAAGATGTCTGTTACGGTACAACACTTGGCCAAGAGCTGATAGAATCTCGGTCACCAGGCTCAGACTGCACTCTATCTGCATAAACTTGCAGACAGAGGGTTTCGGGAAAAGTTTACTAGGTGGGGGAAAAAAACAAGAAGAAAGCAAGGGATTGAGTTATAGACTTAAAAACAAAAGAGAGTGTAAGGTATGCTATCACAAATTTCACTCGTGGACTAATCAATGTGAAAAGCTAGAGGGAAAGTTCTTTATCTATGACAAAACAGGGCAAAGAACACTTTACGGGACCTAGTAAGAGAAGAAAAGAATATAAGCAGATCGACATGCCAAGAGCAACAATTAAAATGTAATATTACCATGTTCTTGATAAAGTGAGGAGTTGAGTGGAATAGATGGCCAGTTATACATTCAGTAGAGCAGTGAAAATGGCAAGCTTAAAAAAGAGAATTTAAGTCTTTTGAAAAGAAAGAAGTGATGAGAGGTGAGAAATATACAGAACCATCTGTCTAGTTTCATAGCCTTCAAGCAGTTCACAGTTTTTTATACTATCTGCAGATTTCATTTGGTGCTTGGGATTAAGGAAAGCGAGTTAGTTTCAACGTTCAACACATTTACACCATCGACTTTCCGTATGACATAGACTCCATTCCAGCAAGAGAATGATAAAGCTCAGCATTTAATTTTTATGTCCAGTACTGAAATGCAAACACGCAAAAAGAATTAACCTAACCCTTTCCCACTACAGAATTAATCCTAACCAATTGAACAGAAATCTTTTTTCTCCTTTCAGCAATTATGTTAAAAAATGAAAACAAAAACGGGAGGAAAAAAAAACAACCACCTGGACACTCTTCCTGTTACAATCAGTTTGACTTTGTTGCTCATTAAGGCTTATTGTAGAATAAGATCTAAATTACATTTGGCTAAAACAAGAAGCCAGTTCCGTTTTTCCAATTCTTTGACTTTATTCCCTTTCTCTACCTGTCCACCGTTTCCTCTCTCTTTCTCTCTTTCTTTCCCTCTCTCTCTCTCATTCTCCCTGAAGTCACTGTCAGATTTTGAATTCACTGCTGTCCCCAACAACATGAAGGACACACGTTTCACGCAGTCTCCAGGCAGCAGGCATAGGTGGTTCTGAGGATTGCAACAGAAAACCAGGCAAAGCCCACCACAAATGCCCAGATAGGAGTCAGCACTCACGAATGATCACTTTGCTTTGAAGTTACACTCCTTCAATTGCTTTCTCCCATTTTCAAGTTTATTTCTTGAAATCCATGTTTTTTGATGACTGCCTAAGGCTTGTCTAGAAGTAAAGTGCTCAAGTCAGCACTGTGGCCAGGGAGAACTGGCTTGAGCAGGGTGTAATCTAAACACATGTAGAATGAGCAGCCCCCGTCAGGCCCAAATCAGCCATGTGTTTACCCTGGGGTCGGGGGAGGCTGGGAGAACTCAGGCAGGTGGATGGGGGAACCTGCTATGAAGGCATAAAACAAAACCTAACCCAAAGTAGGTACAGGCAAACGGACAGGTGTGTGAGTGAGGAACTAACAAAAGAACTCACTGGTCAGGAGGAGCCCCCAGCGTCTGATGGACTGGGATGTGGCCCTTTCCTGGAGGAGAAAGAGTAAAAGAAGTAGCAGCAAAGCTTTTACTCTGAGGTAAAAGCGGAAGTGTTTTTCAAAAAGGGAGTTGTGCCAAAACAGATTCATTCCAAATGCCACCTTTAAAAAGGGTAACTCAGGGCTTCTTGGGGCCACCAGCTCTGGGAATAGAGGTCCATGCTCATCTTTGCTATCTATGGGGTGTCTGGTCTATAGTGACAAAGGCTTTTTAGTCTGGTGTCTTCGACCCTGCACTAAGGATGGTGTCACTTCCTCAGGATGAAACCAGCCCTTGCCGCAGGCAGATAGAGACAGAGTGTCCAAGCCCGCATGCCCCGCCCCGCGCCCTGGACCAGAACCACTTACCTCAATAAATGGTCAATGTCCGCTCATAGTGGGTGCTCAATAAATGCTATTTGGGTACATGAATGAATGAATATCTGTGATGTCCAGTGGAGATTTTTCTCTTATTCCTTTCCCTTCTTTTGTCAAAAATCAAACACAACCTCTAACATCTTCTAAGCATCAGTTCAAGTATTTCAGGAGGAAGTTCAAGTATTCCTGAGAGGAATTCCTGAGAATTCCTGAGAGGAATGTGGTGTGACCAATAGAATGAGCAGCCACTTCGGTGTCGGTCAAATTGGGTTTAAATTCTAGTCCCAATTTTTGGAACTTCTCTGGGCTTTAAGCCTTTTCATTGACAGAAAAGGAGTAAGAACTAAGAGATCACTATGATGACTAAATGAGATATGTTTAAATTCCTAGGGTAGTCCCTGAAATATAGTAAGTATTCAATAAATATAACTCTCATCCCTTAATAGCTCTGGAGTTGAATCATTTCACTATCTCCCCAATATTAAGGTAGGCTCCCATTTTTACAGATCAGAAAATGCAAGAAAAATGAGGTTAGATAAATTATTCAAACTGACACATTTCATGATAGAGCCTTGAGAAGAAAAATGGTGAGGTTAAAAAATGTATCAAAGATCATATGATATTTTAGAAACAAATAAGCTTATTTAATCAGAGTGGTAATAGGTTTGCTCCAAAAAACAACCAACGTGACAAGGACAATAAAACAAACAAAAGGACAAGAAACACAAAATGGGCTAATTTAAAATGATTCTATACTCCTACCTTATACCTTTCAAAAAATTTAACTCAAAATGAATCATAGACTAAATGTAAAATGCAAAAGTATAAAATTTCTAGAAGATAAGGGAAAATCTACGTGATTTGGGGGGTATGGCAATGAGTTTTTAGGTTAACACAAAGAATATAATTGGTGCAAGAAGAACTGGTAAGTTGGACTTCATTAAAATTAAAAACAAAAGACACTGTAAAGAGAATAAAAAACAAGCCACAGACTGGGATAAAATAATTGTAAGACACATGTCTGATAACAGATTTGTGTCCAAAATATATAAAGAATTCTTAAAACTCGACATTAAGAAAACAAATCATCCAGTAAAGATGGGCCAAAAAACAAACAAACAAACAAACAAACAAAAAAACCTCACCCACAGAGGTATGCAGAAGGCAAAGATGCATATAAAAAGGTACTCGACATCATACATCATTAGGAAATTGCAAAATAAAACACAAGATATTACTATGCACTTGTCAGAATGGTGAAAATCCAAAGCAGTGACAACAGCAACTGCTGGCGAGGATGTGGAACAATAGGGTACAGACATTTCAACGGTCTGACCATTTCCTACAAAGCTAAACCTTAGTCTTATTGTAGGATCAAGCAATCACACTCCTAAGTATTTACCCAAATGTGCTGAAAATTTACATTGACATAAAAATCTGTAAACGGGTGTTTATAGCAGTTTTATTCATAATTGCCAGACATTGGAAACAACATAGATGTCCTTTAATAGGTGATTGGATAACTGTGGAACATTAATATATTAAACTGTTATTCAGGGAGCCTGGGTGGCTCAGGTCATGATCCTGAGGTCCTGGGATCGATCCCGCATTGGGCTCCCTGCTCAGCGGGGAGCCGGCTTCTCCCTCTGCCTGCTGATCCCTACCCACCCCTACCCCTGACTCGCTCCTGCTCATGCTCTCTCTCTGCCAAGTAAATAAATAAATCTTTTTAAAAAATAAAATAAAATACTGTTCAGCAATAAAAAGAAATGAGCTATCCAACAATGAAAAGACATGGGGGAAACTTAAAGGCATATTGTTAAGTGAAAGAAGCCAGTCTAAAGAGGCGACATACTATATGATTCCAACTCTGTAACATTGTAGAAAAAGCAATAAATAATAAAAACCATCAGTGGTTTCCAGGGGTTAGGGAGAGAGAGCAGGGATGAGTAGGTGGAGCATAGGGGATTTTTAGGGCAGTGAAACTATTCTATATTGTGCTGGAAGGGTGGATACATGACATTACGCTTTGGCAAAACCCATAAAACTGGAGGACACAAAGAGTGAATCCCAGTTTAAACTATGGACTTTAGTTAATAATCAAATATCAGTATTGGTTCATCCATTGTAGCAAACACACCACACCAATGCAAGACATTAATAAAATGGAAAACTGAGGGGGACAGCAGGGAGTGTTTGGGAACTCTGTTCATTCTGTTCGATTTTTCTGTAAACCTAAAACTGCCCTAAAAAATAAAGTCTATTAATGTTTAAAAAAAAAAAAGATGGAGAGATAAAGAAAACCAGCTGGAGCCTATGAAGTCTAATTGTTTATCTGTTTTGGTATAATTTTGATTGTTTTGCATAGCTTCCCTCTATCCTGAGTCCCGTTTCTCTCTTACACAACCCCCAACCTACAAAAATAAGGCCCACACCTCTCTGTGCCTATTTTTTTTTATTAAACCTTCATTTATCAAGTAATAATTTTGTGCCAAGCACAAGTGTAATTGCTGGAGATATAGAAAGAGGAATAAGATCAGACTTGAGGATCTCACAGTCTAGCAATAAAGACATGTTAATTACAGTGGAACAAGATATTAAGTGCCATAAATAAAGCTAAGAAAAATCTCTTGGAACCACAATAACTGAGTACTTTAGACTCCACAGAGCATTATGAAACTATATTAAAATCCACATTGTCTGCTTTGTTTAGCACTCCCCTATCTTGCTTTTGTTAGTGTCTCACATTTAAAATTTCTTTTAAACCCCTCCCTCCTATTCCTGTTCTTCAGCCTTTTGCTTCTTCCTCAGGATTGCTAACTCGCTGATTTACCAATTCAGTCAGACTATGAAGCCAGTGTATATATGTTTATCCAACACCATTTGTGATTCTTTTACCTGCAGAAGACAGAGAGAGAGAGAGAGAGAGAAATGAACTTCACTCAGGGAACAGCAGGAATATTTCTCAAGGCTATATTCCCAAAGAAGGATGATGGGGAGAGCTTTTAGCAGTGGGCACGTGGTGACAGGCCTCACACACCAGCTCCTTCCTCTGGCAGTTGGCAGGAGAAGCAGATGCTGGCAGCTTCGTGTTACCCGTGCTATCAAGGGCAGCCCGAATTCAACAGTCTTGTCTTAATCTTGGAGACAATCTATCACCAAGTACCCCCCACTAAACCCCTGCCGACCTCTCTGTGCTCCTCTCCTGCCACTGTATAGACTCCCACTTTGCCTTCTTGTGACTCCATGTGAGGGGACTCTTGTCATATCCACACTGTGGTTTCCTGACTTCTGCCTCCTCAACTCGTTCTTTTCCTCCGCTCCTGGAATCACCTGCCTTAGCGTCCAGTCCATCTTCATCTGGCCATGCCCCGATCTCAACCAGTGTCCATCCCCACGTATTCGTCTCTAGTCTCTTTGTATTGAATTATCCGGTTCTCAATTCTGATCCTGCACTAGACTGAGCAACTTAAAGTCAGGGCAATTACAGTGACTGGAATTTTGCAGGCAGCAGTATGTTTGCACCACTCTCTCCCTCTTTTCTCATGCGGATATGTGTGATGTAGCATGTAGTTAAAAGTAAAAAATTTGGAGTTACCCTGCCTAGGTTTGAATTCTGACCCCGCCATTTATTATCCATTTACTATGTTTAATGTTATTGTCCCTCAGTTTCCCCAGATGTGAAATGGAGATAATAATCCTTCACTTTGAGATCATTATGAGATTTCAGTGAGTAGATAAATGATGATGATAGATGGATGGATGGATGGATGGATGGACAGACAGATTTTTGAATGATACTGAACATAAGTAAGTGCGGGTTAAGTGTTTGCTGTTATCATCACCACGGTCATCATCACCATCACCATGTCTGTAGTCCTTACAATAGGTGCTTGCTTCCCTATAATGCCTTCCTCGGGATTATCATCATACTTGTTTGGATTTATCTGATTTTAAGATTTAGATTAAATGGTTAATACCAACTCTTTGTGTCCAGATCTATTAACACAAACTCTAATCCAGATGGAGTTCTGGTATTTTAAATAAACAGAACAATTATTCAACAGCACCCTGGACAAAAACCACAACCTTTTCTCTCAAAGCATTTGTTATTTAAGAAGAACTAGTTACTTGTAAGGGGAAATAAATCCATCAAGAAAAAAAAAAGACCAAGAAGGGGGAGAGGTGGGGACTGTGGTATTATTGGTAATGACCCTGGAAAGATAAAAAAAAAAAAAAATGTTTCTTGTAAGAAGAATTAGTGAGACTGTTAATTTTAGGAGATTATGTTCAAAATGCTAAATTTCTTTAGAATGGCACATTTGTCGAGGAGAAAAGTACTAGGAAAGAGAAAAAAAAACTTAAAAAAAAAAAAAAAAGCTAGCCCAAGAACTGCAAGAAACTCAAGCCAATATGTAGCTTGCATCTGCTGGCAATACCCTCAGCAAAGAAGGAAATAAGATACAAAACTGAAATTGCTATTCAAAGAAACTTGATAAACAAAATAATCCATTCAGTGTAACAGATGGCCGCATAATAGTGTGTGCTATGACTAAAATATCTGACCCACCCACCTACCCACTGGTGGTGCTACCAAAAACATCAATTTAAACTGGGCAACCTGAAATGTATTGAATAAAACTGGCTATAGCTACAATGTCAGCAAAATATACTCACACTGAAAAGAATAGAAATATTCAAAATACATCGTCTATAAAGTGTACTTCCAAATGCTATATTCTCTCTGCTTGGCCCAGGTCTATGTCCTGTCCTTGTGACATGTCCTGTCCACTGTTTCAGTTAATCAGTGCTCTAATTCCAACAATGTAATTGACGCCAGACTCAGTCTAGTTCACCTCAAGAGATACTTATGTTTCTCTACTGCATTCCAGGCCCTGGGGGAGTTGTTGGAAGAATAAGATGAGACATTGTTTCAGATCTTGAAGTTTGCCCTCCAATGTTGTTTACCTGCTTAGCAGAAAACTGAAGCAGCACCACTTTGGATATACTTGTGTCTTGGTGAATCTGGAACCACTAGATAAATGGTTCATGTTGATCTGTGTGATGGAAAATTATGGTCAGAACTTTCTGGACTACCATACTCCCATTGAAAACATGCATATCACCTAATTTAAAGTTGCCAGTATTGACCGCTTTAAATGATTTGGCATAAGGCAAAAGAAACTTTAACACCCTGAAACCCTAATCTGTTCACCGAAAAAGTTAGTTCTTATTTTTAATGCTTCCATGTATAAAACTGAATGTTTGAGCAATGGCTTTTTATACTCATAGTGCCTTTAATGGATACTGTGAATACTACTAGAATGAAGCAATGTCATACTTCAGGAAAAATAAAGCCCAAAGCACAAATGAGAAGTGTCAAAAAAAAAATCAATCAGCACATTTCCCTGTTGCCTAATTTCTTGATGAGCTGTGATGGGCCTGTGAGGCAATTAATAAAAATGTTCAAACAAAAAGGACCTTAAAAGGAGGTGAACTTTCATCGCCCACTATTTCTGACAACTTGTTCCTGAGCGAAGCAACTGGTGTCCCCAGGGACTCACTCAACATTCATTCGCATTGTGGAGAAAGAGACCCAGTTTGGAAGATGTTTTTCTGCAGTACAGAGGGGGACTTTGATCCTAGCTCGGATAACAGCTGCCCTCCATGAGAGGATTTTCTGGTCCCTCTGTCCCTTAGGCCAGGTAAGCCTCAGGGGAGGTGTCTAGTTGGCCTCGAAGCTCAGCCAAGCAACTGATACCTGAGGAAGGGTCTTTGAGTGGGCAAGGGAGCCTGGCATCAAGTGTTATCATTCTGTCAGTCTCTCTCCTGGCTAGACACAGGGCACACAGGAAAGGGACTCCTAAAGGGAATCAAGTCTCACCTTGATTTTTCCCCCATTGTAAAATTAAAGGAAGGCAAGAAGCCAAAATACTGTGATAGATTTTAGTCTCTGCCATTGTGTTTTCTCACTATTCTGGAATTGTAACAAAGTGTTTCCTTTGAAATTCCTGACCCCTGGCTTTTAAATAAAAAAGCAAAGTTGAAGATGCATGATTAATATCCTAGAAGAAAATTAAATGTGTCATGTAGTTAATGAAGTAGGTGTAGAAGAATATAAGGCTCCATTGCTTTGTAGGAAGCAGTTTTCCTTCTAGAATGAGGGGATTTGGAAAAAGAATTGGAATATCCTCTTTAAAATGTAAGAGACTAATCTAAATATTGGCCCTGTGGGATAAAATTATGTCTTTGTCGATGTTTGCTGTATTTATGATACAGAACATCAAGGGAATCACTGAACTAACAAAGACAGAAAAAATCATTTTAGTGATGATTTGTTTGAAAAGGTTAATATCAGAGAATCTCTAGCCTTCACGAAATTATCCTGCCATTCATAATTAGATGAGCTCTTGTCTTTCATTCACATATTCATTTAATAAATATTTATTGAACACTTATTGTGGGCAAGGTATTGCTTTAAGCACTGTAGGGAATAAAGATATCTACTTAATGGGGGGGATTCAGACTGGTCACGGTAAGAAATGATAAAAGCCATTGAGCTGACAGAACTAGAGGACTTAACAGATCTCTCAGTGACCACCAGACCCATGAGCAGTTTTGGTTCCAACTCTTAACTCAGTTAAAAAGTAAATTCAGGATGGCAGACTATTTAGCCGATCTCCCTCCGCGTCCCAAACGGGAAAATGGGCTGCTCCAGAGAGAGGGTTGTACCACTCCACAGATTTATAATGGTCAGGAGAGGCGGTTTGCCTGCCTTTCTCCTCTCTCCTCTCTTCTTTCCACCTTATCCTGAGGTGTGAATTGTGGCACTGGCTGTAGTAAAGACAGCTGAAATAAGAAAATTAAGAAGAGCACTCGTCCGGTCTCCTTCAAGCCATCTTGCATTCTCGGGCGGACTTCCCTGCCTCGCCTGGGAATAGGTGTGGGAGGAGCCACCGCCTGAAGGGAAGTCTGCCACGACAAAGGGCTTCCTCAGCTGTGGCTCCTCAGTGACAGCGGAGAGCCAAAGGCTTGTTAAGAGATTGAGAGGAGATATTGGTTCCTTCCCCCAAGAGAAACTCTTTCCTTTCTGTCCTCCCAAACTAGAAACAGTGTTATTAATCAGAACTAGGCAGAAACATTCAGCACCAGTGCATGTAAAACACACAGATGTGTAGAAAGCATGTAATCCTTTTCGTCTCATGACTCACCAAGCCAGTGAGTCCTGCGGCAGTGAATGCTGGGCACCTGTTCAATAATGCAGTTTTCTTTAGAGGACATTTTTAATACTTAAAATAACAAGACCAGTCAAAAAGATCCACATTTGTACTCTAGCATTTATACCAATTATACCCAGATGTGTCAATTCTTTCTCCTTTTTCCTTATTCTTTTTAACACTTCAGATTGCCTATGATAGGATTCAATTACAGATTCTACTTTCTGCCTTGATTTGTGCATCACTGTGACTTTACTTGGATTCTTAACCTTTTTTATTTTTATCCTTTGATAAGCCTTTTAAATTTTTTTCCCCTTTCTGATATTACCTTTCTGGTGACTTTCAGTATGAATATCTTCTAAAATTATTCCTATGTCATACTGCTTTCTTCATCTGTGTCCATCTACCTGTATCTATACTACATATGTGCAAATACCTGCACATCTGCATACACATAGAGGCTATAGATTCACACCTTCCATCGTGTTAGGTTGCAGTGTCAGTTATTACCTTGGATTCTGAATGGAGTCTTCTATACAGCTCACCTGGACATTCTTGATTGTTTTCAAGATGTACCCTTGCCTTTTCATGTTTTCCTTTCCTCCTTCCTTCGACTCATTTAGGTTTTCTTTTAAGATTTATTTATTTATTTTAGAGGGAGAAGAGGTGCAGAAGGAGAGAGAGAGAGAGAGTGAGAGAGAATCCCAAGCCAACTCCCCACCAAACATGGAGCTTGATGCGGGGCTTGATCCCAGGACCCTGAGATCAATAACCTGAGCAGAAATCAAGAGCCAGATGCCACCCAGGCATCCCTCCTCCTTTGATTCATTTAAAATTTTCCTCTCTCCTTTTCATTGTTACTACTGTCAACTCTGTGCTCAGACTTCAGCATGAGGTCACCTTCTTAATTGTTCATTAGTTAATACATATTAAGTAATGATGGTGTTTCAAGAAGTCATTCTTTCTAAAAGATTAATAGTGAAAGTTAACAAAAGTTTTTCTGATCTGATCTTCAATATTTTTCAATAAAGGGTGATGGTAAGTAGAATCTGTCCCTTGGAAGTCCCCTAAACTTTTTTGTGTGTGCAAACATGGCCCATCTGCCGCCTATTTGCAGTGCAATTCTGCTCACACCATCAGGAGGTGGAGTCTCTTTCCCTTTCTTTGCATCTGGGCTCACCAAGGGACTGGCTTTGACCAACAGAATGCAACAGAAGTGTCTGTGCAGGCTTCAGGGCCTCAGCTTCAGGAGACCTTGCAAGTCTTGTTCTTGTTGTCTTTTTTTGTTGTTGTTGTTCTTGTTGTCTTGAAGCCCTGTGGCCACTGCGCTGTGAAGATACCCTGAATGAAAGATCCACTGAAGAAGCCAGCCATTCATTCCTGCTATCCCAAATGACACTCCAGATGTTTAAGTGAGACCCTCTTAGACCATTAATCCCAACTGAGCTCCAAGCTGAGTGCAGTCACAAGAATGAGACCAGCTGAAACCAGGCAAAGCAGTCTAGTCAACTCACAGAACAGTGAGAAAACACAAAGGGCTGTCATGTTAAGTAATGAAGTTTGAGGGGTTTGTTACTCAACAACATGTAACTAATACAGCTTCCATTGCACCAGTAGGTGCTGAAATACAGGATTGGAGATGTGTGTGCCAAATCGACCAATAGACCTAATCATGCATATATTGGTTGTTAATATATCTGATGGGTATATATAAAAATATAAATTTATAGAGTCAATAATATATGATAAAACATAATATATAATATACATAATCACACATAGGCGTAAATATAATCAGGCCTAATCTTCAACACTGTGATACAAGATAAATGAAAGTATGTTCTCAGCGTTGTAAGTCTCATTATCTAGTGAGATGTGGTACAAATGAATTACACTGCTATGTGGAAAATTTTGGTAGAGTACTACAGAAACATGAAGAAAGGAATGATTCATCTTGACTGAGGAAAGAGAAGTTTGGGTCGAGAGAACTGAGAAGAAAAGTTACTGAACTAGAATTAGACACAGGGCCAGCAGCAAGGAGTGGCAAAACATCCTGCAAGTGTCACCTTCTGCAATAAGGACTTGGAGTTGAACTATTCGAACAAGAAATCACATGAAATTCTTCTCTATGATCTTTTCACCCTCTCTTCCCTTGCCTATTTCACATTTTTTTAGCACTGTATAAGCTTCTGATACTAACCAGGTGAATCTTGCTATTGGTTAGAACTCAAGTTCAAGATCATGACTCCTTTTCTGGACCAGTGTCATAGCCTCATTATCTATCACTTGCCTTTCTCTCTTCCCTTTCCTTTTCTTTCTTTCTTTCTTTCTTTCTTTCTTTCTTTCTTTCTTTCTTTCTCTCGTTCTTTCTCTCTTTCTCTCTTTCTTTCTTTCAAGTAGACTCCATGCCTAGTGTGGAGCCCAATGTGGGGCTTGAACTTATGACACTTACATCAAGACCTGAGCTGAGATCAAGAGTCAGATGCTTAACCGAGCTACCCAGGTTCCCCTGTCATTTGGCTTTCACACTTACTTTCCTTCATCCCATCCAAGTACTACATTAGAATCTTCTTTGGAAAATGCAGATATAATTCACCCTCATGGTCCCATCTCTCTACTCCTACATCCCCAACACCCACAGCCTGCCTCCAAGCCATGGCAATTGTTTGTGCTTCCCTTTGCTACCTGAACAATGGCTCAAGCTACCACTTCAGCCTTCAAACTTATCACATAAATCCTGAATGCCACTTATAGACTGATCTGACTCAAGAACAGCAACTCATTGTTTAAAGCACATCTCATTTCCTCGAGAAGCCCATCCCCACAGCTGTGCTCTGCCTTCCTTGGGTCCTGTAGTATAGAATGGACCATTCCTGACTTTGGGCCTACAGTTATATTCTGAACATATGTGCATCATAATTCATACTACACTTTATTCTATCTATTTATTTATGTCTCTACCCTTTCTTCACCCAATGCTCCCATCATCAAGCCGACATCTTTATAGATACAAAACATCTTTTATTCCTTTTGTATTTCCATCACACCACACATTGCCTGTTTCGTAGTAGAAATTCCATAATGAAAATGAATATTTTTCAAATAATTTGAATACCGTAAATTTAGCTACAATAAGAAACTGTACCAAGTATAACTTAAACTTGTTTTCTTGACTTGTGATTTTGCTAGCCTTATTCTAGTCATTTGAATTATAAAACTGTTTAAATTCTAGATAAATGAGAATTTGCTGTATCTCTTTCCTACTTGATATAATAACCAAATATTTATGTAATAAATAAAACAGAGCTTCTGTGGAACAGTAGATTTGCAAGCCAATACAATTCAAGTATTCAGAAACCAGCTCTCTGGCCCAAATTGTGAGTCACCAACCAAAGAATAGCAAAAATGTCTCAAAATTCTTGCATTAAAACATAGACATGGGAAAGCCAAACCTTAGAATGCTGTGCTCTAAACCTGCAACAGATTATAAGCAGAGTATTAAAATGAAAGAGAGAAACTTCCCCAGGCAAATCTATAAACTATAGCAAGAAATGACAGATGTTAGCCACGAAGAAAAGATAAAATTAAAAAAAAAAAAAACAGATTTAAAAAGGGAAACTATTCAGGACCAGGAAGTAGGTCCTGAGTAGGAAGGACCTACTCTTTCCTAGGAGTAGGAAAAACCAGGACTCTGTAACTTAACTAGACTGTGGATATTACTGAATTATTCTATACAGGTAATACACAGCACACAGCACTGTTGTTGTATGCGTTGATGGCCATATTTTTCAATTAAAATTATGATAGGTATATTTTGAATACAAATAAATAGAATGGTATAAATCATTTTATATTTTTTCAAAATTATTAATTTTTAAAAACTCTTTAAATTCTACTTATCTAGGATATCCAGAAAATTCTTAAATTTTTATTCAATTTAAATAAATACTAAATAAAGGTATCACTTATTCAACACCTAAATGCCATATATGCTGCATTATACACTAGAACCTATAGGATAAGTATTAATGTCCCCATTTTATGGGTGAGGAAACCAAGGCCCAGTGAGGTAAATCACCTAAGGTCATACAACCAGTAGGAAGCTAAGTAGAGATTTGATATGAGATACTTTTATTCTTGTCATTACTGAAATTTAAATGACTGAGAGTACATAAGACTACTTATTAATAAATCAGTCTGTAGGAGTTAATTTGGGGCTTGCCTAGGACTCACAAATCTGTACCACAACCGAGTTTCCTTTCATAGAGAAAGAAATATTAAAAGTAATTGCATCACCAAGAGAACCTCAGCAAAAACAGTAGGCATCCAGGATAAAATGTTTCTTATATGAAGCTATGCATATTTGCTAGCAGAGGTCTAAGCAGTTACTGAAGTAAACTGCTAGGAAAAGTCACATGAAGTCATGGCTATCTCTCCCAGGCAGTCAAAAGTTGAGCAACTTTTCAGTTAGGATCCAAAAAAGTCATAATCATCTGCAAACAATAATGGCTCTCCTACATGAAGACATGCAAAACACACCAGTAAGAAACTTAAAAGCCAAAACAGCTCTCAGAATGGTATCATAAGGGAAAAAATGAAAGCAAAAGCAAAAATGAAAAGTCAATTTCAATTAAAAAATAGATGAACTTTTAAACTGTTAGTGTAATAGTTAAAACACGAGAAATGTCCCCAAGAGTTATTAATTTGAGGGCTTTGTTCTTGAAAGTCATTATATTATTCCAGTAAAGTCCAAGGAGGTTATTTCTTTTCAATTATTTAGGAGTAAGAGTTAGCCTTTAGCCAGGTGTTCTGTTTATGCAGATGGCAAAATAAATTATTCAGAAATAGAGAACAGGTAAAGCAGATGGAAAAGCAGAGTAAACCCAGAAAGCTGGGGGCAGCTGCTTAACAGGCCCCAGTAAAACATCCAGTTTACATCAGGGTCCAAGTTACCCAGTCAAAAAGAGTTCTAGGTATGGAACCTGCTGTCCACTTAACGTATTTGGGACCTTGTACTCATTTCAGTGATATTCAATTTGAAGTATGTCATATAGAATTCTTTTATGGAAACAAATGTCTTTTTGTTTTGTTTTGTTTCGTTTTGTTTTGTCTGGTTTTTTGGAAACAAATGTCTTAACCTAAACAATGAAATATTTCTGAAAGTAGTTTTCTTAACAGATTCAAAAAGGAATTGTATTACCAAAGTACTTGAGGCTTTTTTAAAAAAAATGTGATTCTTAGAGTCTATGCAACAAGAACTCTATTAGGATTCTTCCTAGCACCTTCCATAAACTGATGGAGGTACTAGTAAGACCCTTTTAACTGCAAAGGTCTGTCTCATATTTTACTCATTCACTGATTCAATCCCTATAAGTAAGGGTGCCAGAAAGACCTACTTTTTCGCAGATTCTGCACCAGGAAAATAACCTGTCATCAGACAACGAAGTGAACTGCTAACCAGATTCTAGGAAATGACTTGCTTACAGAAATGGACCATTAATGAAAAAAAAAAGTTCAAGGCTCTATACATCCCTACCCTAACTCATTTAATAAGGCAAAAAAATTAAAGACTAGCCACATAAGGGAGGAGGTCGGTGCAGACAGAGCCATCACAGGGATGGGGAGGAAGGATGCTAACAGAAAGAGTGGCAGCATTCTCCAGAGGGAAGCACAGCCTGGGTTCCAGGAGATCTGGCTTCTAATCTCAACTCTATTTAATTTGACCTTAGGACCTGGGCAAGTTAACCTCTCTCAGCTCGTGTTTTTACCGCCCAAATGGGGTCAGACCTTCATCGAGATCCCCTAAACTCTTGTACTCTACAAGTCTAAATGAATTTTTAAAAGGGAAAAAATATCAATGAAAGCAAATGAAACCCAGGGCCATAGAGCCATAAATAAAAGCACATTGAAAAGCATCTTGTCTGCATCTTTTGCTTTCATTTTTAACCTCATCTGTAGAATTTAAAGCTTTTACTTCAGAGAACAACTTTTTAGAGAACAGAAGAGGAAGGCTGTGATGGAAGCTAAAGATTCAATCTTCTAAATGGTTTCTATGTTTTGAATGTTTGACTCTGTGAAAGTTAACCATCCAAATAATTGACTAAATTTTTCATTTTGTACTTAAACCTTTAGCTATCTTGTAGACACTTGTCTAGAAAATGTGTTTTGAACCAGTTTCCAAAACTTATGCCTATATAGTCACTGCTACATTGCAAAGGTAGAATATTAAAGATTCTCTCTTTATTTACGCTGTAGTTCTATCTAAACATCATCCTAGCAATTACCACCCATTAACCCAGGCCCTTGTCCTGGCACTACCCAAACTGAATTTGCCTAACTTCATTCACTCAAAAAATAGTTTATTTTTCTCAAGTGGTCAGCATTGTGGAAGGACTATCACTGCTCTAGGGGAGCTCATGGTCCAATAGGAGAAACGAATATGTAGATAAGTCATTACAATGATGACTGTTGTGCTAGCTTCTTAATGTTGATCTTAGCCCTGTTTTGCTTGCACTGCCCATACCTCATATTCCTTCTTTAAATAAACTCACACTTACAAGTGAAGATATTTATGCCAAAAGTACATTTTATATCATATCTATATGTGGAAAATTAGTAATATTTAACTCATAAAAAAGAAATGTATAACCACTGAAGTACATATATCTTTTGGAGAGCTACCTAAACACTCCCTTACATACCATCAGTGGAATGCATAGCATAGAAGTGGTGGTTTTACTTGTCATGCTAAGGATCCTGGTTTAACGGATTCATTCTTTCCTTCATCTAGTGAGTATGTATTAAGTACCTATTATGTGCCAGGCATATTCTCTGATAGCAATAACAATTTATTTAGTGACTTGAAATAGTACAGTGACAGAAACAGTTTTGCACTTCTGAAGTTTAATTTTAATTTGCTTTAGAAGATTAATAGCGTGTGCATTGAGACTAGAAGATTAAGGATTAGGATGACAGTAAGGGAATCCAAGTCAACAGGACTTAGGGATCATTTGGTCATAGGGAGTAAAGGAGAGGAAGGCATCAAGGAGGATCACCAGGTGTCTGTCCTAGGTGACTGTGTGTAGTTAGGTATCACATTCCTGGATTCGTCTGGTACCTGACATGTTTAGTGAATCACTAAAGTTCCTTATCTCCACCTTAGAGATTTACTGATGAGATATCATGGTATTAGTTTCACCATGCACGACTATAATGGCAAGTTTACCAAAATAACTGTATGGATATTGTTGTGCTGGGGCAGGGAGATAAGTTGAACCAATTGATTTAAGGCATGAAGTAGACCCCAACTTGCATTTTGCCTTTCCGAAAAATTGAATTCACTTAAAGACTTTGTATAAACACAGTCTAAGATGGACTCCAGGCTCAAGTCTAAGTTCCCTTGATTTGTTAAAATAAAAATCGCAGATTCTGAAGAAATAATGTGATCCTTGACTTCTCGTTTCCCTTTAAAACACATACACACACACACACACACACACACACACACAGGATTGTTGCAAATAATGAAGAACAGATGGCAACATTGTTGATACACCAGATAATGTCACTGGAAGCATGTCCCATCCTTCAGGTGTGGCCTCCACCTCTGCGGCTTCAGTCAATAATGGATGTTCCTGATGAAACAAGCAAAGGTATAAAGATACCTAATTATTCCTCAGAACAGGGATGTCAGTCAGTACAGCAAGAACAGCCGCGTTGGCCTGCTGTCAACAGAAAGAGGATCCTGTTACAGTTGCTCTTTGCTGTTTGATCCAGTAATTTATTACCTGGCCTTTCTTTAGAGTAAAAGCAAACAAGTCAAGCACATAGGCTCTTTCAGTAAACTGACCTATAAAATTATGGGACCCCCTATGCACACGCTTAGGGGAATTACTTCCATCATTACAAAATCATCATTTGATCTTCTAGGTAAGGCATGTTGGAAGTTGGAGATTTATATATATAGATTATAGAGTGGGCCAGAGAGTCTAAAACCCCAAAACATGAAGACTGTTGAAAGATTTCAGGTCCTGGACTTTTAAAAATACTTTTTCTGTAGAGATGGGATCCAGAAAGCATAACTAGAAAGTGGCAAGAGTTGGGACGAAAACACAGACAAGTTGATTTCTAATCTGTTCCACATTGCCAAGGAGCAGTTGTCCTGAATGTCTCTCAGGTGTGCCTCCAGCAATTAAATTCACACCTGTCTATGCTTCAGGAGGACCAGAGCCCATACCCCAGTCCCAGGCAGTCATCTTTCACACGTGCTTCTTATCACATTGTTGAGAAAATAGCTCAAAGTGCCAAAGACATTGACTCCAGGTCCAAAGCATCATCTTTATATGGGAAGCACAATGCATTAGATTTTTTTTAATGTATCTATTAATTTCTATAGTGAGTTCTTAGAATTTCACTGTAACAAAATAGACACTTCACCATTAATGAAAGAGTGATTTTCAAGCAAATCTTTGATCCAGGAAAATCATTCTGGTTCTATGAAAGAGCTAGTGTGCATACGTTTACAAAAATGAAGCTAACATTTAAACACTTCTTCACAGAATCTCACTTGAGAAAGGGTGGCTCATAATGGCTAATCAAAAAATTTTTTTTCCTCTCAGAATTGCTTTTTAAAGAAAGCTAAACACAGATCCCACCAACTTTTTAGTGCTGACGTTCAGAAGCTTTTCTTCTGCAGGAGTCTTGGAAGCTCTATCTTTACAGCGCCTGGGGCTGATCAGCGGGCGTTGGGAAATGGAGCCTTATTGAGATATCTCCATGAGCAAGAACAGAAACACTCTCAACTGATTTCTTTTTAATCTTTGAAAAAAAAAATGTATAGTATATATAGTATAACCATATCAAATTTAACATCACAGTCCTTGTGACATTCCCTGATTAGACTAGACAACTACAAAAGCTATGCTGTGTTATATCAGTCTGTCCTGTTTAATTAAAGTGGAAGAGCCTACTATGTGCTAGTCAGCACTAAGAGAGTGAGTGGAGAATGAAAAGAATAGATACAGACAGAAATACAACAGGATCACCAACTCCCGAAGACTTTATAATACAATGGAAAAGATAGATGTTGAAACAAATGATAGGAAGAGATTCTGAACATTTGAATGAAGATATTTACATTCTGGTCTGGAATTATGGTAATGAGTCCTATCTCAGTCTGGAGTAAAGGGGGAAGGGTTTCTGAGTCCTCTCTATGTGCACTAATTCATTTGTTCAATCATTTAATCATTCAGCAAATATTTATTGAGAATCAACTGTAAGAACAAAACAAAACTCCTGGCCCAACAAAGCTTTATTCTAATGAAGGAAGACAGACAATAAGCAATGAATGAATGAATGAATGAATGAATGAATGAATAAGTGGATTTTTCCAATTGGTCATAGTACCATGGGAAAAAGTAAATAAGATGAATAACACAGGGTTTGTAAGAGGGCGTGGGTGACAAGGTCTGAGGATGCTACTCCATAAAGAGTGGAAAAGTGATTGTGCTGAGACTTGAGCTGAAAAGGGAAGGTATTGAAGGGGCAAGATGCATGGGCAAGGAAACTGTTTGAGTCAGCAGGTACAAAGGCCCAGAGACACACGAAGGAGGCCTGTCTGGCTGGAGAAGAGTGAGCTGAGAGCAGAGTGATAGAAAGTGACATCAAAGAAGTAATTGCAAAAAAGTAGATCCAGGTTTAGAACATCTTCACTAGCAAGAGTCATTAACATTAAGCCATATGTTTATATAATCTCCACTATGTCTAAGAGGAAAATTGTCAGTGATAAAATCACAGAGAATATGATTGGAAGGTTTCAAAGGAAAAGTAAACACATTAAAATTAACATTTTAGTCTCAGACAATTTAGTCATACCACTTAGAAGAGTGGTCCAAGGGATATGATTAATAAAAATTGAAAGAAAAAGGTGAATAAAATGTAATCTCAAATTTCAAGAAAGTCACAGTCCAGTAGATTTCTTTAATCTCCACAACAACATAATGAATTAAGTGTTATTCCCCTCAGTTTATATCAAAGAACTGATGTAAGTTATATGCTCTAAATTACATACATGGTGGACAAGTCAGAATTTAATGCCAAATCTTTTATCTCTAAATCGAGTGCATTTTTACTCTAAAAATGTTTCCAGTTTAAAAATATCACCTTTTCTCTTGGCCCTGCTTTTGTAGAAATTGATTTAGGCCAACTCTATTTGAAAAAGAGACATAAAATAGAACCATATAACTAAGAGGCTGCTTCTTTATAGAAGAGAGAAAACTAAAGGTACAATGTTTTTAATTGTATCTAGTAGGCAATAAGTATTTACAGTTTGATATTGTGAAAAAAAAGTCCCTGTATTATATTCAAAGTACCTGTAAGTCCATTTGACTTGTGATATTAAAAAACAAAATGGAAACTCTAATTGTCTAGCAATTTTCATCATGGAGCAATTTATACAGAACAATCTCTTTTTTGAAAGTTAAAAAACAATCTAAAAAAACCTAGCAGAATCCCATTTTCCCATTAGTTTTTTTTTTCTTAAGTATCCAAGAATTTTTTTAGAATATAAAGAAAATATTCAATAACTCTTTTCTAATATGCTGTACTGTACCACAGAGGATGTCATTAGAAGGTTTCAGAGGGAAAGAGAATGCATTAAAATTAATAGTGGAGGTAGATCCTAATGAACTAAATTTTTATAATTAATATCATTGCAAAGCTAAAACATATGTATGGTTAAAATTCTGATTCTGCTAAAAAAAAAAATCCACCTTCTTCTGAGTGCATCTCTGATGCAGCAGGGTTGCCTCAGGGAGAAGACAGTGAAAGAAAGAAAACAAAACAAAACAACAACCAAAAAAAATTAAAAAAAAAAAACCCTTGTATGTGTCCATTTACAACTAATATGTTATTAGTTCCTTCCTTGAAGAGTTGAAATTTCCCCTGCAGTTAAAAGATGTTCTTGTCTTTTTTATCATCCTTTGTAATCAGATAAGTAAGGGAGATCACAGGTGTCATGTCCCAGGCCTGGGGCAGTATCAGACTGAGCAAAAACCTGCTTTCTTTGCTCTAGCCTACCGTCTGTATTTTCACATCAGGAAGTTCTTTACTGCTTAAAAAATTAACACTGGTGAATCTCCTTAATTGGCCCTGACCAGTTGAACTCGGGAAAGGTACCAATTATACAACCTTCCTGATTTCCAGGGTTTATAAAGTACACATTGTCTGAGAGACAGGCACATTTCATTTTCTGATTTACTTTTAAAGGTGGATACCACTAATCAGTAAAACTTCTCAGAGTATTTTAATTAAGGAATGTTTGATTAAGCTGTTATGATTCAGAATGAAAATAATTCAAGGACACATTAAGCAGGAATGGGAAGTATAGAAGAAATCCTGTCTGGGTAAAAGAAAAACCCCAATTCTAGTGTCTAACTATAAAATTGGTGATGATGGTGACGATATTGAAAAATTTTTCTATAAGGGTCCCTCCAGATCTAACATTCCAAAAGATGTGCTATGCTCCAGTAGACTTCGTGTTCAGATGTCCAGGTCTGTCATTCATCTAGGGCTTTCTCATTAAGCAACGTTGAACTGTTTTATTGAATCTCTGTTCTAGACTTTCAGGAGAATATGCCAGTTAAATAGCAGCGTCATCTATTATAGGAAGATGTCATTATCTACCTGGAGATGTTTCTTTCATTCCAATGATTTCCTAAGATGGGTATGTGCTTCTCCCTAACTTTGGGAAGGGGGATTTATAAGACTAAGCTTAATGTTGTGATGTTTTATTCCCCCATAGGTAAATATAGACCTATGTATATCTCTAACCTTTTTAAAAACCATATCATTATTTCGACAATTTAATTTTTTCGACAATTTAATTTTAACATGCATTTGGCCACAACTTCTCCGAATAGGACAAAGTTCTCAGTGTCCTATTCTCTAATATTTCCCACAAATTAACCTTACTGGAATCGACACGTACAACCACAAGGAAGGTTTACATTTGGCAATACTCCTCGAAACCACAGCAGTCCTGAACAAGCTCTCAACTTCAACCCCCCTTGGCTTCACAATGTACCAGTACAATGAATTCAACCCTGCAATCCCAGGGAAATGTCAGATTTTTTGCTGTTTTCTTTTAATTGACTTTGAAGAATTGTTTGTATGTTCTAAATGGATAGGTGCTTTTCTTTTCTATTTTTAATAGTTTCTCATTTTATTGTTTTATGCTCAGAGAATATGGTCCGTATGATTTCTGCTTTCTGCAATTAGTTGAGATTTTCTTTATAGACCAATAATACATGGTTAATTTTCTGTACTATATGTGTTTGACAAGACAGTGCATTCATTGTTTTTTGGATACAAAGTTAAGTATTAAACATGTTAATAGTGTTATTTAAAACTCTAGATCCTTTCTTGTTTTTGTCTAATTGTTCTGTTATTTCCTAAGGAGCTGTCTCCCACTGTGATTGCAGACTGATTGTTTTTCCTTTGTACTTTTAACTGTTTTTGATTTAGACACTTTAATGTTGTTAGATACATAATGTTCATGGCTGTTATATATTACTGTGGATTTTTTCCTTTTCTCAATATAAAATAGCCTTTGTCCCCTTTCACACTTTTTTTCTGGGACTATTTTTTCTTATGGTACTTTAACAATACTTAAATTTTATCTTAGTTAGCATTAACTTGGTATGTATGCCTTGTCCTTCATTTTATCTAATTTATTTATACAATTAATTTATCTAAAATATTTAGATATCTCTTTTTTCTTTATTTATTAAAATTCAATTAATTAACATATAGTGTATTATAAGTTTTAGAGGTAGAGTTCCATATTTCATCAGTTGTATATAACTCCCAGTGCTCATTACATCCTATGCCCTCCTTAATGCGCATCACCCAGTCTCCCCATCCCCCCACTCCCCTGTCCTCCAGCAACCCTCAGTTTGTTTTCTATGATTAAGAGTCTCTTATAGGTTAGTTAACATTAACCTGGCATGTATGTCTTGTCTTTGATTTTAATTTATCTAATTAATTTATTATCTAATTAATTTTGGATATGTCTTTTTTTTTAGGTTTTATTTGTTTGAGAGAGACAGAGCAAGAGAGAGAGAATACGAAAAGGCAAGGAAGAAGAAGCAGGCTCCCTGCTCAGCAGGGCCTCCATCCCTGGACCTGGGATCATGACCATGACCTAAGCCAAAGACAGATGCTTAACTAACTGAGCCACATAGGCTCCCCTATTTTGGATATCTCTTATAACTAAAACATAGTTGGATGATTTTTATTCAACCCAAGCTGAGAGTCTTTTTGTTGTAGAATTACTACTAGAAACTTATTATGATTACATATACTTGAAATTCTTGCCCTCATAATTTAAATTTTCTGTTTGCTTTGTGGTGGATTGAATTTTTTCTTCATAGTCTCCTTTTGTTCTATTGACTAAAGGTGGAGTAAAATTATGGTATTAACTTGGGTGTAGCAAGATTTACTTTACTGAGATTCCTATATGGTTTGAAGGTTGTGCATTCCATTTTAATTTTTTCAGTTTTTATCCTTCTATTTCCAACACGTACATACTGAATAAGTAAGATACATGAAATCCCTTAGCAAACATTAATGGTGCTATTCACCTCATCTGTTAATTTTTTTGTTGTAATGTCATTTGAAAACTACTTCATTCTTCAAATCAGTAATACACACATAGAGAAACAAATTCAAAAAGTACTAAGAGGGATATAGTCAAATATAGGTCTTTCTGACATCTCTGTCCCTAGCCATTCCACAAGTCCAGTTCTCTTCTGGCTCTTCCTCCTGGTGTTCATTTCTTGTGTGTCTTCTCAGAGATAGTGTGTGCATATGCAGCCTTGGAATCAGACTTTTAAAAAAAAAACACACACACGCAACAGTATCACACCCCATACACTGTTCTGTTTTTGTGCTTCGTTTATTTTGCTTTTCTTTCTACTTAGCGATACATTTTGGACATCTCAACATAAATACATATGGAGCCATTTTTTTGTTGTTTGATTTTTATGCTTCTCTTTAAAATTTTCTGAAGAGAGAAGATATTCATATTGCTCAGTTTTTTTTTAAAATAATATAGTGAAAACTCTCTAGCTCTTATTTCCCCATTGCCCAGTTTCAAGCACCAAACCAGAAAACCACTATTTTTATTTTTTGCAATGTTCCAGAGCTTTTCTGCAACAGTACAACACAAACGCATATGTTTTTCTCCTCCTTATTCACAAAAGATAGGATAATACACACTTGCCTTTTCACTTAACAGTGTATCTGAAGAGAACTTTCAATATCTTACCCATAGAGTTTTTACATTTATTTTGACAATGGAAAGGTAATTCTCTATTTGAATGTACCATATTTTATTAATGGACATTTGGCTTATTTCTCACTTTTTGCAATTATAAGAAATGCTTTAATAAAACACCCTTTTCATAAATTATTTCATTCACTTTGGAAGTATCTCTGTGCAAGTACATCACTTATATGCAAGAATATTTGTAAGATAAGTTCCCAAATATAGAATTGTGCAATCTTTTTAAGGCGTGAGTCTCCCTTGTATGGATGTACTATAATTTATTCAACCATTTTCCCATTGACAGATATTTTGATTGTTTCCAATATTGTGCCAATCAAAAAAAGGCTGCAATTAATTTTTTTGTATACACACAAGTGAAATTTCATTTGCATGCATGCACATCTAGATATCTTGAAGTGCATTTCCTGGATCAAGGGCATTTTATAACTTGATTTGTAGTCTAACTGTCCCAACTGGTCTTCATGTAGATTATGCTGATTTTACTTTCACCAGCAACATATGGAGCTTATTTTCTCATACTTTCACCAAATCAATGTGTTATCAACACATTCAAACCTTATTAATCTTATAGGTGAAAATATTATCTAATTGTACTTCTAGTTTGCAATTTTCTTGCCATAAGTGAGGCAGAGCGTATACTCAAATATTTAAGAATCATTTATAGCCCCTTATCCTTGCCAATTTTCCTATTGTATTTTTGTTTTTTTAAGAAAAGAACACTTACTTAATATATGGAGGATATTAGTCTTTTGTGACAAATATTTAATTTTCCAAATCTTTACTTGTTTATTTTTAATTCATATAATAATCTCTTAGAATTCAAGGATATTAATTGTACTTATTTTTAAATTCTTCTTCTGTTTGTCCTACTACTTCAGGAATGTGGGATGATCTTTGAAAATCCCCGTACACCTGCTTGCGGTGTTTTCTCTAAGCCATCCTCAGTGATTGCCGGGAAAAGATAGGATGTACTACTGAGAGCCGACTGGTATCTTGTTTTTTGAATGTGAAGGCCTCCCAGCGCTGTTAAGGTTGAGGAGCACCTGCCTTGGGCAATACACTGCCTTTCTGGCTCCAGAGCCTTCTCACTTTAGCCTGTGGGCCAGCTTCAGCTGCTGCCTGTGATCAGCAGAGGTGGGAGTGGGAAGGGGGAGAGACTGCCTGCAGCAACGGCGGGAGCCAACCCTTATGCCACTTACACACTCGGATGTGTGCCTATGGACCCTTCCTTCTTGTACCCACTAACTCTGAGCTTAGCCTTCCCAAAAATTACTCCCACCTGGGTGCAAGCGCTGTTTTGTGCACGTTTTGAGCCACACTTTCTGAAGGTTATTTCTCCCATGATTCCATCCTATGTAATTATTTTTTTGTTGGTTGGTTAGTTGGTTTTAAAACTTAGGAGTTCTTCAAGATTTCTAGTCTGCTATTAGCAATCTTTCTTAACTCTCAGTACAGTTACTGATTTCCCACTCAACAATATTGTTTTGGTCATTTTGTGGCATTTTGGCTTAGGATGCTATCTTGATCTAATCTCTGCAAATTACTTTGAAAACCCAAAAGGTAGGAACACTACCTACCTTTTCAACTGCAGTTTTGCTCACTGTGAGTTTCTTGAAGTCAGGCAGGATAACATATATAACTTGGTACTTGTTTGGCATGGCGTCTGGCTTGTATGAAGAATTTAGTTAAGTTTATTGTATGATGAAACAAGGAAGGAAGAAAAGAAAGAAAACAAGAAAGGAATTTTAAGAATTATTTCTATCAGAGTCAACTCAACATGTTTTTATTCAATATATCACTACATGCCAGGCACCGCTAAGCAAAAATGTTATAGAAATGAATAAAACACTCTCCTTACCCTTCTAAAACATATGTGTGTGGAAGAGAAGGAGAGAAAAGATCAGAATCATGCTTCTGAAATTCTAAGAATTAATATCCTAAGGAAAAAACCAATAGAAGTACATGGCAGTTAAGTCTCTAGGCTTTAGAGGAGAGCAAAAAAGATAATTACTAATAGAATAATTTGGACTAATAGAAAAGGTTTTTTCAAGGTGACTAAAACCAGAGATGTAGGAGAAGTAGAAGTCTAGGGGGACCTGGCTGGCTTCATCGGTAGAGTGTGACTCTTGATCTTGGGGTTGTAAGTTTAAGCTCCACTTGGGAAGTAGAGATTTCTTAAAAATAAAGTCTTAAAAAAAAAAAGTGGAAGTCTAGACCACATGTTTTCTTATATGCCCACAAAAGGTTTTGCAGATGTATCTCCAACTCCTCCATATATTCACAGTCATAAAAATGAACAATCACTGCATATTTTTAAAAGATGGCCTAAAGTAGTCATTCAGAAGTACAGATGGCAGATAAACTATCACAGAAAAGAACTCATTTCAGATATTAAAATAAGTTATCTTTTGAACTTAGTTAACTTTCAAGTAAATTTGGCTTTTAGAATTCACTGGGCTTGTGCTTTTAGGTAGCATACCCATGCACTGAAGTTACGCTGGGAAAGCGGCTCAACGTTAGCAAGAGAGAGGTTTGCTTCTCTGGTGGGTGTTCCGCTCTACAAAACCTAATAGCTCGTTTCTGCTCTCCCAAATGAATATCCGAGGGTGATCAGCTCCACCAGGTTGGTCTGATACAAAGAACAGAGACAGGAGCCCCACAGCCAAGAGAGATGTGGGGGGAAAGGCCGGCAGCCAGGAGGCCCAGGGAAGAGAGATCTCTGTGCTCCCATCTGAGGTTGACCCTATGATCTAAAAGGTGACAATGCACTAAATTCTGAAAGGATGTTTTCCACTATCCTCTGAATTTCACCTTTTTATATTCCACAGCATGTAAGATTGGGCTTTTTCTGACAAATAAACACATCTTCCAGGTACTCTAGAGCCCAGTCTTGAGGTGCCATTGCAGAGTTCTCTAGCATGTGGCCATCTTTCTTCAGAATGGTGTGAGGTGATAATAGGCGCTCTCAGTGGCTAATGACCAAGAGGACCAGCACTGGAGACAAATGCCCTGGAGGGGATAATCAAGTCGTTTGGCCTCCTTTTGGCTCAGTTTCCTCACCTGTAACATGAAGGTTATGACAGTAATTAGCACTTATGGTTGTGGTCAGGATTAAACAAAATTGTAATCATAACCATCAGCAAGGTTCTTGGCACAAAACAAACATTTGCAATTGTTATCTTTTCATTACGATTAATTTCTTCATAACACATAGCTTCAATACTTTAAATTGGTCATTATTAAAAGAATGGTCTGCGGATCCCAGAAGGTTCTGAAACCCTCTTATAAGGTCTACAAGTTCCAAACAATTTTCACATAAATATTATTTTCATTACAGCAATAAATATCTGATTTTATTTGCCTCTTTACTCTTGTCTTCTCATGAATGTACAGTGGAGTTTCCCAGAGGCTACACAGCACGTGATATCATAGTAGGTTAAATGTAGAAGCATGTGAAAATCTAGCCATCTTCTGTAAAGTCAGACATTACAGAGACTTGAAAAATGTGAAACAGTGCAAATCTTCTCACTCAATGTCTTTGCTTTAGAAAAATATAGTACTTTTTTCATAAAAATATGTTAACATGCAAGGGTTTTATTATTATTTTAAGTTAATTAATTCACAAATAATTTCCCAACTTATTTTAATTTAATAAAAATAAATATATGGAGCTCACATAAATAAAAACTCTTTAGATTCCTTAATTTTTAGAAGTGTATCAAGGGGTCCTGAGAACAAAATGTTTCAGGCCTGCTGCCTTAAATCACACGGGTAATCATTAAGATAATTACCTTTTTCTCTATTTATAATGATTTTTAATCTTTTTTTTATTTATGAAGGGAATAGGAAAATTTAGAGCATAAAAATAACTAAAGAGAAGGATTAGATATCCTATAATTAAACCATTCAGTGATGGCCATTATTAATATTTTGGCACATATCCCTCTGGTGTTTAGTCCATTCATATATCATGCACATAGAATTAAAATGGGATGATATGGTACATAATATTTTGAAACATTTTTCTTTTACTTAAAATACATCATACCATTTATCCATATCATTAACTGCGCTACAATAGCCTTTCTGAGAACTATGTTGTCATTTACCTCATCAAGCTCCTATTTTTGAATATTTGTTGCTTATATTTTTTCATAATATAAACAATGTCATAGGATGCATCCTTTTTATACATATTTGATTATTTCTTAGACTATATTCCTAGAAATAGAATTGTTGTGTCAAGTGTATGCATATTTTTAAGACAATATGTTGCCAAATTGCTCTTCAGAAACATTCCAAACACATTTTTTAGCAGTTTACATTAGACACACTTGTTATGAACCATTATTTCATATCTTTGTCAATCTGATAGCTTGAAAGTGGTATTTCATTGTTATGATTTACATTTCTTTGATTACTAATGTGTTTGACTACTTTTTCATATGTATCTTGGCTTTTTATATTTCACTTTCTGTAAAATGCCTCTTAGAATAATGAAGTTTTATGGAATTGGTGAAGCTTCCCAAAATTGCTCACTTCTCTCAAGTATTAGTCTCTATATTGGCAATATTAGCTTGTAAGACATAAGTGATGACATAGGTAATATAGTTTTTATGTATTTATAAATAGCAATGAAATATTATTGGGTAAATTCAGTTGCTACAAATTCTTCCCACTATGTTTGATCTTTATGGAATGTGAATTTCAATGAAAGAGGTAGTAATTATCCCTATGATATAACAAGTAGGACTACTTTATTTTCTTTTTAAGATTTTATTTATTTATTGGGGGGAAGGGCAGAGGAAGAGGGAGAGACTCTCAAGCAGACTCCGAGCTGAGCATGAAACTTGATGCAAGGCTCAGTCTCATAACCCTGAGATCATGACCTGAGCTGAAACCGAGAGACAGATGCTTAACTGACTGAGCCATCCAGGTGTCCCTAACAAGTAGGACTACTTTAAATGGAACTGTATAAATTACAAAATGCTATTTAAAAGTAAGGTAGTATTGGGGTGCCTGGGTGGCTCAGTGGGTTAAAACCTCTGCTTTCGGCTCAGGTCATGATCTCAGGGTCCTGGGATCGAGCCCCACATCAGGCTCTCTGATCAGCAGGGAGCCTGTTTCTCCCTCTCTCTCTGTCTGCCTCTCTGCCTACTTGTGATCTCTGTCTCTGTCAAATAAATAAAATCTTTAAAAAAAATAGAAGTAAAGTAGTATTATTGTTTCAATGTTTTGTTCACAACTAGTTTTCCCAAACCTATCAAGATAACATCCCAGACAGGTAAAATTCTCAAGAACGTTATTGAGGGGAGGAACCAGACTTAGGGACTGGAAAGAGAGATTTAAGGATGGAAATGGCAGTTCTAGAGGATGGAATAGGATAGAATAGGGCCACCAGAGAACCTGACAAACAATGGTACAGGAGGGTACTAGATAGGCATGGGCTGAAGCAACATAACCGTCAGGCAATAGTCCAGTCTGAAGTTGAGCTGGAAGAGCATCATAATTCCAGGATTCTTGCCCTCTTCTTCCTTGTCTCTTTGATCCCTTCCCATCCATCATTTGGGGCTAAATTAAGTGAGATAAGATCTATGGAAAAGATGCTGGAAAGAGCTAAGCAGAGAAACAGCCCCCAGGTAGGGGCTCAGTGCAGTCACAGACTCCACCAGGAAGAGAAACCCATGCTGATCGTACAGCGTAGTCCACACGACAGCAGCAGAAGTCTTTCTACAGACCCAGGCTCACATCTTACCAAGTCAACAGCAGCAAGCTCCTAAGTCTTCCTGGTCCTCACTAAGAAGGGCTAAGGAAGCAGTTTAGACCAAAGCTGTACCTGAGAACAGCTTGGGAAGGGACAGGCCAACTGAGTACCAACCACTTCTAATGGCTTCTAATGCCACTAATCTCATTCTGTCCCTGAAACTCCAGGCAGAACACTGCACACAGTGGGACCTGTAGATATTTCCCAAATGAAAAAATAAGTAAAGAGATGGTTGGACAAAATTTGTAAAACTCATGAAACTAACAAATGACCAGTATTCTTAAAATTTGTTGTTTGCTCTTCAAAATAAAGATTTTTTAACTACAAATAATGGGGAAAATAAAATCTTTATCTCCACGTATGTCAATGGTCATTGCCTCTATTGAAAGTTTCCTACCCAGAATCCTAATAAATATTTAAGCCGTTCCGATCTACCTTGCCAGTTGGTACTTAGGGGGACTTAAGCACTGGATTACAAGAATGGTTGCTTCGGAAGCTTTGAAGTCTACTGCTTTAGGCTGTGTGATCACAGGAATGTCTCATCCACTTCCCTTTCTCCTTTATTTTCTAATCTTTTGTTAAAGAAAAGTAGCTATAAACATGCCAACCTGTGTTGCTATAATGATTTTCTTAGTTAACACTGTAGTTAAGGTTACATACAGACTTTGACTGTAATCCCCCTTCTTCACCAGTTCCCAAGGTTTTGGACACATCCCTTCAACCTAAAGCTTTCCAGTCTTTGTTCCTCATTCGGATTAACTTTAAATATGGTCTGTTCAGCTGCTTCTAAGAAGAGAGAAAACAAGAAGTGTAATGCTTTACCCATGAGCGTTAGAAAGTCTAACTTATAAAAGTTGACATATTCATCATGGTTACTCCTTTCTTGGGAAAGACGTCATCATCCAGAGAATTATCACAGAATCAAAAGACCCGGAGAGAAGAATCAGATGACGTCTAAAGCCAATGTGGTTCTTTTGACCGAACCTACTCAGATAGCTTCACAATTTCAAAATGTCTGGAAAGCAGCCTATTGAAAGGTGGATATCCCATATGCTAGAATTATCAAAGGATGAATACTGTTAAATGTGAACTTTTTAAAATACATTCCAGGATAACTTTTGTGCACAGACAAAACTATTCAGTGGTTTACTTTGGTATAAAAATTAATATAGGGGGGCCTGGGTGGTTCAGTTGAATGTCTGCTTTTGGCTCAGGTCATGATTCTGGGGTTGTGGAATTGAGCCCAGCATCAGGCTCCCTGCTCATCGCTTTCTCTGTGTGCACTCTCTGTCTCTCAAGTAAATAAATAAAATCTTTAAAAAAATAAAAATTAATAGTCAGTTCATTATGATTACAAAATCAAAATTTCCTTACTCTTAAATTTATCCCACAAACCTTATAAGCCTAACACATTTCAGCAAACATTTTTAAAGGCCTATAATATTTGGCCCGTTTACATTTGGCCCCAGGATTTAATTAAATGCCTTAAAATATTCTTAGCTGTATTTATAAATTCAATATATTCATTTTTCCTTTAAATATATTTTCTGACCTCATAAACTCTTCCAAAGTGTTTAAGGAAATCATGCAAATGTCATAAATTAAACATAAAATTTTAAGTCTAAACCAATAATGCAATTCCACATGTAAAATTTGAATCATAAATCTGGCACTTACTTTAAGAAGCCAAATTCTCTAAAACAAGTTACAAATGCTTAAAATATCAAACATGTATAGATTTCTTTATGCAAAAGTAATAATACTATAGGTTCAATTTTTATAAACCATATGTATTGAATTCTGTATTGAAGGGGACTTAGAAGTTGCTTGTTTGCTAATAAATAATTATGTCATCTCAAACAAAATTGGAGTGTACCTCCTCAGGCCCTCAAGACCCTCTGCCCTTCCTGGAAATGCTCAGGAAATTTTCTTTCCTGAGTCACTTTTCTCCATTTCTTTCTTCTTTTTGAAGTTTTATGCCTTTGGGCCACCACCACAAAACCCAGAATTAAAGTTAATTTCTTAATGTAGAGAAACCTTTCCATTCTAATTGGGCCTTGTCCAAGAAGGTCTTCTAATTGGGCCTTGTCCAAGAAGGTCTTATCTTTTTCATCCCAAAAGTTCTATCAAGCTTAACAACAAAAATCCAGTGGCCTCTGAGTATCTGGTATCATTACTAATGCTCATTCTTCCTCTAAAATGCAAAACTAAATTAAGATCTTTTTTTCTAAATAGCACTTATTTTCCTTTCAGGTTAACTGGGTGTTAAGTATCCTCAGGACAAAGATCATAACTCTTACTCTCTTTTTAACTCCACATTTGCAATATCTAATGGTGTTTCTGCGGCCAGTTTGTGAGGACCCAGAAATCATGCTTGTCTCCTACATGGTTTTGTCTTTTGAGAACAGGTGTAGTAAATTAAAGGTAGGTGCAAATTTTTTGCTACTCATCCCATTGAGAGGTGCGTCTATTTTCCTCCCCCTGAATCTGGGCCAACATTTGTCACTTATTTGAGTAACAGAATATGATAGAGGTAAATCTGGGCCAGCTCCAAGACTAAACTTTAAGATTGGTAGCTTCTGCATTGCCCTCTTGGAGCTCTGAGCCATCAACTGAGAAGTCTGACTTCCTCGAGGCTGCTATAAAGTGAGGAAGCTCAAGACCAGTGAAGAGATCATTTGTAGGTGCTAGCCAACAGTCACCATCAGTACCAGACATTTGAATCAATCATCTTGGACATACAGCTTAGTTAAGACTTCAGATGACTCTAGTTGATATCTGACTGCGACTGAATCAAAGACTCCAAGCAAGAACCGTCCAGCTGAGCAGTCAATCCACAGAAATATGAGAGCTAATAATTAATTATTTTTGTAATCCAGTCTGGTGTGGAATGATTTTTACTAGGCAGCAATAGATAACTGGCATAGCAGATCATCATGACTATAGTTCTAAACCTGAGCCTTTGGCGTTACTTGTGCTTAGTTGCTGAAATGCGTTCCAGTCTTATAGTACAATCAGAGAAACTTTTGACAGCCAAAGTTCTCATTTCCTTAGTGTGTATTTACTATTTTTAAAGAATCGACTGAAAAAATAAAATAAAAGTATTTGGGGGGAAAAAAAAGAATTGACTGGAGATCAATTCACAGTGAATCTAGTGGACTCAAGTATTCACTTATAATTTCCCCTGTCCCTAAGTGCATACATTTAGAAGCTGTTAGAATCCTTTCACTGGTTCCTTAACTTGTGAAGTAAAAGCCATTACAGTAAACAGGGCCAAGTGGAAGCTCCCACAACTGCACCCCATCTCCAGGCTGATAGTAAATTAGAAGTAATGCTACTTCCAGGGAAGCATTAAGGAGATTAGCCACCATAAATGACTCTTAGAAGGTAAGGGTCAAGAGAATGAGAAAAAAAAATCACAGACTGGAAGAAAATATCACAAAAGACATATCTGATAAGGGATCATTATCTAAAATACACAAAGAACTTTTAAAATTCAACAACTAAAAGAACAAACAAGTCAATTAAATCATGGGCAAAAACCTGAAAAGATATTTTACCAAAAAAGATATGACAACAAATAAGATAACAAACAAAAAAGATAAGACAACAAATAAGCATATGAAAAGATGCTCAACATCATATGTCATTGCGGAACTGAAATAAAACAAGATATTACTTACACCTATCCAAATGGCAAAAATCAAAAACACTGACAATACCAAATGCTGGTAAGGATATGGAGCACAGCAGTTCTCATTCATTGCTGGTGGGAATGCAAATTGATACAGCCACTTTGGAAGACAGTTTGACAGTTTCTTACAAAATTAAACATGTCTTACCTTATCATGCAGCAATGGTACTACCTGGTAATTACCAAAATTGACTGAAAACTTAACATCCATTTATAGACACTTTATTCATCATTTCCAAAACTTGGAAGCAACCAAGATGTTCTTCAATAGGTGAATGGAGAAAGAAACTATGGTAAACACAAACTATGAAATATTATTCAGTGCTAAAAAGAAATAAACTATCAAGCCATAAAAAGACATGGAAAAACCTTAAATGGATGTTACTAAGGGAAAGAGACCAATATGGAAAAGACTACATTCTATATGATTCCAATTATATGACATTCTGGAAAAGCCAAAATTATGAAGACAATGAAATATTAATGGTTTCCAGTGGCAGCAGTAAGGAAGTAATGAATAGGTTGAGCATAGAGAATTTTTAGGGCACTGAAACTAATCTGTATGATACCGTAATAGTAAATAATATATCATTATACATTTTCAAAACCTATAAAATATTCACAAAGAACAAATATTAATGTAAACTATGGGCTTTGTATAATAATGTGCCAATGTAGGTTCATTGATTGTAACAAATGTACCACTCTGGTAGGGGATGTCGATAATGTGGTAGGCTGTGCATGTGGAGGAGGCAGGCGGTATATAGGTAGGACATCTCCATATTGTCTGCTTAATTTTGTTGTGAACCTAAAACTGCCCTAAAAAAGTCAATCCAAAGACTTTTTTTTTTAAAGCAGGGGAGCATTTGCTCTATTAAGATCATACATGTGTCTCCAGACCTAGTTTTCTCTAGGTCTAGATTTATAAAGACTGGTGGTAAACCAAGTCTGATTAATATGATACCTTTTATGTAGGAAATGTCTGTGACTCTAGATATTTGATCAACCTCAAGCAATGATAGCACAGATAGTGTAATAACTTTTGCAGATAACCATTGTTAATTTGATGATTACCAGTTGTCATTAAGTGAACGGTAAAATTGTTGTGTTCAAAAACAAACAAACAAAAAAGGCAGAAGTCAGTCCTCCTATTCTGTTACAATCAAGTCCAGAAGAACTTTGATCATCTTGTTATTCCATAGAGCATCACGCTAGTACACTTTCTTAATGAGGTTATACAAATTAGGCTGGTGAGCCACAACTGATAAGTACGCCGGCTGTCTTATTTAGACACATGCATATAACATGGTAGAAGAGAAACCCTATAAAGATTAATAAGGTTTTCTTATGATAAATAAAAAATGTTTTTTCAATGTTTTATTATGAAAATTTTCAAACACATAAAAAAGTTGAAATAATTTTATAGCAAATCCCTGAATATCAACACCTAGATTCTATAATTTACATCTTGCTATACTTGCTTTATTGTATTGAATAAAGTGTTTAGGAGCTCAATAATATGGATCATATCAGGATATCCCCCTTAAAATAAAGGACAAGTTGTTGCATCTTGCAGGCCTTATCACTAAGAAAACGATGTAGTACTTGAATTTTGGAGGCAGCACATACTCCTCTTAGGAACACCATTCTGATTTAGTTGTTGGACAATTCAAAGACTAACAAATTCTAATGGAGCAAAAAGAAGGCTCAGCAACAAATCCAGTCTGCAGTACAAGATGCCCTACCATCCAGATTATATAATCCAATAAATTCAATGACACCGGGGGTATTCATGATAAATATATGGAACCATGGTGAATACAAGTGTGAGATCTCTGGAAAATGATAATACATTTCAGATTTTGGAGAAAGACTGTCTTCTGTGGCAGAAATTACACATTTTGTGAAGTAGTCCCTGACTATTATTAAGCTCTAGTAGAGATTAAATTCCTGACCAAATGGCTATGTACACGTTGCAGCCCATTATGATTTGATATTTTCAGATCTACCAAGTTATAGAGTCAGACAAATGCTGCAGCAACCTATCATACTATGGAAATGGCACAGAATCAGGACCAAGAAAAATCAGAGGATACAAAAACTACATGAACAGGACTTCTGACTCCTGCCTCACTTACTTCTGCTGCATTAATGCCTAAACCTCAATTCATACCTAACATCTTGTTGAGGCATGTAAAGTATTTCTAAAGCCAGCTGATGGAAGAGGAAAAATCTTGGACCTGATTTATAGCTGAGTCAGCACAATATGTTGGAATAATCTGAAAATGGACTGCTACTATAATATAGTCCTTCTGAGAGATGGCCTTGAATGTTAGTTGTGAGGGACAGTCCTTCCAAGGACAAAGCTGGGAGCAGTATGTATGATTTTTTTACTTTTTAGTAGTAAAAAAGTAGCATGAGAAAGATACATATATAGCCTCCTGAGTATTAGAAAATGGGTTGGCTTGCTGGTCAGGGCCTGAAAGGAGCAAATTCAGAAGATTAAAGAGGAAAAAAAGTCTAGGGAAGAAGCACATAATGGACCCACTTGAAGTGGGTACAAAGTGAGAACATCTCATGCTACTGCCCACCCAAGAGCATTCAAGTCATGGGAAACACTCAACAATGAGGCTGACTCATCCTGTGACTCACCCTCAGCCAGCCTCCCTCAACTACCACCCCCCTGTTTGCACAATGGGGTCAAGAATAGAATCACCATGGTGGCAGGAATAGAGGCTATGCATGTTCCCAGTTGTATGGACTCCTGCTCACCAAGGCTAAGCTAGCTGCTGCTACTGAACATTCAACCTGTCAAAGTGTTAACAACCTGATATAAAGCCCTTAATAAAGTACCAAAGCTTGAGATCAGCCAGACGCTTAATGTCAGGTTGATTACATCACACCCTTTTCACCCTGGAGAAGACAGTGATTCATCATTACTGCAATTAATACTCACTCCCATATGGCTTTAATTCTCCTATCTGCCATGTCTCTGTCAGCACCACTATTCAAGGGCTTATAGCATGCTTGATTTACTGTCATAGGATTCCCACATAATATCACTTCAAATCAAGAGACCCATTTTACAGGGAAGAATGGGCAACAATCAGTGTATGAGTGAGGGATCCATTACTTCTACCACATAGTACAACACCTGGAAGCAGCCAGCCTACTGGAGCATAGAATTGCTTGCTAAAGGCACAACTAAGGTGATAACTCAAGACAAAGGCCTGTATGGAATTGGGACATTGCCCACCAAAATCAAGTATATGAACTAAACAAACAGCTGTGCTGTGTCCCCAATAGCTAGAATAAACAGGTCTAGATATCAGGGTGTGGGAGTAAGATTTTTCCTTCTCACTGTCATTCACAGTAGTCTACTTACAGAATGTGTGCTTTCTGTCCCCACATCTTTAAGTTTGACAGGATTAGAGGTCTTGGTACCACTGCTTCTACTAAGGAAAGCAGTGGGAATTCCATTAACTGGGAATTTATGACTGCTGCATGTTATCTTTGAGTTCCTCTTGTCAGTAACCTAGCATACAAAGAAAGGAGCACTTTGAAGATTCAATGACAAATTGGTCTTAATATGTGGGGCAAGCAGGGAATACACTGTATCAGATGATCTTTATGCCGTTTCACTTCCTCTTGATCTTCTGATTCCATTTACAATAGTGGCTATGGTGCCAGTTACATGGCAAAGGGGTGAAGAGTTCCAATACTGACCACAACTTGCTTCAAGCATATCTTTGGCTTGCCATGGTGTTTCTCTGATACTGAAGGAGTGGGATACCCACAAGAGTTTACTGGACATGGATCCTTGCACAACTCCCCAGGTGCTGAGGAGTTAACCTCCCTGAGGCAACCCTTAACCAACAGGAAATGGGAACCAATGGACAAATGCTTCCAATTGCTGATTCCTGGAATCATTTCCCAAGTAAACTACCTAAATGTGAATACTTTTCTCAGACTCTGTTCTCCCGGGTAACTCAAGCTAAGAAAGAAATCAGTGAAAGTCAACTTAGCTCTTGCAAATAAAATAGAAAATGCTTCAGAATAACAATAAAAGCTTTCATTCTACAAATACACCATTTTCAAGGGCAACAGAAAATATCAGTTTTGACTCACTCTAGCCAATTCCTCCTCTTACCATAAACCAAGATAGACTCTTTTGCAAATTCTTCTTCAGCAGAAATTAATACTAAAAGAGAAATTATTATAGAAAGGAGAACAGATTTGTGTTTGTTTTCTATTGCTCCTGCAAATTATCACAAACTTACTGGATTAAAACAATACAAAATATTATCTAACAGTTCTATAGCTTGAAAGTTCAACACATTTCACTGGGCTAACATCAAGGTGTGAAAAGGACTGAATTCTTTTCTGTAGGCTCTAGAGAAGAACACATTTCTTAGCATTTTCCATCTTCTAGAGGCTTCCCACATTCCTTAGCTCACAGTCCCCATCCTTCCTCTTCAAAGCCAACAATGATATGTTGAATTCTTTTTATATCACATCACTCTGACCACCACTTCAGTGTCCCTCTTCTACTTTGAAAGACCTTTGTGATTATCCTGGGTCTACCCAGATATTGCAGGATAATCTCCCTAAGGTAAAACCACCAAATTAACACCTTAATTCTATCTGCACCCTTAATTCCCCTTTGTCTTAAAATGTAATTTATTCATAGATTCCAGGGATTAGGATATGGGCATCCTTGGGAGTAGGGTGGAGAGCATTATCCTGCCTATAGCAATATTAAAGAAAAAGAGAGTTTGTACATTTTCTTTTAGGTCCACCTTCATACTTATTTTAGAACTAAACTTTCACTTAATACAACTTTAAGTTCTTGGTTATAATTACATTGATTTATAGCATTTGATTACATTAGGCTGGTGAGTCCATTTTCATTTTATAGGTGAACAGAATGGGGTAAGAAAAGAAAAGAAAAAACAAAAATAAATGTAAGAAAGGGAGAGGGAAGGAAAAAGAAAGAAGGAAAGGAGAAAGAAGGAGACAATCAGCTTTGATTTTATTTTTACTTATGGAAAGTATGCTTAGCTACTCAACCGAATGAGGTCATTGGGTTGGTGTGATGGTTAATTTTATGTGTCAACCTGACTTGAGCTAAGGAATGGCTAGCCAGATAGCTGATAAAACATTATTTTTGAGTTTGTCTGTGAGGGTGTTTCTAGAAGAGATTAGCATTTGATTCAGCAAACTGAAATCTGAGTAAGGAGATTTGCCCTCACCAATGTAGGAAGTTATTCAATCCACTGGGGCCTAGATGGAACATAAAGGCAAAGGGCAAATTCTTTCTCTCTTCTCAGGCTGGAACATGGGAACTCCTGGGTCTCAGGCCTTTGGACTCTAACTTTGGCCTTTGGAACTACAGTACCAGCTTTCCTGATTCTCCAGCTTGCAGATGGCAGATTGTGGGACTTCTTGGCCTCCATAACCACACAAGCCAAATCCTATAAGAAATCTCCTCTTAAATATATTTCTATACCTCCTAACAGTTCCATTTCTCTGAAGAACTCTAACTAATATAATTGAAAAATACTGTCTGAGGAAGATGTACCTGACTACTTGAAGTTAATAATCTCCTTCACATTCAAAGTTCTAAGAGATTTTGGTCATAACAGCTAGTCAAAAATCTAGTCAAGTATGAACTTTCACTGCATTCTTTGTTAATTATAATCTAAGTTATTTGCACATTGCAGGTTTTTCCAGGTCAAATTTTCTTGAAACAACTCATATTATTCTTATTCCTGATAATAGGGACAATACTGAAGAGTCAAGGGCAGACCACAATGTCCTTTGGAAAAACAAATGGGCGTTAACAGATAAAATGTATCTTATAGGCATCTCCAGTAATTATCAGTCATTGTTCTTCTGTGAATTGTTCATATTTTATAACTGCCTAAATCTGATCTCTAAGATTAAATGTGATGAAATGTTTCAATTGACAACATGTAATATTTTATTTTACTATTGATCTCAATCCATGTGATTAAGGTTAATTCTGCAAGACATATTTCTTTTGAACCAGTAAATCCAACAAAAGTGATAAAGAAATGGCAGGAAGGTGACATCCTGAATATGCATTTGGCACTTCAAAACAAATGGATTGTCAAAAAGTTATTTGAGATTAGTTGAGCATGAGTAGGTATTTATTGCTTTCTTCTTGGCCAGAAAATTGTTAGAGAAGCAAAGCTAATGGTAAAAATATTTCCTCTTGTAAAGCATAATCATCTTTTCTTGAGAAGATTGGTTTTAAAATATCCTAGTGCTTTTAGATATTGTGTCTTCAATTATGCTAATACCAGTTTACTTCAGGAAGCCAGTAATATGAACTATGATGTATTTAGTACAAAGGATTAAAGAGAAAACTGGAACCAGAAAGATGGTTCAAGAAAGGAAGTCAATGCTTACGCCATTCCCTACCTAATTACATACTTGAATTCCTTTTTTTCTTGGAAATAAATAAAAGATTTGGGAATAAATAAATATTTATTTATTTATTTATTTATTTATTTATTTATTTGAGAGAGACAGTGGGGGGAGGGGAGGGACCAGAGGGAGAGAGAGAGTCCCCAAGCTGACTCCCTACTGAGCTTGGAGACTGAGGCAAGATTCAATCACAGGACCCTGAGATCATAACCTTAGCTGAAATCAAGAGTCCAATGCTTAACTGACACTTACTCGAATGAGCCACCCAGGCTCCCCTGAATTTCTTTTGAAACTAAAGTTCCACTCCTGAAGGCACATATTTCTAGGAAAGCTTTCCCTCTGCTTAGCTCTTAATTATTTCCTTTTTTGATTGTCCTGGTCTCTATTGGCAAATATATCTAGTGATGTTCAAACAATATTAAGGCAAAATAGGAGACAGATTTACAGTTGATCATACCTGTGAAGGTGAAATGAGGGAGACTTCTTATAAGAAAGAGTATTTAAATCCAGTAATTTGTGGGGTTTTCTTTTTATGATTTGGGGGTCGGGAAGGTCACTGCTGGGAATTATACATGTGCATTACATAAATGGTCTTGGGAGCCTATATTTATATTTCATCCTCAAAGAACATTCCATCTTCAAGGACATTATTAAGTAAACTTAAAAAGCAAGCAGACCTACTTCTTATTTGCCTAAGAGTTAAGTTCTTGGGAAGTAGAAGGTAATTAAATCTACAATTAATTTTCTCAGAAGAAATGAAGGTAAATTAGGTAATGTATTGCAACGTGCTGAAAATAATGCAAGTTGTTCTTTTTTTCTAATTCCTTAATATATGCAGTAATTAAAATGTTTTGGAAAAGAGAATATATTAAAAAAATTCATCATCAATTGCATTTTAAAAGTCATTGACAATATCTGTGACAATCTGCAGACAAAATTAATCTCTTTAGATGTTTTGTTTTTCATCATACCCATTAAAGAAATTCTGGCACATAAAGTCTTTGATACATATTTGTCCACCAAATTCTTTCTTTTTTTTTTTATTGTGTTATGTTAGTCACCATACAATATACATTAGTTTTTGATGCAGTGTTCCAAGATTCATTGTTTGCACATAACACCCAGTGCTCCATGCAATCCATGCCCTCCTTAATACCCATCACTGGGGCTCACCCACCCCTCTACGCCCCTGCCTCTGAAACTCTCACTTTGTTTCCCGGAGTCTATAGTCTCTCATGGTTCGTCTCCCCCTCTGATTTCCCTTCACTTTTCCATTCCTTCTCCTAATGTCCTCCGTGTTATTCCCAATGTTCCACAAGTAAGTGAAACCATATGATAACTGGACTTTCTCAGCTTAAATTATTTCACTCAGCATAATCTCGTCCAGTTCCATCCTTATTGATACAAGGTTGGATATTCATCCTTTCCGATGGCTACTAATATTCCATTGTCTATATGGACCATAGTAATCCTTGAAGGAAAAATATCTAAGGCACGACCGTTAGGACACCATAGTGAGGAAATTTATTTTAGCCAGAAGATGCAACTTAAGTAAGTTGCTTGCATCTGTATAATGCTCAGGCAACAGAATTCTCTGATATCCACAATCTCATTTGACTTTCACAAACTCCTTATGAACTTCATATTGATAGGGAGGTACCTCTGTCTATACTGACAGAAGAAGAAACTGAATTCAATAACTCCTAGTATTCACCAAGTATGTGTGCATTTGAACAGGAAACTGTTTTTTCCAACTCACCAGGTAACTCCTCAAAGAACTCATTAGCCAAAGACACAATAGGAATTGAAAATGTAGATACACCTAAAAAAGGCTTAAAAAAATTCATGTATAATAAACCTCTAATGGGTTATAATGTGCTGTTTTGTGTGTAGCTATTTAGTTCCCCCTTTAAGATAAAAATAATTTCCTTTATGAAATACTTGTCATATTATATAGATTCATCTGGTAAAAACCACTGTAGTCACCATATTATATGTCGAGTAAGTTTTAGAAGGAGAGTTCTTTAAACATAAGTGACATATACACATTCTTTGGTGATGAAAAAGGAAATTATACTACTGTGTATTCTTGGTTTATTTACTTTAATTAATCACAACTTATTACTAATGCAACCATGAAGCATCTGAATACCAATACTGACATCTATCATAACATCTGCATTACAGACAGGGGTTTCTCTGTATGTAAATATTTAATATAACTATCTTCCTGTATTCCCATTTCTGTTAGAATTATCAGATCAGGAGGAAAGCTGATTTCCATTTCCAAACATTCCAAAAATATTTGTACATTATGACTGGTGTTCTTTTGTGGTCTCGAGAGTTTTCAATTCAGAATATTATCCCCCAAGGCTGGGACATGTAGGTGTGACAGCCCCACCCCCAGACAGCCACTCTGCAACTGTGCTTCCCTCCTGAAGGGTCAGGGGGCTTCTCTCTTGCTTGGCTCTGAAGGCAAGCCATTAACTGGCCTTAATGGAGAGAACTGGGTTCTCTCCATTTTTTTTCTGGGAAAAAATTAGTTTATTCCCAGCTTTTTCACGATTATATACACGAGTCATGCTAATTTAAGAATACTTTATAAACAGTTTTCATCAATATGGAAGCCACAATTTAAATAAATGCAAATTTTAATTGTGAATGTGATTGTTTTGAAAGGCTAAATGATGCAACCCCAAGCTCATGCCTTAGCTGCCAAATTTCAGGCCAACTTTTGATATAAACCTCATGGGAAAATATCAAGTATAGGCGGGAGGAGCAAGATGGCAGAGAGGTAGGACATTGAGATAGAGTCGGATCCCAGAAGTTCATCTAGATAGATATTAAGTCATTCTAAAAGTCAGCATACTCAACAGGAGAGAGAAGAGAGGAAGAAGAGCAATTCTAGGAGCAGAAAACCAACCACTTTCTGAAAGATGATATGATACTTTATGTGGAAAACCCAAAAGACTCCACTCCAAGACCGCTAGAACTCATATAAGAATTCAGTCAAGTGTCAGGATATAAAATTAATGCACAGAAATCAGTTGCATTCATATACATAATCAGCAAAACAGAAGAAAGAAAAATTAAGGAGTTGATTCCATTTACAATTGCACCCAAAACCATAAGATCCCTAGGAATAAACCTAACTAAAGAGGCAAAGAATCTGTACTCAGAAAACTACAAAGTGCTCAGGAAAGAAATTGAGGAAGACACAAAGAAATGGAAAAATGTTCCATGTTCATGGATTGGAAGAACAAATATTGTGAAAATGTCTATGCTACCTAAAGTAATCTATACATTTAATGCAATCCCTATCAAAATA
>CM052799.1:120531938-120620114 GCA_028533885.1 Nasua narica
GTATGTGCTATGGCAAATGCTGTGAAATATGTAAGCCTGATGATTCACAGACATGTACCCTGGGGCAAATAATACATTATATGTTAATAAAAAATTTAAAAAGAAAAAAAAGAAAATATCAAGTATATATCCATTTTTCTCTAAGAAACTTTAACAAACTTGATGTCAAAAATAAAAGTCAAAACAGGAAAAAATAAGCACAGCTCTCTAGGACTGATAATAATAAATTCCATCTTCTAAGGGTCTGTCATGTATCAGGTACATTTATGAGTTACTTCATTTGATTCTTACCTCCCAGAACAAACTCTGTAAGTAGGTGTTATTATTCCATTTTACAGATGAAAAATATAAGACTTAGAGAACACACATAATGTGCCCAAGAATATACAGCTTAATAATGGTGAAGTTAGCATTTGACCTGGTCCAGTAACTCAAAATTCTTAGACCACTCATTTAAATGACAAAGGATGTTATCATTTCAACAATTATTATACAAGTTTTAATAAGAAAGCGTTTTACTTACCATGATATTAAAATACCATTTCTATAACAAGCCTAGTTACACTGAATTTCTTCACAAGTATCTCTCGGTCACATTGAAACTATCCAATCTTCTTAAAAGGTTCTGTCAATATTTTGCTTAAATGATAAAACACAAAAGAACTTTCAAACATTGTATTCAAAACTGTATAACAGCGGGCAAGAAATATTTTGGCCCACGTATATTATACACAATATTGGCGGATAACATTAAACTGCATCTTGTAGTGAATCACACAGATATTAAACAGGATTATCAGTTGAAAAGAGACACAACTCTTCTTTCAAGTCATGGTAGGCCAATCAAATGATTGCATGAAATTCCATAACAATTTACTCTAAGCAAGATAAAACATGACTAGTGCACAGAACCATCAAGTCAAATTTTAAAATTATAATAGTCTCAGCATACATTTGTAGGAGACAGAGTATACGGCTTAGTAGAAAAAGCAACCGGAAGTCTCACTGTCCAAAGATTTTTTTTTCTTCAGATTTAGAAAGAATAAAGAAATTAGTAAGGGGCATTTGACTCACAGTGAATTGTGGGTCCAATGTTGTCCAACAGATCCCCCAAGACTGGGACATGTACGTGCGACAGCCCCACCCCCAGACAGCCATTCTGTAGCCATGCTTCTCTCCTGAAGGGTCAGGGGGCTTCTCTCTTGCTTGGCTCTGAAGGCAAGCCATTAACTGGCCTTAATGGAGAGAACTGGGTTCTCTCCAGCTGAGAGGGCATCAGAGCCTCCAACAGACTGAACTCTAGGCTTATTTTAGTTGGAGATTCTGTAGGCAACACTGGACCCCAGAGCATACCAAAAGAAGAGAGGGGAAAGACTGGAAGGACAGATGATCTAGGTTCAAATCCTGTTTCTGCCCCTTACTTCTGCATCTTTAGAGAAATTACCCAACCCCTGTTTGTTAATCTACCAAACAGAGTTTGAATAATAAAAATATAAATGGCATTGTGACGACTGGCTGCAATAATGCCAAAAAACTGGTATAGTGCATTCACATCGTGGGTTCTCAATAACTCTTCCTCCCTCCCTCCCTTCCTTCCTACATATCTGTAAATACATCCGGGGCTCCTCCCATCTCCTGAGTGACAGGACTGGAAGCTTTAGAGAAAGCACTTCTCTGTCATTTAAGGCTTATACTCTTCAACCTCCTCATTTGGCTCCATGTCCACTTTTGCAGTTTCCCTTAAGAAGGGGTTTTGAATGGGAAAGTGAGAACCAGTAACCCTCTGGCTCATTCTTTTTGTGGAGCCCAAGGGTCATTGTGAGCGGCCCGAGGAGGCTTTTTTCCCTGACGCCAAACTAAATGATGCATTAAATTGGGTGAGGTCTGCCTTCAGGTGAAGATGAAAAGGACCCTGGCTGCCCTAGGAGAGAACATTTCCTCTGGGATGTTTTCAGCTGCAGTTTTCCATTACACATGAAATAACTCAGGTGATAAGGACTTGATGTGTATAACCTCCTGAACCCGCCCCGCGGCCCCATGGCACTTTCTACTACAGAGAATGAGAGAAGGGAAGACTGTGCAAGAGGAGATGCTTTAGCTTTCCTTTCAATTTTTTTTTCCTTCTTCATTTCCCCTTTGGAAGGAAGGAAAATACGAGCACAAAGAAGGTACCACTTATTTTACCAAAACTTCAAAAGACACCAAATCCAGGTCCCCAGGTAAGTTTCTGGAGCATTCCAGTAACCTTTGATTATAGTTCCAATTAGGATAAGTTTTACTAAAATGAGTTAGGTATTTCTATGTGTCTGCCACGGTCACATAATAGAGACAATCAGTCATTTACTGTACACGTCAGTGGAGGACCAAGGGAAGACTTAGAAGATGGGACTCAATCTCTCCAAAGGGTCAAAGGGCAGAGAATTTCACAATAAAGGGCAGTGAGATTTGGACCTCAAGGTTATGGGAGAAAGCTTGCTATCTGATCAGAGTGAAAATTGCTCTAAAGTTTGGCTGTCAATCACAGCAGAATAAGTAGACCATTATATTTTACTGTCTGCTACTTGCATAGACTAAATGAGAGCAGTTTGTATACTTTTGATCATTTTTTTGGACTTTTGCTGTTAAAAAAATGAACATGGAAAATATCCATTTTTGGTCATGAGAGCTTCAAACATAAAGAAAACTGAGAGAATCCTTTTTAAAAATCATTTTTAATTAAAAAAAAAAAAAACCTTCCCTGGCTAAATAACAGATAAAGCAGTTTTTGGAGCCATATGAACATAGAATACAGGAATTAGCCAAACAAATATGGATACTGCCTACCTATAAGCTTATATATATATATATATATATATATATATATATCGCTAAATAAATGGTAAAACAGGATTTAAACGCAAGTCTGTCTAAACTCTACCTCATATAGATATATTGAAAATTAAATGTAACAAACTCTCAAGACTAACTTAGAGCATTGCCAGCACTCAATAAAGGAATCCCACTGCCAACACACACACACACACACACACACACACACACAAACACTCACACTCACAGACTTCATTTTTACATTTATCCACAGGGCCCTACTCACTCCATACTCCACAGCAAGCTGAGGAACACAGGAGCCCCATGCTGGTTAGCCATCTATCTGCAAGCAGAAATGACAGAAGAATCGACAAAGATGATCAAGAAAGGAAGACATAATTTTTCATATGTGCTACCTGGAGAAACAACAAGGTTCTGTGATAACCTGCATGAGAATGAAAAAAAGTGCTTGGAAAAAGACGCCAGGGGAGGGCGATGGGACTGGCCGGTGGCGGGTACGGAAAGTACAGGATGCAGCATCCCTCTGAGCTCTGCCAAACGCTAGAGCTGGAGAAAAGCCCAGCTCCACGTGCCTTTTTCTACAAATGGAGGTCGTAGGTGACAAGGTGACCTAGTCCAAGGTGACCATAGTCCAAGCCCTGAGTGGGTCTCTGAGAGGAATAAAAACAGGTCTCCTCTTTGTTTGCCTTGGGATACAGCCATATTTCCTTATAACCAAACCCTGTCTGGCTTGTAGACTGTATAATTTCCCTATTTTTTTCTCAAAAAATGACTCACAAATGCTATATTATTTTACCCTACGCAAATTGCTTTCCATAAACCCAGAGGAGAAAAAACTGCTCAGAGCCATCATTATAAACACGACACATCTGTTTTTAATAACTGAAGAAGTATAACAAAACCTTTACTTTGGGGGACTATCCAGAGTTTTATCTTGAAGAAAAATTGTATCCATCTGGTCCCAAGAGAGCTGGTTTTTGCATTAAGTGATATTTGTTGGTTGGGTGATTGGAGAGTGGGAGTGAGGAAAAGGGGGAAGTTGTTAGATCCAACACTTATCGTTAAGTGGAATTCGTTTCTAAAAATGTAGCATCCAGAAACTGGTGAGTAATCCTTCTTCGTAGTGCAATATTATGTCACCAGATCTGCTGATCCAGTGCACAATAAAATTAATCCTCCATTCTGCAAATGCTGGTGATATGGCAATCACAGATGTGCTGAGACAGAAGTGTTCATGCCAGGCAGAGTTCACGAGACACAGACCTAGCCAGTTGTTGAGTTTTCAGTTCACACTTGACTCCGAGCCCACAATATCTGAGAATTCACTAGATGGCTTTCCAGTTCTTTCTATTTCCTGTCTTTCCCTCTAGTTCTTATTGCACATTTTAAATTTCCCACCAATCTGGCAACATAGGAATTATGAATATCATATGGGAAGGGGGTGTGGGGCAGAGAAAGTAGGTAAGGGAAAAGAGCTGACATTTGTGAGCATGCACACTACAGGAGGCCACCTAGATTTCAAACTCCCCCAAACCCCATAGAACTGGTGTTACATGTGTTACACAGTTATCCTGTGACAAAGCTATATTTGGGACCCAAATCTGTGCCATTCCAAGCTCTTTTCCATGCCGATCCCATCACTCTATGCTTAAATTCTCCTTCATAATGATCCCTATTGATTTCCAAAAAAAAGGGGGCACCAGGAAGTTAGGGTCAGTATAATTTCATAACTCAGTAATATCAATGGCAAAATAAAGCAAGAGTTAGCCTTAAATTATAGGTCCAGCACATTATGACTGCCCATGACTATCCTGTGATATCAATGGTGGATTTTCTTTAGAATCTGACCACATGCCCATGGTATTAACACCCAGCCCTTCAAATTTTCAGGAAGGAGACTCTAATTGGCCAAACCTGAGCACATTCCCACCTTGTGGTTAGCCCGGACAAGATCCCTTGACTGATAGTCTACCAAGACCATATGCCAGGAAAAACTGGTTTGCTGTTACCAAAAAGCCAAAATAAAAGATATTCACTGGAATGGCACTATAGAAACTTGGAATTACCTTGCCCATTATTTAAATTCTTATTATCTGTCTCCAGCTAGAATGTAAACTCCATGAGGACAGGGAAGTAGTCCATTTTTTCCTCTCTGGAAACCAAACTTAGCCTGATATATGTAGGGACCCAATAAATATCTGTTACGTGAATGGGCCAAGCAAGATCAACATGGCGTCTGAAGTCTCATTATGAGACATTAAATGAATAGAGCTGGGGGCTTCCTTAAAACCTAGAGACTTATTAAAACTTATTCTTCTATAAGTTGAATCTCAAAATGGAACATGAATCCTAGAAGGCTCAATGACAGCAAGGAGAATACTACCCAGCACTGACTAACTCCTGCACTGAAATGACACTCACCAATTCTTCATGCTTGGCCCCCCAGTCACCCAGTCAACTGAAGGATAGTAGTTCCCATTAAACATTTTTTTTAATTTTAATTAAATATCCTTTATTTTTAAATAGCTCAAGAATCTCAACTATCAAATACAATGCTAAATCTCCATTTCATGTATTTATGACTGCTTTAGCTTGTGTATCAATGCCATAGAAGAAAATATTTTAGTTTGAAGGATGACACATTTTTTAAAATGGAAATTAGGAATCGGGGATTTCTTCCACCTCCTTTTTACCAACGACCTAACCCTTAAAAATTTCATTTTCGTGCTGTGTCTCATTGCCTCTATCTGAACCTCTTTGAGTTCAAAGACAATGTCTACCTTATTTCCCATTATATCCCAAACACCTAGTGTAGCCAGTGCCATGCACATAGGTGCCACTAAAAAAAAAAAAAAAAAAGATAGCTGTTGTATTTAATGAATGAATACTTAAGTGAACAAATAATGAATAAATAAATAAATGTGTTTTTCTTTAAATCAATTTCAATTAAATGCAAACCAGTTCTTGAATGCTAACTCCATGCTGGGCTGGGCACTATTGGAAACCCAGGGGAAATGTGATCTTAATGTTCTTATTGACCTATATAGTTATTTTTCCCCTCAAAGACTCACTCTCAGCAAGATCTACAGTGAGAACAGAATAGTAAGGAGGAACAGGTTGTCTGATGAAATAATATAACTTGTTTAGCTCCCCCATGCAGCACCGCTCGATAAGTGTCCTTGTCAGGGGAGGACCACATGAGGATTTTCATGAGCCTAGGCATTTCGCCATCATGGCTCCCTTCCTCCATGAGAATAATTAAAAGTTATACTTTACGACTGTGCTGGTGTATTCTTTACACCAGGTTTTAAACCAGGCTGGATTCATTATTATATAATCATTATTATTATGTTCATTTTTTCTTCTTATTTTAAATGAAATTAAAATGAAAACATTTCTGTGAGCTACTGAAAGTACCACAGGCCCTATAAGGTACTGTGTCTAAAGGGTGAGTGAGCCAGGCTCTGGGGGGCACTTGTAGGGGACCATTTCCACACCAAGCCAGTTCTCCTCCCTCCTTTCCTGATGGGGTGAAGTTTCAAAGCAAGGAGCTGGTCCAGGCTTTCTAGGTGGAATTCTAACTCAGGAGACCTCTCTTTTTCTTGTCTGATGAGAGCTAAATGCGAAGGGGGAAAATCCCGATCTGTTTTAACCTTCCATCAGGTCTTAATCATGCTGACTCTTACCTTTTCTGTTGCTAAGCTTTGGGAAAATTATGTCTCCCCAACACTATAGAGCCCTCCTCTTGTTTATGTAAAGACCCCAATTAAGCTAGAAATAGAATTTAGCACTGCAAACATTGTTTAAAAAATGTTAAGACATCCAGTCCAGGGCTCCTGTTCATTATTCTCTGCTGAAACCTAATATTAGTAGCAGCATGTACTGAGGACCTGGACCATGAATTAATAATGAAGCACTTGTACTGGAAAATATGTGAGCACCTAGTAACTTTATTTGGCAGGTACCTGGGTAGGGGGTACGGGGAGAGACAGGAGTTCACTCTGGTTTACACAGCACCTCCAGTGATAGTTCTGCAGGATAAAAGTAGTGATCGGTTATTTCCGAGGGATTACCTGCAGGGGAAAAGATAACCGAGCATTCATCTACCACCCACACTCCTCCCTGCGCTGCTGTCACAAACACAGGGCTCCTGAGCACTGCTCTGGCCCGAACTATTCCTTCCATGAAACTTTCACTTTCCTCAAGCACTTAGTTGTGTCAGTGTTTTCACACATGCAATTTCAATGATTTCTTCATCGACTTTTTTAATCCACCACAAGAGTAAAACCCCCAAAAGGTCAAAGAAAGGATTGTACAGAGAGGCAACGCGGGATAGGGGTTGAGGACAAAGGTTTCAGGTTAAATCAGATGTCGGTTGGAATCTCTCTCTATGGACCACCATATCATAATAGCTGCACAATCTTGAGGAAATCATTTAACTTTTCTGATCCTCAGTTTCTCCTCCATAAAGTGGAGGATAATGGCAATTACCCTTCTGGACTAATATAAGGATCGGGATGAATGTAGTAGGGCATCTAACACAGTGTAGTTTACCGTGGGCCTTTCGTAAACACTAGCTGCTAAACATGATTACCATTTTCCCCATCACCTTCAGTCTCTACCATCTAGCATAGCAACGAGCAGGTGCTAGTGTTTGTTATATAAATCATATAATATATTTTACATGTAGTCCTCTGATCCAAGAAGACCGCCTGGGGAAGGCAATTTGTTTTGTTGGGTTTGGTTTTTGACAAAATGCATTTTCACCTGAGTGTCCTTTAGCACATCGTCCCCTGCCTCCCAGAGGCATCTTTGAACACCTGATCACAATATATCAGGAAGGTTTTCCAATGGGTTTTTCATTCCTGATGGATTTTACTTCAAGAGAGTTCAGAACAAATTCTCAGCCAGACGCGATCACATCACCTATGGTAGTCATCAAGAGAAAAGTAAACCTGAACAAAAAAATATGTCTGTGTACAGAGGTATCAAGCTTTTGGCTCTGTATGTGTTGCTACAACTTTAAGGATTATTTGGTTTATTTCTTGCAAGTCAACTCACTCACCTGTCCCCTAAGACCAGGCTTTTTGTTGCTTCCTGCACATGTAAAAAAATGCCTTTCTACATCTGCAGAGAACAAGCAGTTGTTGTCATCACTATACTTGCCCTGTGAAACCTTAGCAAGGTGATAGGGTTACACAGCCCATTCCTTCAAGAGAAGCACAGCGTTTCAGCTCCATCGTCAGGAGTTGCATTCAGGGGACCTAATAAACGTGGCTTCTCAGTTTTGTGCATTTAGACACGAAATCATTTTTAAAAAGAAAGTACAACCCCAAACACTTCTCACAAACAATCCAAAGAAAACTTCTTTTTTTTTTTTTTTTTAAAGGAAGGGATTAGAATTCTCTCGGCTGATGAAAACCAATTCAGGGAAATGTCCAGTTGGGTATTTTTTTTAAGCTATTACGTAACCGTGTAGTATGTGGTACAGGAAATCATTTTGCCCATGCACCTGCACAGAGAAACCCACATCAACAAGTTTGCTTCGGCGATCAATCTGTGGGACCAAGAGCTAAGCCTGAAAGCAGAGGTGAAATAAAATACGAAAATTGCACAGTAGCCGCAGAGGAGTCAGCTATCCAGAGGCCCCTGGTGAAACCCCATCTTTAGGGTAGAGTTTCAGACACATTTTGATGTTTTGGTCACATGATCCAAGCTCTGGATCCCAATTGGCCTCCACGTTTACAGGCTAAGTAATGATGTAACCAGAGTGTGTGGGAACCAGAAGGAAGAGACAGATACAATTTTTCCCAGTCGTTTATTAGACTTGGCTACTAATTCTGCTTGTTTCTGGGTTTGACTGCTGGTTATCAGGAAATTCGAACTATTTAAGGGATATAATGAGTTTATCTAACGCCAGGGTAGAATTTAGTCACATTCATATAAAATTAAACCACAGTTTTGGAGAGGAGTAATTTGTGAAATTCAATTATTTATGTTTGAGTTTGCCAGCAGATAATTTTAATGTATCTATATTTTGTTTTTCCTGTTCTCCCTTTTTTCTCTTACTAAACATCATTTACAATATCATTCTTATGTTGCTTTAAAAAAATCCATCAAAACAAAAGTGTTGGTTTATCCATGATTTTCTTTTTTTCCTTAGTCTTACAGAGAGTTTGTCTAAACAGAATTAATGTTTATACTCATGTAATTTGTCACTATGGCAACTTTGGCCTTTAAAATGCTGACACTGTATCAGAGACAACCAAGAGAAAAAATTATCCTTGTTTGACAAGAATAAGCAGAACCAGTTTGGCAAACTTCAGGTATAACCATACACAGCAGGGCAAGGATGCCTAAGGATAAAAAGCATTTGTTTTTCTACCCATATGACCTCATGTCAAGGAAAAACAGAGCATATTCAGGTTTCATGGCAAAAACTGGAGATGTAATGCCAAGAGCAAAACTTAAAAGATTTTTTTTTTCCTTTAAATTTCCTATGCCTGTCCTCCTGGTCCCCCAGTCTCCCCTGCCCAACAAAAGAAATCATTTAAGTAATGTCTAACACTCACACTGTATTATCTTTCTGATGTGTCAGCATAAGTTTGTAAACAATTTTCCAACTTCTCATTCTGAATCTCTTGAGAACAGTCTTGCAGTTGTACCTTGCAAGAGTTCTCAACAGTTTTACAACAGATAGAAAATATCATAGGTCTCGAACTGGTGGTATGATTGGACTTTCTAATGAACTCCCCGCATGATTTTTTTTAATTAACTGATGTTGTATTTTGGTGGCATTTATACTCATAGAAAATGTTTCACATCCCAAAATACTTAATCTAGGTAGCACAGATGTCTTTAGGAGAGAAATCCCTAAAAACTACTTCTTCGTCATTTGTCCTATGTGTGTCATGCTCAACACATACACAATAGATAGGGTGTCTGGCATCTACGTAAACCTTCTGGGAACTATATCAAACATTAATGGAGATTAATGTTAGAACGGTGTAAACGTAGCAAACAACCAACTGAAAGTACCTCCTCACATTTCCATATGTTACGCGGTCAGCAGAGTCATTTAAGAAGTAAGATACTCAGGGAGATGGTGTTCAGGGAGTGAGTCTTTGGTTGGTGAGAAGTAAACACACCCTGGATATATTTACTTCGTAACACTAGCATGTACGTCTCTATCCAACTCTGGCCCTTAAGCCTTGACTCGAGAGATAGGTCAAGTTCACAATATGCAATTTCATTCTGAAAAGCTTCTAAAACATAGGTAAAAATGATTTAGTACTTCCAGGTGCACTGTACTTCTTGGCAGAAAAAGTTAATTCCAGGTGTGTAATCTCCTAAAGAAATCTGTTGTCAAAGCCGGATAAAACCATCACATTAGAAAAATAGAAGTTCACTCGTGAACAAAGTACAAGGTATGGCTAGGAAAACCCTCTGCTCCTTGCAGAAATTACAGCATAAAAGTGAAACTCCCTTTTACTTATGTAAACATTGCTTGATTTTGGGCATCATTTCAAAAGAGGTAGAGCTGAGCATGCACGAGCATATAGAAATATGACATATTCTTGGTGGGAGGTTTGGGGTGGGACCCGAGTGCCAAGCCAGACTCTAATACACAGACAAAGGAAGAAAGAAGATGCATTTTATAGCTTACAGATTTTTTTTCTTCTTTTTTTTTTAAGCAGCGGACCAACCAAATAACTCAATCGGCAACAACAAAACTGAGATGTGCCACACAGTGGAAAATGTTATAACAGCTTGAATAACGAGGAGGCCCTGGCAGGGGTGGGAATGCGGGGAGAGGGGGCGGGGACAGAGGTCCCACATTATGGAATATTTAAACTTCGTAATTCAATGCACATTTATTAATTGGTTTCTTTTTAAGAGACACTTATTTATGACAGGTTTATGAACAATATAGTATGTACAGAGCACTGAAGTTTTCCCATGACTTGTTTTTATTTCCATATGTTCAGATGAAATGAACATCACATTTAATAGTAGTACTAGCCGCTCTTGAAGTGTTTGCCAGTGCTACATCCCTTGGGAGTTGTTACCACCAGATTAATATCCTGTGGGTCACTTACTTTAAAAAAAACCACATTATAGAGGCATTATGTGATTAGATGTACTGCTTTTACAAGCGAGCTGGGGTGTGTGCTCTGCATCTGGGCTGGTGAGGCTAACGTATGAAGACCTCCAACCTGGAGTCTCTGAGAGGCCAAGGACTGTCCAGACACGGACGAGAGGAGAAAAATATGTCCTCCATCCATCCTCAGAAACTGCCTTGAAAACAGGATCTAAAGGGAAAGACTCACTTAGTCAGAAACAGGCCTGAACAGCTGGCAGGAACTGGCTGCTTCACAGAGGGAAGGGAGGTGCTCCCGGGTCCCCGTCAGGGCTGCTTGTCACCAAATGCTCACAGTAAATAACGAATCGTGCTCTTTCCGTGTTATGCTCTCAACACAGAGTCCTACCAACGGTAAAGTATTTTACTTGCGAATTTAAAATGTGCTCCTTATTCTTCCTTCAAACATTTTCCAATCTGGGCATTGGGCAGACCACCCAAAACAACAGGAAATGTGCCTTTTGAATGAACAAGAGGAATTTGCCGTTGGCTCCAAGGACACCCTGGAGTAGGATGCCCAGCATTTCCTGCAGGAGTTTCAAATAGCATCAGGTGCAGAGGCTCCAGGCAACATGGAAGCATCAGTCATCATTTACGGTCCACTACTGATTATCTGTAAGGAGATCATTCATTTAGGCTTCCCTCAGACTGGGCCCAAAGAGGCTTCAGGCTCCCATCAGAGGGAAAAGACTCCAAAAGGCATCCAGGTGGGACACTGAGAGCTGGACAACCATGTGGGAGGTACATCGTAGGTATTTCTGGTTACGTTCACAGTCAAATAAAAACCATGCTTTCCTTTATTAGAGCAAATCTGCAATGCTTAACTTATCTTTTTAATTGTCCTGGACTTTTACAAATACTGAAATGATTGTTTTAAAAATAAAGTCATTTTGGGAAACCTGGGTGGCTCAGTTGGTAAATGTCTGCCTTCAGCTCAGGTCATAATCCCTGGGTCCCCAGATGGAACCCCACGTGGGGCTCCCTGCTCAGTAGGGAGTCTGCTTCTCCCTCTCCCCTTACCCCTCCCCCCATAGTGTTCTCCCTCTTTCATGCATGCAAGCGAGCTCTCTCTCTCTCAAATAAAATCTTTTAAAAAAATTAGTAAAGTTATTTCGTTCAGTCCTTCCAAGTGTCCGATGGGTATGTTCTGGGAAGTTTTTTTTTATCAAATAAAAATTGAATTTGTCAATTGTAAAGTTCATTTCACTATGTAGAGGAAGAATTTACTAGGAGTCGAGGCTGTAGGAGATGCACTGGACAACAGAAATAGTGTCCTGATGGGTTTGCCAAAGCAGAAAATTCCTGTTAGCCTCCCTGTAAGTACATGACTTCTCAGTTTTCGGAAGAAGATGAGGTCCCAGAGCAAAGAGGCATCTCCTGTGGTTGCTTTTGAAGCCCTGCTTACAGGTTTAAGCGGTGAGGATCACAAGCCTTGCAGCCTAACCGCAACCACGCAGGCTTGCCCATTACTGTATTTTTTAACCTGAAGCAACAGGAAAAATGTGGAAGTGAGAAAGGGAGTGCTGAAAAGATGAATCATACTCTTCATATTCTGTTCTGCCACTTGCCACATTTCTAAAATGCCAAGATTCCCAATCTCAAGAGGAAGCATCAATCTTTTACTCTATTCATCTCAAGACAAAGAACTAATAATTCTCAATGGCTGAAAAATTACAAGAAACAATATCCAGTTTCTTGCCTTTGCATCTTTAAACTGACAACAGGTGGAGATCACTCCCGAATGATACTGACTTAGACACTTGGATCCTGCTCCAAACTGTAACATCCAGAGTGTGTCACAGATCTTCTCTGTGTCTGTTTCCTTATCTGTAAAATTTTCATATTACTTGCTGTCCAATTCACAAGGTTCATGAGAAAAATTAAGTGAGTGCATGACCATGAAAATAGCTTCAAGAATATGAAGCACCCAACAAATTCAAGGAACTCTACCAGTTACAAAGATGATGATGACAATGAGAGAGAATGTAGGTGGGAATTGTGTACATTTATGAAATTACATTCAGTGTTTGACATTGGGAATTTTTATATTTTGGGACATCCAGAATTGGGTTACTGATAAAAATTTATGAGCACACGGTGATCCTTGAATGCAATATGTTTTAAATATATAATGTACACTTATCAAAAGAAAATTAATGATCTGCATATTTCTGCATTTACTAGCGCTGCCGAAAGTAATGAAGATATTAATGCAAAGTGCACAACAGTGTGCACATATCTGGAAGTTATCTTTCACTGCTTTGCCTACACGCATCACCTCCTCTTGAACAATTCCTGGGAAAGCCTGGTGACAGTCACCGTTAAACCTTTCGTCTGAGATTCAGTCCTGTCCTATTCAAGTGCTGTGGTTTCTGTCAAAAGGTGAAACAAACGTGCTCCTCAGTAGCATCACCCCAGAGATTTTACCTTTGACCCTCTGGGTCAGCCTCAAGTGGCCACTGAGCCATGGAAGGATGAAAAAGAGGAAGAGTACATCACTGTGAGAACTAAAAATATGTCCTAAAAGAAAGTCTAGATCTCCTAGAGTAAGATACAGATTTAATTTTGCAATTATCAACTGCTGCCCTATCAAACAAGCCACTGCACTATAAAATACTTCAAATCTGTACATATCTGTAAATATCCACAGTGCCCTCCCTCCACCATCTAAGGCAAAGGAAAGCATATTGATTTTCCTGCAAACTTCCATATTTTCTTTTAGGTTGACTAGCTGGAAATCTGCTATCTAAATAGGAAGCTAAGTCCTGCTTAGGTAGCTAGAGTTGCCAGCAGAGCTTTAATTGATAAGACAGTGAAGGACAAAAGCACTAATTCAAACTGATATGCAGTTTGAGTTAGGGGGTGTCTTCTTGGGGCCACTCTGAGGGGACAGCAATTACTTACCCTCCGCCTTATTACTCAGACACACAAAATAAGGCAAAAGCAAGAAGAGCAGTGCTCTCCATGGAGAAACGAGAATGATATATTCTGGATGGAGGGATTTTGATTATCCCTGTTTCCAGATAAATAAACAGAGAACCATAACGCCTGGATCACTCTGTGACAGGAGGGTGGTAGAAAGCCTGTGCCCTATTTTCTGGTCTACTTTTGATATCCTGTGCTAGACTTCAGAATACTTGAAATCCTCTTGCTTTCCTCTTTTTGCCCATTATACTCCTTGTCTCCAGTGGGCATTTTCAACTCTGGCTGCGGAGGCTGTGATCTGTGCTCTGAATGTGAGGACCCCGCGGACTAGGTTTGCTAATTATCCTAACTCCCCCTGCTGGTGGGTTTAACTACAACCCAAACTCCAAAACCTCCTCTCAAATGAACAACTAAAATATTTTCCAACCTAATCCACATAGTAAAAAAGGAGGCCCAAAGAAGCAAGAAAACTTTAAAAGAAGGGGAATTGTATGTGAGAATATGTTCTCACTGTAATATAAAGAAAATTGGAGGTTGTATATTATTTCTAAAGCTAGCCTTTGTGATTAGATTTGTAAAATAAAAAATAGACTCGTTGGTCTAATTTTCCCCTTATTCCCACACCTCTTTTCATTTTTGCGGTTTGTGATATTTCCCTTTGTCTCTAAGCTCTAGACTTCTACTTAATAAGTACCAATAAAGATTGGATGTTATCCTTAAACAGTGGTAGCACTCCCCACCTGCTAATTGCTTTATTTGTACTTACTGTTTCCGTCCTCTCATCGACAGGGGCTTTAGCATAAAGGGCAATGAAGTAGAACGTGATGAGGCGAAGAGGAGGCAGCCGAGTGAATGCTTCTGTAATTACACAGTAGCCTGAAGTAGCTCTTCTCAAATCAAATTATGAGCCTGGATTACCTAAAACTCTCAGGACACAGCCTGGGTTTCCATTTGTCTGTAAGTTACTGTCGACAAGCAGCTCTCTTTCCTCTTGCCTTCATTCTTCACAGAGATTATCAAAGCTCCAATTCCAATGTGATATTCCCAAAGCAATGAGATGTCGTGAATGCCATTTTCTTAAATGACTCACCTGACCCTGTGTGTTTTATAACTTATTAAAAAATATTTTTGAGAATTTTTTCATGTTTATAACCATCTTTGTGATTTGCATATCAAAGTTTCTTCCCAGCTGAGCTTGTTCATGGTTTTTTGGCAAATATTTATGCTTTATCAACATTCCAACCACCCATAAGACAGCTGGAAGAGGAGTCGTTAGGAGTCGTTAGTCGTTAGTCGGCACTGTTTGGGGTTTGAACGCCTGATCATTCCCTTGGAAATGTACACTGCACTGGAAATAACAGAGTAATAAAAGGACCAGACTTGAGGTTAGGCCATCTGGAATAGACACTTAAGTCTGAGAGTGACTAGCTGTGTGGCCTTGAACCAATCAACTTCTCACTTTCTCTACCTGAAACCCAAGGAGATTGAACTGGATAATCTCAAAGTCCCGTCTAATTCCGTGGTTCTGTATATTCATAGTATTACATGGATAATGTACACAAGAGACTTAATACATATTTGACTGCAGTAGCTAAGCAAAGTAAAATCATCTCTTTCTTAAACAGTTTAAATGATTATTAAATCAAGATTTGGTGTGTCCAAAATCAGGTCAAAAGCAAAAGTGCTCACTGTTGGAGAGTTGATGGCTCCTGGAAAGAGGGCTGGGTTCATGGCTGAGCACTGCCAGGCTCTGAATGGAGCTGGGTCAGTCCAAGCTTTAGAGAGGGGTGGGCTAGATGATTTCCAAAGTCATTTCCCACATTGAAATTGCGGCTCAAACAGAAAAAAATTTAAATCATGCCATTCTTGTATGGAATATGCAGTGCATTTTACTCTATATTCTTAAAGAAAATGGATATTGGTCTGAATAATTATGAAACAAATATTCTCTGTTCCATATTACTCTATATTGAAGAATTCCCAGTTGGTTTACAAATATGGACTTAAAGTGGGCATTATCTCAGAGAAGATGAATAAGAACACAACCATCACAAAAGTAAGAGACTTTTTTAGATATGGTCGTCATAGTGATATATTCTGACATCATGTACCAATTTGTTAAGGTGACTCTTAGCTACTATCCAAAAGATAATGAGATTTTTATTTTTATGGCTAATATTTTAATTTCAAAATCACACCAAAACCAACTGAAAATATTGGATGTCTATTTTTTAAAAAGCTTTAAGTTTCCCATACTGAACCCCCTTTTAAAAGCCACTCATTAGCTAAAATGTTACAAAATAAGCTGAGTTTTAAATTGATTCCACTTGAGAACTAAAAGACTTAGTTAACGATGCAAATTTAATTTACTTTTCCATATTATTATTCTTAATTTAAAAATTATAAACATAAGTGTTAGCACCTTCTAAGTACTTTCAGCACTTACTTGAAATGCAAGCTCTATCCATAAGAGCAAGCCACCCAACCAGCTAGATGTAAATAGAGCTATTCGATGCATGAAATGACAATGGCCCCAATATGGACATGATCCTTGTTGCAGAACCCTGCTGTCCTTTGTGAGGTTAACCAAGATGGATGGGCAAAAGAACATCAATTGGGAATGCATTAAGTAAGCAGATTACCAGAGAATTTAGAACTTCGAAGCACACAAATTATACACAAGGTAACAAGAATTTGATTTCTGGTATTTTAAGTCAAACAGGAAGACCTTATTCCAGAATTTTCCTGGAATATTTGAAAAAGTTTTAAATCTATTTCACAAAACTTGAAAGTTTACAAGAATATTAAGATTAGCCCACTTGGAGTTTGCTCTTAAGCATTGTTTCCCTCTTTAGCTTGTGGTTGCAGTAGGAAAAGTAAGTTTTATCAAGAGAATTACATATTATTTGTCATTTTCCAATTATAATATCCTTTCTCTTCTATCTCATTTACTTGCCATTAATAATATTACATCTGACCTTTTCACCTCATACAGGTGAAAATTTATATGCATGTGTGTGAATTTACAGTATGTATTTTATACACATTTAGTATGTATTTTACACACATACATACACATACAATACAAAAGGAAGTATTGTTTGGTTTCCTGGCTGTTCTTTTTAAAAAAACAATATTGCTTTTTGTGCCTCCATTTCCAGTTCAGAATTGACTCTCAAAACTTTCTCCTAAATAAGCCAATAAAATATGCTTAAACAGAATCATGGCTACACACCCTGTATCTAAAGCTAGGCTATGCTTGCAGTCCTGGTTCTACTCTCGTATGTCTGATAGCTCTAGAAAATTGCTTAGCCTCCCTGTGCTTCAGTTTCCTCATCTATGAAATGAAGATGATAAAAAAAAATGAAGATGATAATGGCATCTATTCATAGGATTATCGTAAAAATTAAATGAGTTTACATGTGTGAAAAAAATTAGAATACTACATACCACATACAAGCATTAGACAATTAAATATTATTATTACTATTGACTTAATTTATACTACAGATATCTATGATTAAACTAGTTTCTTCATTAAAGATCTTTCAACTGTATTAAGAATGTAAAATCTCATATTCCATCTTTCCCTTTACTGCCACCATTCTCCACTAGAATACAAGTTTTATCAATGTTATTTTCCATGAATACTTATGCCAAGGAAAATTCTCAACTTGGTTATAGAGAGGCACTGTCCAATAAAACTTTCTTTGACAATGGAAATATTCTATATCTGTCCTATCCAATATAATAGTGAATACATCCACCTAATGAGCATTTGAAATGTGGCTAGTTTGATCAAAGTGAATATTTAATTACATTTAATTTGTTTTTTTAATTTAATTTTATTTTTTCAGTGTTCCAAGATTCATTGTTCATGTACTACACCCAGTGCTCCATGCAATACATGCCCTCCTCAATACCCACCACCAGGCTCACCCAAACCCCACGCCCCTCCCCTCCAAAACCCTCAGTTTGTTTCTCAGAGTCCACGGCCTCTCATGCTTCATCTCCCCCTCCGATTTCCCCAATTCACCCTTCCTTGCCTTCTCCCAATGTCCTCCATATTTTTCTTATGCTCCACACCTTTAATTTGAACTTGAATTAAAAGAGTCAGGGACGACTGGGTAGCTCAGTCATTAAGCGTCTGCCTTTGACTCAGGTCATGATCCCAGGGTCCTGGGATGAGCCCACATTGGGCTCCTTGCTAGGTGGGAAGCCTGCTTCTCCTTCTCCCACCTGCCCACTCCCCAGGCCTGCCCCGCTTGTGTTCCCTCTCTCGCTTTGTCTCTATCTGTCAAATAAATAAATAAAATCTTTAAAAAAAAAAAGAGGGGGCACCTGGGTGGCTCAGTGGGTTAAAGCCTCTGCCTTCAGCTCAGGTCATGATCTCAGGGCCTCTGCTCAGCAGGGAGCCTGCTTCCCCCTCTCTCTCTGCCTGCCTCTCTGCCTGCTTGTGATCTCTCTTTCTGTCAAATAAATAAATAAAATCTTTATTAAAAAAAAAAGGGTCAAAATGGTAAATAGGGCTACCGTATTGGACAATGCCATTACAAAGCATTTTGGAGTCACACTTAGTCTTGAATGCATGGTCCTGACATTTACTACCTCTATGACATTTAATCTCTTAGAGTTTCAGTTTCTAAATATGTAAAATAGAAAGAATAATGCCTATTACTTAGAATAAATACAATAAAATTTGTAAAGGGCCTGGTATAATACAATTTATAAATATTAGCTTTTCCAAGTCTCTCCCCTCCTTTAAATTGGTATTATTTGGACAGAACAGCTCTTAGAAGGACCAGACACAAAGCAGAGAGAACCTTTTAGCTCTTTTTAGATTTCAAAATGAAAAGCACCAGCCCCTCCAGGTTCTCACTTGCTCTGCTGTAACTATTCATCTTGAGTGGAAATGTGATGTTTGGTTTTGACACAGACCCCTGAAAATGCCTGCGCATTCTCTCAAAAGGCACAAAACCAAACGAATCCTCAGGACCCTCTCATAAGCATGGGGATGCCAGGGAGGGTCTCCAGCATGCTGTGGTCACAGGGAGCCCATTTGTACATACTCTGCTGCACAGCGGGCCACAATCCAGGCAGCCTCTTATTGTCTCTGTCAAAAATCTTCATCAATAAACTGATCTCAAATAGCTGGGGGCTCCCGGGAGAACCTCCTTGTATTGAAAACTCCTCACAATTACATTTCTAAAAGGGGGTGAAGAAAGGGGCTTCATGGAAATAGAAGTATAGTCTCTTTCAGTACCTTCAAGGATGTGCTCATAAAGGTAAAGGGTACACAACCTGAGGGCAGATATGAGCAGAAAATCACAACCCCAGGTCTATTATGAAGAACTTTAGAAACACAGATTGCAATATTAGCATTCCTAAGAGTGGGACTTGATTTCAAAAGAGTAGGATGGGTCCACAGAAACTTTCTCAACAACCTTAGCCCTTTTCCGAATTTATCCTCTCTGCTGAGAAAACCTCCTACCATCAGGCCTTTATTTGATGCTTTACAGATTTTAACCAAGTTGGCTCCTTACCAGGTCATGAGCATAAGACTTTCTGAACATCCACACCTTCATGAGAATAACATATCATCATTATTATAATCCAAAAACAGGAGAGACCACACAACTATTCAACCACTATATATTATATGCCAGGTAAATTGTGGTGGGGATGCATTGATGGGAAATATTGATTTCATGCAAGTCTAGGCTAGTGTATATCCAAAAGGAAGAAAGCACACAAATAAAAAGATGCCCAAATTATGTGAAACAGCATGATGCTATGGCAAAAGCAGTGGCCTGGGGTCATAAGACCCCTTATTCAACACTCAGTGACTGTGGGATTTGGATCCAGTTACTTGATTTTTTTAAGCCTTGATGTCTGTAATGTGGGATAATACTACTCTATTTTGAAGATTATGAGGATTAATTAGATAATGCATAGAGTGCTCAGCACAATAACAACCACAGGATTATAGTCAACAAAGATTTGTCTTTTTCACTCCTTAGATATTTCAAAATGATATCATGATCATTCCATTTAGCATCCACAGCTAGCCCAGTGTATGCAAAAGTGTTTACTTAACCTTTTATCCAGATTTTGGAAAATGAATTAATCATATATTAAGCCAGGATACCAATCTCAGCAAACTTTGATGAAGATTTGGAATTTGCACTCCTAGGCCTCCAATAAAGTTCCTGTAATAAGGATTTGATTTTCCCCCGATATATGAGTTAGAGGAACAAGACATCCATAATATAGGCTTGCATACCATTTGCCTAGATTAGTACAATTTCTACACCAAAAGGCCGGTTGTCGCTGTTACCAAAGAGATCTTCTCCACTGAGCGTTTTGACTACATAAAACCTCTTCTCCAGACCTTCCTACGGCATTACAAATAGGAAAGAAGGCCCTTGGGAATGGCTTCTGAAACCTCTTCTGGGTCACAGTTATGCCCAAGGAAGACCCCACTTCCTGCGTTGCCATCTGCATCCCTTCACCAACTTGTTCATGCCAGCTTGACCATCACCTTATTCCTCCACTCCACAAGCTCACCTCTGAGTGTGCTTCACTGCAGTAGAATTAAGCACAGAGTGGAAAGAATGGGGGGAGGAAAATGATTTTCAGGCCCGTCCAACTCTGTAACGTCATGATTTCAAAGTTATAAAATCCAATTTTCTAAATCTTAATTTCCCCACCGTCCATCATAGCCATTCTATCTTTTTCAACAAGTACCAAAAGGAGAATGTACATCCTGTTCCCCTCTGTACACCTGCCTCCACAAAGTCTTAGTCAGAATATAAAGTAAACCTTTTTAGTTTCTCATTACTTAAAACTGCAATTTACAAAAATTCTTCCTGATCTTTACCCACTTCACTTGCAGAGCACCCGAGCTCAGTGCTGAACATGTAATTAGCACACCATAAATACCTGTTAATTGACTGACAATGCTAATATGATTCATTCTTTTCATTTCACATACTTACTCTGTGTTTTACCTGTTGTCTATTTATCTTCTGTGCTACTTCCATTGTTGTTTTCTCTAAAACTACAAGCTGCAAAGTGTAGGAGCCATGTTTCTTTGACTCACTGTGGATAATGGGCTGGAGAGAGATGCTTAAACAGGCTTTTCAATTGATTGATTAATAGAACGATTGATGGATGGATAGAGGAAAGGGTGAATGCATTACAGCATTCTTCATTTGCTATTCCAACAGGCTAAATTTACCAAAGGGGTCCCACTCTACCCCTCCCGCCTGAACAAAGCACCAGAGGTAGGTTAGTGAGAAGGGTCAAGGAAGAGCCGTCCCTACCACACACAATAGAGAAGGGCATCTTGCAGAGGCTACGGCTGCTGTTTCTTTCACTAATTGCTGCAAAATATCTTTTGAGGCAAGATGGTTATTTTCCATTATTTCTTGGTCATTTTCTTACAACAACTTGTATTTTTTTGTTATAAAAGGAAAAATTCTAATAAGCACTATACTTTCTTTTTTTAACCCCATACTTTTTAACTTTGGGTCTAAGTACAAGGGAGTCCTCTGCCATTGATGACTTATCCATTCATTTTCTAGGCCAGAATATATTCAGTCTACAGATAAACTTTGATAAACCTAAAAAAGAAAAGTGAGACACAAAATACTTAAATCTTTAAATTGCCAGATTTAATTTAGATTAATATTAATTTCAAGCCCAAACTAAGGAACTGGAGCTCAAAAGTATTAATTTTTTTTCTAGGTTTTTTCAACCAGTTGGAGGAATGCACAGGACTAGACACATGGAAGCAAATAATAGATCTCAGGGTTTTCATGAATTCTAACTAGAAATACAGAGTCATGTCTCTGTTCATGTTTATCTCCAGCAGTGCTATGTGTAACACGCAAGAGGAATGTGTTTCTTCAGGGGATATGCCCTGTGAGCATTCTGGGGCACTAGCTAAAAATCCATTACTCTCTCTGCCACTCAAGAAAATGCATCAGAATCTAATAAATGAATAAACTAGAATATAGTCAAATTTATTTTTTAGTTGTTTTTTCATTCATTTATTCTGAAGTATATATTCAGTGCCTACCATGTGCCAGGGATTGTTCTGGGCTCTGTAGATACACAGATGAGAAGATATACATTTCCCTGCTCTCATGAAGCTTATGTTTACATAGTTTGGCCCTTTCTTTGCTAGCAATTAATTAATTGCATACAGTACACACTGATGTTGGTCATTCCTTCTCTCTGGCTCCTTAGCACTGTTCTCTGGGCTATGGAGAAGACAGACAGAAGGAGGATCTGAGCTAATGGAGGGATCCTCAACAAATTCTCAACATCCATTATGGAGGAGAAACTAGGCAGGATGGTGCCTGTGCCCTTCCCTTTGACACTGGGACTACCATCTAATATCACTCTATGATCACTCAAGATTGGCCCTTAATTGAGACTATCATGATATGACATGGTAGAAGAATATTTCACAATAGATTGATATTAGATTGCTAAGAAAAAAGCAGTTTCTAAAACATTACATGCAGGACAATACCCTTGTGTTAGAAGAGGAAGAGTAACCATGCACAGTAAAAGGCAGCTAGAATACACAGCAACGCATTGGCAGTGGTTAGCTCTGGTTAGGATGGTGGGTGCCATGCACGTGTGAATGCATGTCAACACATATGTGTGTGTGTGCTTTTCAATGTTTTAAAAAATGTCTACGATGAAAATGTTTACTAAATTCTCTAATCATAGGGAGAATAATTTTACTCCTCCTCCCAGAAAGCTACATCAGGTATTACTCAATGAAGGGCAGGTTCCAATGACAGAGGAACCAGCCTCCTCCTATCAAGGTGGCTTCCTTTTGTAGATTATGGGGTGATAGTGTTTGGGCTTGTCCACGCTTGGAATAAAGCTTTGAAGTTTTTCTTGTCAAATTTCACTTGAACCTATTAACCAGCAGCACGCCAATGACCATAATTTTTAAACCCTGCTATTAGGTATGGTGCCTGGGTGGTGTTTCATCACCTATGAATAGTTGATTTTCACAATAAAACTTATTCTACTGAAATAAACTATACCTTCTTCACAAATGTCATCAAAAGAAACTTATCACAATGGTATCAAACATAAGACCTTTCAACAAGTAACATTTTTTAAGGGGGGAGGTGCACACAGATTTCTGAATCAGCCAAGATGTTATCCTCACTTGAAATATACATGTTAATAAGAAAGAGCCTGCTAAGAGCATTGATATGGCCTACCTTCTGTCATCTTAGTCTGTTTCTTCCAAACTGAATCGCCCTCCTCCCCTCCTTGGAGAAAGTACAAGGCCATTCACCAGTGGAGAGAAAATAAACGTGTAAACTCAGAATCAGCTTGTCACAAATTGGCAACTACAGTTAATGGTTAATTATCTGCAAAGACTTCAGTCTTGTCACTTTTCAATTTTCTGGTCAGCACCTAACAAAAGGAATCAACTGTAAATAGTAAAATAATTTTTCGGGTCTTTGTAGAGCTGATTCTCTCTAAAGCTCTTGGAAGAGCTTGCTTTTCTTTTGTGTGTGTGTGTGTGTGTGTGTGTGTGTGTGTGTGTGTGCGCGCGCGCGCGCGCGCACGTGCGCGCATCTGTAAGCTAATATCATTCCTTTACTTCTATATAAGAACTAAGAGCACCTGCACACTTAACCCACATCCTAACCAGGAAAATATTTTGTAAAGGAGTACTGTTTTTCTTAAGCACAGATCTAGGTGCTCTGAGTTTCTGCTGCTATTCGTCTGTGCTGAACGGCACAAAGAGGACTTAAGCCTCCCAGTTAGAAAGTTGTGTTTGAGAGTTAGTGTGAGATTTGCTTCACCCGTGTGAATTACCTATGGATAGGAACAGAATCGGGGAAGATGATATGGAGAGCTAATAGAGAGTCAACATTAAAGATGTATGTGTGGATAGTTCAAATTAGGAACTGGCTCCTTTTAGAACAGCATCTCCTAAGAAAAGAGAGTTTGAGTTCATCTCCCTGCTCCTGGCTCCCTTACCTCTGAGCGTTTTTGGAGGGTGGGGAGCCAGGGGGGCCAGAAATGCTGACCTTAATTAATGGAAGATCCACTAGACCCCAGGCAAGGGTTTGGGTCCCAGGCCCGGATCGCCTCCTGCGTCTCTCCCGGGAGTAACAGCGAGCGGGCTTCATTACTGGCAGCTGAGGGGAAGGGTCACTGGGAATGGATTTGCAGGGCTCTCATTGAGCGATCACTCCATGCTGAGAGGAGCTGGCCGTGCTCTCGGACACCTGGTCATTAACATTGCTAATTAGCAGCCATTAATCAGGGCGCTCGCTTTTTTTTGTTGTTGTTGCATGTCACCGGCTCAGAGGAACCAAGTGAATAAGAAGATTGTTTCATTACCTCCACAAGAGGTGGAATGAAAGCAGTTCCCATCAGCTCAAGAAGAGATGGATTAAGGGAAAGGAAAGGTTAGACGACAGTTAGAGATGAGCTGGGGCGGAGGGGTGGGGGCAGAGAGGGGCCTGGGGACCTGAGGAGTTTGCTCAGGGAAAATCAGTCACCTATAATTAATGGAATCTTCTGCTACCTAATTCTAATCACCGTGTGAGCGTTCCTCCAACACCAAATTGTTGTACTTGAAGAGCTTTATTTCCTTCTGGTAGGGCAGAGAATTATCTTTAAGTCACTTTCATTCTATTCGGAACTCAGTAAGTTTTAAGTTTGGCATTTTCTGCCTTCTCATTCTAACTTCATTTTTTTTTCCTTCTAAAAGATTATGACATAATTTAAATTTGTAAGTAGTTATAGTTGAAGCACTTTGAGAACATCTTCACTATTTTTACCCAGATGGATACATCCAATCAACAATCAAAGAGTAATAAAAAAATAATAATTCTGCAGGTCTAGAATGGAAATAATAAAAAGAAGCAGTTTATTCTTACTCCTAACTGCCCCTCAAAGGCAATAGGGAATGAAAAGACTCTCTGCTGATTTGTAGATGATACTGAGAAGGGTAACATGTCATTAAAAACTGCTAAATATTGTGTGTGTGTGCGTGTGAGAATTGTTTTGGGGTTTTGTTCACTCAAATGCAATGGGATGAACAAGTTTTCATGGAGCCTTTTCTCTTCTGGAATGTGGGGCGTCTTGTATGTATAACACATTATATTTATTTTAATTTCCGGGAAATGGAAATCTTAGTAAAACTTTGCATATCCCAGTGTTGTTGTCATCATCATCATTTTTTTATCTAGGAAAAAAATAGTGAGAATACTTATTTAATTAGCAGTTAGTTAGCTGCTATGAATTCATTCATTTATTTATTAAATTGTGTTCATCCGAGAGCTGCAAAGCAGATCTCCCCAACTTCCACGGAAAGTTCTTTATTAAACAGTGAGCATTTCATCCAGCATTTTGCTATGTTTCTGCTCTGGATTTCTCTGTAGTGGGTTACAAAATATGGTTTGCAGTGGCACTAAGTGACGAGGAAGCAGAGATTGCCTAAGTATTTATTAGTGTTGTGGCTTCATTTGGACATGTGTAATAAATATACATTTGCACATATAATGTGTACCCCTGCAAATTTCAAAGCAAAATTATTCATTTAATGTGCCCTACATTTCCAAACAATAAAAGGCGAAACCTGTTTTTTATGTACTAATTTGCTCTGTTTACAAAGAACTATGAAGTTGTTGTGGGGGAAGGAAGCAAGTATGTAAAACTAATCTGAGGAGCATTTCAATTAGGTTGGAAATCCGTAATATGATTTCTAGGACTTCATGGGAAAGTTGAACGCTCAAGGGGAAATTACACAAAGAACAGCTGAGAAAAAGTTGCATTCTGGCACAGAATCATGCAAATGGGGCACATTCTTCAGTTTTCTCATGACGGATTGCCTCTGAAACCACTGAGCAAAGCTGCAGCAATGCTAATGAGGGGGATGCATCAATGAACAGTGTCATCCCAGGGGCTTCCAAAGGGGACAGGGGGGAGGGGGCCAAGAGGGAGTTGGAGGAGGAAGGAAGAAAGGAAGAAGAGAGAGAGAAAGCGGGGGACAAAAAGAAAGAAAAGAGAGGGAGAGCAGTGGAACTTTGAATTAGTGGGGCTAGGCCTGTAAAAAACAAAACTAATTTGGCAGGTAGGGATAGAAGGTACAAGATGAACAGTATTATAATTATACCCCTTTAAGATTTCAGAGATTTCAAGAAATGAAATAGAATGGGAAATAGAAAAATTTTTAAGCTGTCTGCCTAGTGAACTAAAACCGAAATTAAAGCTGGGAGCTACAATGCTTTAACCCAGAGGATAGCTTGCAGTTTCTTTATTAAGGATTCTAGACTATAGAGGAAACGACTGGGGGACCATTTATACCAGGAAAGAAAAAAAGTAGCACTTTTCAGTCTTGACTTTTTTGTGGTTCCAGATTTGCCATTTGAATATTTAAAAAAAAAAATTTGTAAATGCATGGATTTGTAGCTCATTTACCACAAATGAAAGACAGTTTGCTTGTCATTCCAAGTGTGTTTTGAAAGATTTTTTATCTTTAAACGCATACATACAAAGATCAGTTTTTTAAAAAGAATCTCCCTCTTGAGATTAACAAATGATTACCTTCATAGAGATCTGGGAGCAAATTCCTCTTTCTCGAGTTGCCAAGAGCATACATACCACTTGCTTCCATCTCCACCTAGTGAATGCAAAAATTACTAATTTATTTTGCATTTTCCTTCAGTTCTGCGCCTCCAATGCCCTACATTTCTGATGGAACTCAAATCAATAGCTGTTTATTGAGTGCTTATGATTTTTAAGGTGCTTTAAAGTGTTTCCATAAAGAAATTTCTCAAAAATATGTAACACTGTTAAGTTTTAGGCCTTTCAAGGTGGTATTACGTTCCCAAACATTACAAACTAACTCGCTTTATAATAACACCACACTGAGCACAGCCAGTTTGGTATTGATGTGAATTGTGTGGTACACTTCCAAAATATCCCACTGAAACTTATTTAGTGCTTGTTCAATCAAAAGTATAGTTAAACTGTAGTTTTTTCAGTATCTTATTTTATTATCATCTGGTTTAAAAATGTAAACAGCCAACTGTGCTCCTTTTTGCTGGCACTGCCATTTCAGCTCCTTTAGCTAGGTAAATAAACACTGAAATAGAAAAAAATATGACTGGTAAATTTAAATTCCTTAATCAATGAGGAGTATATAAGGAACTCAGCTCTAACCCATCAATATAGCCTGATGTTAAAATAAGGTCCCTTTTATTCTTTTGCTTGATTTCAACCAATAGGAACTGCAAGATTCAGAATTAAAGCTGAAAAAAAAATCCCTAACTCACTCTATTGTATATTACAGTTCATATGGTATAGTTTCCAAGACCACCCACAGTTCTGAGACTGCCTAATGAAAGATTGTATCAGCTGCTGTACCTAATGACAACTAGATGAGTTAAGAATAAAGTGTTAGCATTCATAGTACTTGTGGGCATAAAGCAGATTATTCACATCATTTCAAAGATAACCTTTGAAGCAAAATGCATTTATTCACATAACACATTTCTAACTAATCAAGTACATTATCTATTGAAATTAGCTTAAAAATTTGAATTTCTCAGATAAAAAATTAAAATCGATTGCAACAAAGTATCTATTAACATGTATTTAGACAATTTTAAATTATATATTAATGGAAATTACAATACATGCTTCTGACATCTCACTGTGTCATTTAACGGCATAATTATGAACAGCGTTATTCATTGGTAATCCACTATTGTCCATCATACACCTAAGAGATCCCAGAGTGTCTCAAAAAACTTACTCCCTGAAAAATCTCTAAAGAGAGAGAGAATATATTTGAACCATAAGACATCTGGAGTAAAAGCTGAGGCAGCGCCTCTCCTTGCTCCCCTGCCTTCCTTTGCAAGATGGGACATTTCTTTGAAGTCTCCCGTTTTGTTTATTAAATCCCTATGATTTACTCCACAAGATGGCTATGTTTGTTTTAATATAAAAATGATTTAAATTAGTATATAACTTGCCTGTTTGCTTTTTAAATCTTAGAGTAAAAATGACATTCCAGGAAGATGCACCATGTTAACTACCCCCCACCCCCTGAATACTGTTGTCCTGGGCAAGAGGGTTTAGCAGTCAGTGAGCCTTCCTTTGGGCTAAAGGACTCAAGTCTGATACCTGATTCACTGTGTGGCTCTGGTCACCTAATTCCCTTAGCCACTTCGGTCCTTGGCTTTCTTATGTGTAAAATGAGGGAGCAGATTAGGTGTTGGTCTTGAAATCTTTCCACTATGATGATGCTGTAAGCATTCTGATAATACATTTTGTTTTGTCAGTGGAGAAGAATGGCTACCAAAAGATTAATGTAGATTAACTCTATGAATCTTTTCCAATATGAGTATTTTAAGAGCACATGGCCTCCATATGTGAAATATAAAAATAAAAACCTACTTTCTGTTTTGGTAAATTTAATTCTCCAAAATTTTAAATATAAAAACCTGGAAAAAAATGCCCTGCTTATATTTCCTTTTGTTTTTGCTTGTTCAGTAAAACCATGTTTAATTGGAAACAAGTAATCATAACACTTTATCAGTCAAAGTTTTTTCTTGGAGAAAAATTCCAAAAGCAAGTTGTAGGGGAAAAATCCAAAAAACCATATAACACATTTTTTTTCTCATTTAAAAATGTCTGAATTTTTTTATTGAGCTGTAATTAATGTACAGTGTTATATTAGTTTCAAGTGTACGATATGATTCAACAGTTCTATACATTCCCAGTGCTAAATTCTGTACAGATACTCACTAGACTCTGTGTCCAACACATCTACATCCTTAACTGTGACATTTTGGTTTCCAGCTCAGGTCCCAGAATCAGCCCTGGGTGGAAATCTTACCTTTATCATTTAGTTATGGAGTTATTCACCCTTCCTAAGCTTCAGTGCTCTCGTCTGCGAGATGAAGATAATAGTACCTTATAAAGTTGGGGGGGTTAAATGAGATAATAGATGCCAAGTGCTTATCACAGTGTTAGCCTAAGCTAAGTATTCCAGTAATGTTATCCCTTATTAATATCATTGCTGAATGGTGGGAATTTATTTTCCCCTTAACATTAAGGGCCCATTGCGAAGGTAAGACAGATATATGAAGTAAACCAGAGGTGTTACAATAGGAAATAATTCAGAATGTTTAGCCAAGTTTTGCCCAAATTATTTTCCAAAGCTGCCATCTTTGATCAAAAATAAAAAGGCTTCCATACATTCCCCCCTTCTGCATGATTGCACCCCTAAGCTGCTATTATGGCACTCAGCTTCTATGGATAATCCTGGATGCTGGCATGGTGACCACTCGACACATTCAGAATCAGTCACTAGGGACCCTGGTGAGGTTACCTTCTGTCTGAACTGACCATAAAACCATGTACCAGCATCCTCAGGCTCAGTCTGGCCAGGTTCACCATCGCCTTGGTGCCATGCCACCACTCATGTGTCCCTCCCTCCCAGGGGTCTTTTTCTTCCCAGATTTGGGTTTGTGCTCTTCACTCTTTCAGGAGTTCCCTACTTCTTTCAGTATCAAGTCTAAACTCGTTTGCATGGCCTTCCAGTCCCTTCCCTCTTCAGCCTCAATTTTCATCTTTGCCCACCACCTACCATCCAAGCCATGATGAACCACTGAAATTCTCAAAACTCCCTATATTCGCCTTTACTTCCAGGCCTTTGGGGTTCTTTTTTTTCTAGAATACTCTTTCTCTCTCTCACTCTCTCCTTGAACCTCCCCCTTCAGACTTCCCATAGCTAATTCCTCTTTGGCCTTAAGTTCTCAGTTTATATGGGATCATCTCCTGACTGCAGAAGATTTGGTTAGGAAGCTGCACATATGTCCCAAGGGATTGTAGTCCTCACATTTATTAGAGTCTTTTCAAATATTATTGCATATCATAAGTTATATGTTTGTCCTAACCCAAATAATAAATTCATTGACAGCAGGGGCTGTTTTACCACATGTACCCCCAGCCCTGAACAAAGAGACTTTCACATATTAAGTCCAATAAATATCTGTTAAACAGGTTTCTTTTCCATCTATCAGACTAATTCACATAATCATCTTCCGTGTCTAACATACAGCAGACATATTGATTACAAAAGTCATTTTTAATATATTGCACCAACATTAGGAACTGCCATTAAATGGCCAACTACAAAAGAGACAGGAACACATTGACACTCACCTTGCCCTACTACCTGAGAGGATAAATAAAGACATGGATGTTGCAGAGCAGTCCTTATAAAGCTACTAAATTCTGTTTCTATTGAGAAAATTTCTATTGAGAAAAAATGTGCTAGCTTATTTAAGTGTCATCAAGCTGTCATTTCACCCTAAATGCTGGAGAACATGGAGCATAGGAGACATAAAGAGTATACAACTAGAAGGAATGACTGGGATGATTTACATAACGAAGTCATAATTGGTTGTGTGGCAGAGTTTGAGACAAAAAGCTTTAAAAAAAATTGGTTTACAATTCAGAAAAACTGTGAGGTTTTCCAACCCCTGGACCTCTGACGTGTGTGTGTGTGTGTGTGTGTGTGTGTGCGCGCACGCGGCAGGGGAGGTGGGTAGTTCTCTTCGCTGTGTCTGATGACTCATACTCATGATTTAAGAAGTGTTCTTCTGGATCCTCCTCCCCCGTGATGGGGCCCAGGGTTTTAACCAGCCAGACCCCAGTGCACATCACATGACAGTGAAAGGAAATTTCAAAACCTCAGCTCAGACCACAGACACTTTTTTCTGGAATACCCATCTCACTTCTCTTTTGGTCTTAGGCGCATTCCACTTTCTCTAGATTTTTGACCCGAATTTGGTGCCCATTTTTGGCTTCCATTATGGATCCCAAAACTTGATTTTGTTCAAGTTTCCCCTTTGATGTTCTTTTAGAACTTTGGTTCCTTATGCTCAATGTTTGATGAATTTCACTACTAGACTCTAATTCCCTATAAGAATAGGGTTTTTTTAATCTCTCTTTTATTAGAAATATATATTTCATATACATCAAGAGCCAATTTAAAAAATAAAAAGCCATTCTCGAACAAAATACCCATGGTGGACTTTGACCATCCAAGCCACTTGCCACAGGATGGGCTGGTATTTCCCAAAGAGTGGGCCATGTAGCACATGTGGGCATGCCACCGACCCACTGGGCAAGCAGGTGACATGCTAGCATGGCATCAAATTCGAGCGGGCTGCAAAATGATTGAGAAAGTGGTTCTCTTGTAAGTTCTCTTTCACTCCTTCTGACTACACTAAGAACAAAGTCTCCATCCTAATCTTGAACACCTCTCCTATACCTTACGGCACCCTTAACACAAAAGAATTTAATAACAAGTATTTATTGGTTTACTTTGATACTTACGTTCTCTTTATGGCCTATGGCAACTGTTTACTATAATAGTAGTGATATTTTCATAGTAAATAGTTTCCCTCGTAGCCAAATTACATTGAAATGGTAAGTCCATTTAAAGAAAATATTACAGGTACAGGTAATGTGTTGCTATGACAAAAAAAAAAAAAGGTGACAATGGTCATGAATTGCTGAATTTTGGTAAACAATAAAAAATTTGCCAGAGCTGCAGATCAAAATTAGACTGAGGTATCAGTAATAGCTTAGATATTTTCTGATCCTCAAAATACCAGGTTTTCTTTAAATCAGCAATAAATACATGTTCATTAACTCTCTAAACATTTCTTAAGGACATTTTAAAAAAAGGAATCTCCTCATGCTTTCATCCCTGGCCCTTTCTTCCTCAAAACCATGAAATGATTGTTCCATAGACTACAGCACTCATGGGTCAACCAAAAAAAAAAAAAAAAGGATCCTTTAGTTCCATAATTACAAAAGGAATAAGCAGAACCTTGAGAAAACAAGTTGGTGTTCAAGAAAATAATTTTCATTGCCAGCACCTAACCACCGGCCTCTTTCTTAAGAAGACGATGAGGCCCACGGGGTAATAAAAGGCCCTATAGAACCGCATAAAAGTTCCACATGTGCTGCTCCCGGAGTGGCCTTCAAGGGGGTAAGGGCTAGCGGGGGGCAGGGGAACAGGGCTAAAAGCAAGACAAAAAAAAAATCTTGCTTCTGGAGAAGCAGTTCATGTCACACAAAAACCTAATTAACATGACAGGTTCCTGTTTGCAGAAGATCTCGTTATCACCGAACAACAACAACAACAATAACAATAATAATCGCAATAATAATAATATGAGCCCTAGCAGTTGGGGTTTCTGCAATTACAGTGTGAATTGCATGAGAGGATTATATGAAGTGCTCTTGGCTTGGAGGGGGAAGCAGGACGCTTCAGCTTGCAAGTCGCAAGCAGCTGCTCGGGGCCGTGCACCTGCCGGTTCCAAGGCTGTTTTCACCTCGAGAGGAAAACAGGCCCCTTCTCTTTCCCTTTCACAGCCCCCTCCAAAAACCACCTCTAAGAAGCGGGGAGAAAAGGGGAGAAAATGGAGAGTGGAAAAAGGCGGAAAAAAAAACCTAAAAAAGTTCCTCCGTATCAGCAAGGGCGCCCTCCCCCACTCTCCCAAGAGCCCGCCCCCCCCCCGCAACACTTTGTGAGAAAATTGTGGAGCTGGAGAGCAAAGGGGGAAAGGTAGGGGGTGGGAGGAGGGCGACAAGTGGGAGGGAATAACTTCATTCTAATGCAGCAACAGACAGAGCTCGATCTGATATTGGCAAAGTTTCAACGAAAATGGGGGGCGAGGGGGTGGGAGAAGAAAGGACTCTTTTACTGTTTCAGGCGTCTAAGTCTTCCCGAGGAGCATAAGCTCAGCTCGACATTCTGGGAATAGCAATGAGGCACACACAACAATCAAAACACACTAAATCTGTTTGATGATTCAAACACATCATGCATCTGCACCCACAAAATAGGACTTCAATTAAATAACCTTGCAGATTTGAACAGGAAAAGAAGGGAGAGCGTGAGGATTTTTAATTAGTAACTCGGAATACAAGCAGTTCTGTAAAAATTAGGTGTTTGCACTACACTTTATTCTAAAGTGAGTTGTAAGCGTGTACTGCTAAAGAGCATGGACAGCTCCTCCCTAACATTGGCTTGAAGTTGTGTTTTCCTTCCTTATCAAGAAGACTCTAAGAAGTGGCTTCAACTGGGCTTCTACCAAAGAAGGGGGAAGACTCTAGGTGAGGCTTTCTCCTACACATTCACACAAATGCATGCATGGACACAGACCTTTTCCAGTATTATGGAAAAACTTTTTATGTTTTTTAAAACAAAACACACACATGAACACACACACACTCCAAGAAAAAAATAAAAGTCCATATCTCAAACTGGGTCACTGTGCAAACTGCAATTTCTGTTGCCAAGAATTTTTACTTAGAGGGATTTCTATTTCCATGGTGGGGATAAAATATTTCACTACACAATTATTACTTAGTCTTTGAGCATATGACCTATCATATATGTTTGTATCCACACTATAGAATAACACACAGTTAGCTGTGAATGATGTGCTTGAGTGCCCCAGAAAAGGCCTTTTTTTGTTGTTAGGGAGATCCAGATTCGCTTATTTTCAGACTGACTTCCAAATAAGCTTGGCTTGGTCTCTGCTTGCTTTAAAAAAGTCAAAAGGAAATAATTCATATTGAAAAGTGGGAAAACGTTTGTAAGGCTCTCTCTTTGGACTCTTAGAAACACTTCACTCTTTTATTGAAAATTTATTCTATCCATCAACCTAAGCAGAAATTTGGAGAATTGGAAACAAGTTTTTGAAACTTCTTAAACAACAACAACAAAAAGCTCCAAATATATCAGTTATCTTAAAAAATATAAATAAAATCTATTTGAAATGCTAGCATCTTTTTCTCAACATGAATCTCTGCCATTAATACCAAGACAATTTAGTATAACAAGAAAGCAAAATTTGCAAATTAATAAGACATGAAAATTAACTAACTCATTCTTTAGAGTCTGAAAATATAAATGAATCACAGAAAGGGAGACAAGAGTTCAAGAGTAGGCACGTGAACATAAAATGTGTCATCACATTTAGATTTTCGAAGAGCAGTTTGGGCAATTTGATGGTTTGAACCATGGTGGCAGTTACCCTTTTTAGAAAGCATATAGCTTTGAGTCCAAAAGAGAGTTGAAGTGTTTCTATACACTAACAATGAAGTTGCAGAAAGAGAAACTTAAAAAACAACACCATTTACAATTACATTTACAATTGTGGCAGAAAGAATAAAATACCTAAGAATAGACTTAACCAAAGAGGTGAAAGACCTGTACTCGGAAAACTATAAAACGGTGATGAAAGAAATTGAAGACAACACAAAGAAGTGGAAAGACACTCCATGCTCATGGACTGGAAGAATTAAGATTTTCAAAATGTCTGTATTACCCAAAGCAATCTATAGATTCAGTGCAATCCCTTTCAAAACACCAATAGCATTTTTCACAAAACTAGAACAAAGAAGCATTTGTATGGAACGCCAAAATATCCCAAGGAGCCAAAGCAATCTTGAAGAACAAAGCTGAAGATATCACAGTTCCAGATTTCAAGATAACACTACAAAGCTGTAGTAATCAAAACAGTGTGGCACTGGCACAAAAATAGACACATAGATCGATGGAACTGGATAGAGACTCCAGAAATAAACCCACATATATATGGTCAAGTAATCTGCAATAAAGGAGGCAAGAATGTCCAATGGAGGAAAGACAGTTTTTTCAATAAATGGTGCTAGGAAAACTGGACAGCTACACAGCTACACGTGAAAGAATGAAATTGGACCACTTTCTTATGTCCTACAGAAAAATAAAATCAAAATAGTTTAAAGACCTAAATGTGAGATGTGAAACCGTAAAAATCCTAGAAGAAAACACAGAGAGTAATTTCTCTGACATCAGGCATATTAATATTTTTTCTGGATACGTCTCCTAAGACAAGGAAAACAAAAGCAAAAATAAACTGTTGAGACTACATCAAAATGAAAAGCACAACAAAGGAAACAATCAACAAAACAAAAAGTCTATTGAGTGGGAAAAGACATTTGCAACTGATATATCCGATAAGGGGTTAATATCCAAAATATATAAAGAACTCATACAACTCAACTCCCCCAAAACAAACAATCCAATTAAAAAATGGGCCGAGGCAGGGTGCCTGGGTGGTTCAGTTGATGGAGCATTCGACTCTTGGGTTCGGCTCAGGTCATGATCTCAGAGTCCTGAGATCAAACTCCCTGTCAGGGCTACATGCTCAGAGGAGAGACTTCTTGAGATTCTTTCTCTCTGCATCCCCCAACTTGTGTGTGCACACTCGCTCAGTGTGTGTTTGTGTGTCTCTCTCAAATAAACAAATATTTTTAAAAAATGGACAGAGGACCTGAATAGACATTCTTTTCAAAGAAGACATTCAGATGGCCAACAGACACCTGAAAAGATGCTCAGCATTACTAATCATCAGGGAAATGTTAATCAAAACCACAAAGAGATATCACCTCACACCTGTCAGAATGGCTAAAATCAGGAAGACAAAAAACAAGTGTTGGCAAGAAAGTGGAGAAAAAGGAATCCTCATGCACTATTAGTGGGAATGTAAAATGGTACAGCCATTTTATGGAAAATAGTATGTCGATTCCTCAAAAAATAATAATAGAAATACCATATACCCTAAGTGTTCATTGTTAGCTGAACGGATAAGGAAAATAGAATATGTATATACAATGGACTATTAGGTAGCCATAAAAAGGATGAGATCATGCCATTTGAGAAAACATGGATAGACCTAGAAGGTATTATGCTAAGTGAAATAAGTGAGACAAAAAAAGACAAATACCATATGATTCCACTCATAAACGTAATCTAAAAAAAGAACAAACAAAAAGCAGAATCAGAATTATAAATACAGAGAACAAACTGATAGTTGCCAGAGGGAAGGGAGATGGGGGGTTGGGCAAAATGGGTGAAGAGGAGAAGGAGTTACAGGCTTCCAGTTAAGGAATGAGCAAGTCACCAGAATAAAAGGCACAGCATAAGGAATATAGTCAATGATACCATAACAGGACAGATGGTAGCTATTCTTGCGCATATAGCACAGTGTATAAACTTGTCAAATCACTAAATGTACATCCAAAACTAACATAACACTGTGTGTCAACTATACTCAAACAAAAAGGAAAAAAAGTCATCTATTCACTTCACTTTAAAAAACAAACAAAGAGGGTGCTTGGGTGGCTCTGTTGGTTAAGCGACTGCCTTCATCTTGGGTCATGATCCCAGAGTCCCGGGATCGAGTCCTGCATCGGGCTCCTGGCTCCATGGGGAGTCTGCTTCTCCCTCTGATCTTCTCCCCTCTCATGTTCTCTCTCTCTCTCTCTCTCTCTCTCTCAAATGAATAAGTCTTTTTTTAAAAAATTAAAAAAATAAAAAAACGAAGAAACCAGAGTTCAAAAGGATTCGAGCCAGGGACATTAGATATACCCATCAGTCCCAGGGAAAATATGCCCATTTTAATAGTCCGCAAGCCTTAGTTAAAATATGAAGGAAAAAAAAAGATGGACGACTTTGTTAATCATGCACATGGAAATTGCCTGCACTCGTGGTAACTTGTGAATGTAGCAAAGTTCCGAGACTATTCCCATCACTCCTCAGCCAGTCTTCTCTTGGTAGATGGGTAAAGCTTTGCCTCCCAGTGCAGAAGGAAGCCAGATTTGGGGTGAGTTCTTCCCTGATGGACATGAGGAAGAGACTTCAACCTGGAAGGCATAAGTCCTGAGTCCCAGAGTCCTGAGTCCTGGTCTTAACTCAGTGTGGCCTTGAGGAAATAACTTGCTTTCTCTGACCTCAATGTTTTCATCTATGAAATGAGAGAGCTGAATCAATGCAGAGTTTCAGAAATGTCCTCTGTCCAAAATTTTGTGATTCTGTAGGTAGAACCGGATAAGACTGAAAATACATTTTGCACCAAGTGGTAGACAAAGAGATTTCTATTCCTTTCCCACTGCCACAAATAAAATCCCCAAAGAAGTGAATTCCCAATAATTCACGGCTTCCATAGAAGCTCCTCAGTTCAGCTAAGTAATCCCAAAAGAGTTTAAAAGAATAAAAGTAAATTGTCAGTTATGGAGTCCCTGGAAGTTTTGATCAGTCACTTGCTTTTGAAGCCCCAATATTTTTCAAGGTGCACCATGCAAGGTGAGGTTTCAGAATCTCAGTGGCAAATGTAGTAAAGGGCATTTATTTAGCCTGCTCAAAACTCCTTTCCCCAAACTCAAACCCCCATTGCAGAGTAAGACACTGCTACTAATGGGAGTGTGTCCTGTCCAGTGCTAGGAAGAAAGAAGTTGAAAACCATGGTGCCCCTTCAGCTCCCACTGAGCCAGATTTAATCTATCCTTCAAGCATCCACATTACTTCAAGAAGATTTTGCAGACCGTTCTACATGAATCCTTCTCCTTTACATATCGGTACCATAGAGAGTATAGCACTCATCCAACATTAGTTATGACTTGTGACATCTCATACTTTTATTTAACTTTTAAAGCAGAATTTCCTCAAATATGATATTACTTCGGGGTTCCTCAGTATGATTCTGTGGACAGAATCTAGTACATGCTGGATGAAACAAAGCTGAACAAATGTTAGGCAAATTGCCTCCGAGCAATGACTTAATAAATGGATGAACAGTGTGATACTCCATGTGATAGAGTATTTGGCCTGCATAAGCTTACTTTTTAAAAAAAGGCCTTTATCAAAAAGTATTCTCCAATCTGTCAATAAACAGGGTTTCACATAAGAATTAAGATCCAAAAGTTTGCTTATTCATTTGATCACTAATGCCACAAATATTTACCCAGTATCTGCTCATGTTAGGTACAGCTGTGCTAGGGGTGGAGTTATTAGATGAGTAATTCCCAGTCCCTTAGTTCAGGTGGAAGAAAAGGGATCAGGGGCATAGAAAACTTTTTTCGGGGGTTACATCGGAAGTGAGGATGGGAGGGAACTATCAAATTACTGATGTATGCATAACAACTCACCATCTATAAAGCTCTTCTCATTATTAATACAATACCTACTTTTTCCATTTCCCCTTGAGCACTTGGCAATATATGAGATATATGTGCTTTAATTTGCCCTTCTGAGAAGGCTTACTGTTCCTTTCAAGTTTTCCCATATATTTTTCCTATCTGAAATGCTTCCACCTTAACTTCAGATGAACATGAAAGGCAAATTAAGTTTGGGCCTCCCAGATATGTGTTCTGTTCATGCATTCCTTGGGGCAAAACTAGTTAAGCAATATCTATTAAATTCTTGAGGAAGGAATACAGTAATCTTTTTCAAAATAATAAGATTTAATCACCGAAAGCCAAATCTCATAAAATAAAGGCTTTTTTTGCTCCTGGCAAAGGTTTGATTTGGAATTCTTTGGTGGAATAACAACAGAGAGACCTTAGACCCTGGAAGGCGGCTAGCTTCACAAAAACCAGGTAGTTTTGCCTGACAAAAACCCTTAAAGACACTTCCCTGGAGGTAGGAGCAAGGCTCACCTTGTTAGCAAAGGGGTATTGTGACTCTTCTAACCTTCGTGGTAAGGTAACTTACAGCACATGTTTTAATCACAGACCATCCAAATGCATTGATAATAGCCTGAGGTGGATTGGGATCCCATAATATTTATACCATTATCAGTTCCACCTAGATGTAAACCTGATGGGTCACCCACGTGGGACGCAGCTCCGATTGCTCCTTTAAAACTTAATGCCACCTTTTTTTCTGTAGTGACAGGTCAGTGGAAAACATCATAAGCTACATTCGTCCTTTCATTGGGTCATTTATGAGAAAGAGTATAAGGTAGGTCCTTCCCATCCCCCAAGCACAGGAAAGAAAAGATCCATCCTCCATTCCTACCTAGCTATGTAGAGAAATTTTCTTTGGATTTTTACAACCAAGCATAGGAAACTTGGTAGTGGGAAGATGAGATGGGGGAGGGAGGGGAGTGTGGGGAAAGTAGTAATAGTTTCTATGCGTGTGGCAGACTCCATTCATTCCACAGTGAACAGAGCACTAAACTAGAAGTCAAATGGGCTGAGTATTGGCCCAGCTCTATCTCTTACTGAGTGTGTGACATTTTCCCTGTCTTTGCATGGAATAATAACATCCTTCCTGGGGTTCATGCTTACCTTCAGGAACCAGAAGATGTTCCAAAGAGTCAAAAGAGGGGAAAGCACTATGAAAAGTCTGAAGTGCCAAGGTCAGTAGCCAAGGTCTCTCTTCACTAGTATGCTGTTTGGTCAAGGGCGTGGGCCGCAGAGTGAGATCTACCTGAGTTAGAACACTGCTTCTGCCTCATCGCAGCTGTAAGACCCTGGGCAAATTTCACTCCCTAAGCTTCACCTTCTTCATCTCCAAAATGAAGAGTACTAATCCTCAAAAAGTTGTGAGGATTTAATGAGATTATAAACGTCAAGCTCTAACAGTGTCTGAAATAGAGGTTTCTCATTACATGAGGGCTCATATCATTAGTGAGGAGCTACTGCCATATGGATAACCTTATTGCTAAAATGTGAGAAACAAGACTTACCCAGTGTGCTTGGCAAACCCGTCAGATATAAAGTTCATAGGTCAATTCTTCATTAGAGGCTTTCCTCACTCCCTCATCCCTGCCCACGTTCATTAGTCTTTCTCTCAGATCACCTCTGTTTCAATATTCTATTATACTTATTGGGCACCATTTTGTAATCTAGTTATTTACATGTCTCTTTGACTAGATTATAAGAAACCTGATGACAAGACTCTGTCTTATCCATCTCAGAATCCCTGTGCCTCAGACAGAGACCACTTCATACTACCCACTAACAAATGCTTATGGAACTGGACCTGTGAGTATATAATGTTCTGCTACAAGTCAGCCCTCAAATACTTGACAGAGACATAAATACAAACATGATTCAGGGAAGGAGCAGCATGTTCAGGGTCTAGACCTTCATTCTGGCATTCCCTCCCTCTCACTCTGTAGTATGGACTTATGCAGATCTGGCGCTTCTGTTATGCAGTTCAAGCAAACATTCAAAACTCATTCATTTTACTGGCCCTATAAGGCCAATAAAAATGAAGTGAGACAGTGTGGAAGTACATTTTAAAAATTAAGTTATCTCCATCTTTCTCCAGATTGCGCATTCCTAATATAATGTCACAAAATCCTGAATTCCAAATCAAGGAAAACAAACATAAACTGTCTCCAAATCAGGAGATTAAACCAGGGGCCAAGACAAGATGAAGTTGCTGACTTTCCACAAAGTGTGACTTCAGGAAGAACTACAAGATCCTGCCCTCTCAATAATTTCTTTGCCATAAATCTTTCCCTCCTTCTGAGCTGACTTGAAATTCTTGCCATTGTTAAGTTTATGTCTATTTGTGTGTACTTGCGTTGGGGGTCAGAGTGGGCTAGATGTGGCATCTTCAGAAGGGGCGGGGAATGGGTGAGCCTGGTCGTGGGTATTGAGGAGCATACATATTGCATGGAGCATTGGGTGTGGTGGATAAAATGAATCTTGGAACACTGAAAAATAAAATTAAGTTAAAAAAAAGAAAACCCTTATAAAATGTGTATCTTGCATTTGCCTTTTCTCATTAAGATATTAGCATCATTCACAGGAATGTGCCTTATAAATATAAAAAATTATTATTATTAACACAGAATAATTTATCAGATGAACTTTTTGGTCTCCTTTTGGTACAACTTGACCTTAGAGAAAAAGAAATTGGAAAAGACAAAGAGATTTTAATCATGGGTCTCAGATTGTTGTGGGATTGGAACCAGATGGAACCAGCCCAGAGAAGGTGGGTCAGGGAGAGGTGACTTAATTAGAGCCTGGGCCCTGGGCAGCTGGGGAGGAAGTGTAATGATGGAAACCAATGTCAGTGTTCAATCTTGTTGTCCCTTGAGTCTACCCATTATTCTTTTTGTTGTTTACCAAGCACTGAGCATGTGCTAGCACGAGGATGGGACTTAGTATCTGGTGGTGCGAATGCATATACGGTCCCACTCGCATGGAGCACACCATCCTAGTGTGAGAGACAGATATTATCACGCAGCCATACTGATTAGTAGTTAATTTTAAGACATGCTAGGAGCTAGAAGGAAAAAGGACAGCAAATTCTGAGGCACAGGAACCTGCCTTTTGGATTGTGTGTGAAACTGGATTTACCTTGAAACTAGTGAAGTTTAAGCTTGAAAATCTTTCATTTGTATGAGCTCCTTCCAAGGCTCTGGAGATAGGGGGATCCCTACAGTGTGTTCATATGGCTATATATTTTTGTAAAGTTTGCAAATGTGAGATATTTTCATTGTAGTCAGTTAAGACCATCATCTCTCTATTCTGGTCTCATGTTGTGTTTCCCCTTATGTTGTGTAGAGTTGGAGGGCCATGGGCATTGGGGGATCTAGTTAGGGGAAAATTGAGATGGAAGTACATTTCATTTGGGTTTGGTGGGACACATTACAAAGTATAATTAAGTTACTGCTAGTATCCCAATGTAGGATAGGTCTCCAAAACACTCCTCCCAGTCTTTTTACCAGCTCATACAGCAGAATGACACAGGGTACATGCCTAGAAGGTGTCTCTTGATATGACGGGGTTCTCTATTGCCCAGGACCAGAAGTAGACAGGTAGTGGGAGAGAAACTACATCTGAAATGCAGGGAAGAAAATATAGTTTTGCTCTGTGTGAAAATAACACTACTAAACATTTGCATAGCAGCACTAATAAAAAAAAAGTTGTGAAACTAAAATAAACTTTTCCAAACTGTTGTAATTAAAACAATTTTTTATTATTATGCCAGAGGAAAACTAAATTATCTTTCTAATTCTCACTGTGGAAAATCTTACAATATCATTGTCACATGAAAAGGCAATCAAAAGATAGGTCACCACACCGATTATTTATTTATTTATTTACTTACTTACTTACTTACTTACTTACTTATTTTAAGTAGTCCCCAATGTGGGACTCAAACTCACGATTCTGAGATCAAAACCTTGAGCTGAGATCAAGAGTTGGATATTTAACTAACTGAGCCTCCAATTATATCTCAATTCAAAAAAAGATGTTCAGTTGGGTGCCTGGGTGGCTCAGTTGTTAAGCAACTGCCTTCAGCTCAGGTCATGATCCCGGAGTCCCGGGATCAAGTCCCACATCGGGCTCCCAGCTCCATGGGGAGTCTGCTTCTCCCTCTGACCTTCTCCCCTCTCACACTCGCTCTCTCTCTCAAATAAATAAATAAAATCTTTAAAAAAAAATATTTAAAAAAAAGATGTTCAGAGGAAGCAGGGAAAAACTATTAAATAAATGTTTATGATACTAGTTACCTTTTTAAATTTATTATTTGTATTATCTTTTTATCCTAAATAAATATTCATTTTTGAGTATAAATTTATGTTCATAGTTTTGTATTCTTTTCCTTAAAGAGAATCCCGAAAGTATTTAGGCTCCAGGCCTCACAAAACCTGCCTCAGTTGTGGCTCCTCTGTGGAGATGACATTTCAGCTGAAACCCAAGAAACATGAAGCAAACATCCATGAGAGAGGAGGATCTGAGCCCATGGAAAGAAGCATGTGGAAAAGTCTGGAGGTGGGAATTAGCTTGGAGTACATAAGTACACATACGCTAACTCCATTAGCCTGGAGTACACATAAGACTACAAGTTCCAACTATTTTTAACAGTGCTTGTTTAATTATAGAAATAATCCTTGTTCATTGCAGTAAATTTGAAAAGCTAAGAGAAGCACAAAGAAGGAAAAAAAGAACCATCATTTTTGTTCCAATGTTGTTACTGGAAAAATATGATTGCTGCAGTTATACACAAGGGCCATAAACCAGATAGAGGAGCTCTAGAATGATCTAGAAATGGGCAGATTGTTAGAGCATTGTACAATTGTCAAGAATCTGCTTGCTCTTATCATCATCATCACCATCATTGTCATTAGCAATGTCCAATCAAGAGAAAGCATTAAAAATACCCTCTTCTAAATCTTTTGCCAGGATCATACGGGTATGAGGATATGCATAGCACCTTTGTGGCAGTAAAGTCATAGGTGAAGAGGGGTCCTTTGGGATTTCTAGTGAACTAAATATTGTTCTGCTGCCCATCACTCTCTTTTATTCTAGAAAACAGCCCCTCTTCTTTGGGGTTGCTAACCTTACCACTCTTTCAACCACATGAGTTTGATAGAAAATGGCAGTTACAATTCCTTCTCCTGATTCCTGGCCTTAATTGATGGGTTTGGGAATGGATACATGATCCATCTAAGCCAATCTGAATCCTACCCCCTTGATTTTATAACTAGAGATAAGAGAGCTTTGACTCTTTCTGTAGTGTCAAAGTTGGGAGATGTGGGCCTAAGAGCACTAGGTGGCCATGTTTCAAGCCAAACAGAAGTTGGTCTAAGAAAATAAGGCTGTGGATTGGGAAGAGGAATAGAGATGATTGTCCTGGTGACCACAAAGAGAGTCCCTGTTTCTAGGCATCTCTGCGACCTAGCTGCTTTTATAGCATTTCCTGGTGATTGGCTAGGTGAAAGAGTAAATTCACCTCTTTACTGCTACTTGGTAGCAAAATTGTGTGTCTGCTACTTGGTATCAAATAATCTCCTATACACTAAACTTGAATGCCTCATGTGGATCTTTATCAAGGACAGAGTACCATACTGGATTTGGGGTTGCTAATAAACAAGAAAGGGACAAAGACTAACATATGGCGTCCCCACTAAATTTTAGAAACTATACACACTTAATTTTTTCCTTACAGCAACTCTAAGAAGTAGGTAGTGCTTTCAAAAAATTGAGTCTTATTGTGGTTGGTAACTTATCCAAGCCCTCACAAGTAGTAACAGAGGAAATTTGAACTTAGATCTGGCTGTGTATCTCATTCTTATTCCTCTACTACATGTTGCCCTTTATGGGGTCTTACAATACAATTCAGAAAAGAGATATTTATACAAAGAATATAAAGGGATATGAGCTGATGCAAACAAGGAGTGGCAAGAGAGGAAGAATTGAGTGTGGACTGATCACCAAAATTCTAGGTACCAAATTGGAATCTTAAAGCTATTACTGCTTTTAAATCCTGTCCTTGCCATGAACCTAAAAAATATCATTGTTACTAGATATGAGCCTTTGTCAAGTCTCCTAACTTAAATATGTTCAGATCTATAAGCTGGAGGTAAAAAATAAAGTCTTCAAAGACTGCAATTTTATTGGAAGAGGAGTAATGTTTAACCAAATCGATAATAAAATGTGGAAAGATCAGCAAAATACAGCCACCCAAAGCCAGAGCAGGGAAAATGGCTCTAACCACAGCAGAAATTTCTGAAGTTCTTTATTTGGGAAAACGATTGGCTGATGGTGAGGGCTGTAAAACATTGAAATGGGTTACCAGGGCAAGCTAAGGAATCTCCTCATCTCCAGGCCTTTAAAATAGTAAAATTTTCTTCATCTGAATAGCTTTACGTGTGGTCTTCCTTGAGGCAGGGTGAGGTTGGGGAGCTACAGAGGGAGGGATGACCCCTCCAAATCCCTTCCCAAAGCCTGGGATTCTCCGTACCTGATGGTCATCACCTTGAGGAAGGGGTTCTTTGCCATTCATCAACCTGCCCCTCTCCCAGTCCTTGCCTACCTTAGTATGCACGAATTCACAACTGCTGTAGAAATGATTGAAATATTTAGACATAATGGAGGAAGTTTAATAGGGTCCAGTGGGAAACCCAGGTGTTTAGATCAGCTTAAAAATAATAACCACATCCCCTGCCGGGGGCTTTCTATTCACAATCAGCTCTGCTTTTATTCTTAACCATAAAGGCTACCTCAGACAGGAAATTATTCACGTGATTGGTCTTTACAAGTGCTGTTGGGTTTAAACTGAGGGCTGTAGAGGTCATTAGTGGGCAGCCATGTGATTAACCTTTGCTAGCCCATTGCTTTTCACACTTTGTTAACAGCTTCCATTATTGCCCCTCTGAGTCTTGAGGAAGCTGTTTATTGACAGTATTAAAAATACATAGCTACAAATTCTTAAGAGCCTTGTGTTAAAGAAAAAGGAAAAAAAAACCCTCCCAACATCTTATAGCTAGCCAACTGGGGAAATGGAAAACCTCTAATTTGCCATAAAGGTTTATCAAGACCTGCATTAAGTAACACTACCTTCAGCTCAATGTTAGTCCCTATTGTTGCCCCTTTCTTTCATATTTATATGTTAGGTTGACTCTAGAGAATTTCTTTTTAACACCAGAGAATTTTACAACTTGAGGAGGGAGCCCTAAAACCTCTGGAAGGATCTGAATCTTGGACTCTTATTTCTGAGGAAATTAAGTTGTACATGTTTGGGGAGGAGAGCAGGAAAAAAGGTTGATAAGGAAAATGTCTCTCTTGAGGAAAAGTGAAGTCTTTGCATCAAGAGTTTTAGAAAGGATTTTTGTGTGTGACTCAGTACTTATTCTGATGGGAATAAATGATGGTTGTTTGAGTTTTCGCCCCTCTCCTCAATCCCACCCTGGGCTATAAAATGTCTTGGGAGGCATTTCCTAGAATTGTTTGTGCAAGAAAGACCATATTGATGCTTCCCAACTAGTAATATGCCTAAAATCTACTTAAAGGATGGCATTCTTCAAGGGATCCTTGGCCCGTGACCCCTCCCACTGCCCCCATGACCTTCCTAAGAGAATTGAATGCCCTCTCTATGACCCCCCACCTCAGCATAAGATTTCTTCCCAAGCACTTTCCTTTTACTTTCTGAATTCTAGTGAAGAATTTAACTCCCTGTTTCAGAAGTATCTAAAGCTTCCCACTCCTAAGTCAGAATTCATTCAAGGGGGGAAAAGACCCAAAAGATGATTTTTCAAGAGAGTTATCCCAAGAGATTTATAAATGCATTTATAATGCATATATATGCATATAAATGATACACACACACACTAAATCTATAAATACATATACATGGCATATATGTGTATATATACATATGTACACATGTATATGAGGATAAATACATAGAAAAATATATAAAATAAATGAGTAGGAAAGGAAACTTTTAGAATTCCATTTAAAACTTCTGTGCTTAAGAGATTTGTAGAAAGGAACAATGTACCAAAAAGAAAGATGATTCTCCTTCAATTGGCTTCAGTCTTGTTTGTTTCTATTTTAATGCTTTTGCTTTAACTTATTCATATGCTATTTAAAATGTGTAGCTATAGGCCTAAATTCTTTTCCTAGGAATAATCACAGAGCAAATATTACTTCTCTCCTAGGAAAAATATAAATTAATTAATGTCTTTATTGAAAGAAGACAAGCATAATAAGTGGGGCTACTGCCTTCTCCCAGAACTGCTGCTATAATGACCTCTGATGTTTGCGTAGATTATACTGTCACCAAGCTTTAATCTCCATGGGTATACTCTGGTCAACAAATGCAAACAAACAAACAAAGATTCAGTTTCCCTTTTTTAAAAACCTTTATAACTTTTAAAACTGACAGGACACATATTCCTATATTTCGTGATGGAAAGGTGGAGGGGAAATTGTTGCTAGGATAAGACTTTGTGTTTTGTGTCAAATTGTATCTGGAAGCTCATTTTAAAAGTGAAATTATAACCCGCCCACCCCCCAAAAGCGGGATTTGAGATGAAAATGCCAAAATAACTTTAATTATAGGTTTGTTGGGGGGTGTGACATTAAAATATCAGTCAGTGGAAAACTTCACATTGTTAACGTGTCACTCAAAAAATTTGAAATTTGCGTTATACCATTACTATTTATTTGTACATTCTTGGTCTCCAAAGCACATGCTTTCTAGATAAGAGCCCAAATCACTATAACAAGTAGTCCAACATTTTTAATTTTCTTTTAAAATCAGAGTTAAATATAAATCATTGTAGGCTCCTTAATGTAAAACCTTGGTTTTGTTTATTGCAGATTTTTGAAATTGGTCTGAATCACATATAATTTCTTTAATATAGAAAAATAACAAATTTCAATTTGCTCTATGATCTCTGTTTTTTTCTATAAAATTCAAAATAATATTGTGCCACTGGGGGAAAAAATATATAGTAGCCTCTAACATCAAACTAGTACTTCTTACCCTAGACACATTGTAGACAATAATTGGTTTTCTCCGCTCCCTCTCCCAGGCTGCATGAGAAAGGAAACCATGGAAACTGGGCCACCATAAAGCAATGCTTTCTAACCTCAACTGAGCCCTCACTGATCCTCAGAAATGGTTTTACACATCCCTTGTTGACTAATCATTATAGAGAACCACAGTGGTTGTTTTCAACATTCATCCTCAAAGGCCCACCCCTTGACTTCCTTCAACTTAACCTCACTCACAGGACATGACCTTATGGCCTACTTCAGTGAGGAAGGTCAGTCAGCATGAGCTCCTTGCACTGGTCTTTGACCAAAACAGACCTGTGCCTTGGCCTGCCTGGCTGGCCTAACTGGGCCCAGCACGTGTAGCTAACTTGAGTTCTCTCCACTTATATATGCTCCCTACCCTGACCAGGCAGCCCCAACTTGATAGTTCACCTCCTTGATAGTTCACCTCCAAAGGCCTATATGTTGTGACCTGGCCCCAGTTTACCTTAATCCAGAGTCTACTACAACTTATAACAGTATTTTTTGTCTCTTCTGCCAGTGGCCCCATCCCTATGGCTGAGAACATGACCAGCTCTCCTTTATCCTTGCAAGTTTCCTTTGAGGCCTTTCTCTCGATTACAGTTTCCACTTCGCCAAAGCTTTATACTTGGCCTTCTTTATTTCCCACACTTTTACAATCTGTCTTCACCATGTGTCTTCTTTGGTAATCTCATCAAAATGAAGTCATCAATTCTGATTGTTAAGCAAAAAATTCCTCAGTCCATAACTCACATTTCTAATTTTCAGAGTCATTGATTAATTCCTCAAACTAAAATCCTCTTTGCCCATCAAACTAGCCTTTCTTCTCAACTTCCTCATTTTGGTAGCTATTGCTACTAATATCCCAGAGCCATGGGTATTTCTTCCCTCTCCATGCCCAAATTGTCATGACACTTATAAGACTCTCTGTATATATCTCTGACCTCATACATCTATATCCTTCCCTGGCTCACCACGACTTGGACACTCTGGTCTTGTTTTTACTCTTCAAATTCACCAATCTTGCTCTCTCCTTGGGGTTTTTGTGGGTTGTCATCTCCCTTCCTGGAACTTCTCTACCCTGATGATCATCCCAGAGTGGCTCCTTGTCATCTGACCAATATGTCATCTCATCAGAGTGATGGTTCCAGAAACTCTGTCATATCATACTGTTTATATTTTCCCAATAACAACTTTTATGACTGATAGTAATCAGGCAGGATTAAGAAATGATGAGTAACTAAACTACAGGAGTGGCAGTAAGCAGACAAAGGAAAAGACAAGCTTGAGAAATGATTAAGAAACAAAATCAAGAGAATTCTACAAGTAGCAAGGGTGAAAGAGTTAAAAATTATTCCCAAATTTTTGACATTGGAGACCACATATATAGTGGAGTTGTTAAGCAGAGTCAAAAATATAAGCCAAAGAGCTGATTTTGGAGGAGAGATAATCAGTTCAGCTTAGAGTGTGCTGAGGTTGTGGTGTCTACAGTGCAGACTGAAAGATTTCCACAAGACAGTTGGAAATATGGGTTCAGAGCCTATGAGAAATCACTTGAAACTATATGAATAGAAGACATGGGGTATTAAGAGTAAATTTCAACCTCTCAGCTGAAAAATTATTTAATGCCCATTAATGTCATTCCTACTTAGAAAAAAGAATGAAAAACTAATCTTTACAAATAATTCAATATTATTCTTGCTTTCATGACACCTATGCTTCTCAGAAAAGCATTATAATCTTTTTTATAATCCTCTTCTATCTTGAGACTTATTGATCTGAGCCTATTTAATTAGCTCCCAAATAACAGCTACTGACATGGCTTCGAAAGCAGGTCACCTGGCTATATGACCTTGAGCAAGTCATTTTACTTCTCAGAACATAAATACCCTACTCAATCTACTTTCAGTTCAGTTACCCTATGAGATCAAATATCACATTAAACCCTTATCACTTGCCCTACTGCCAGCAGGACATACCACAAACCTACTGGAAAAATCTTTGGGGATATGTAGAAGGATACTTATTTCAGCTGCTAAGTCACAGCAGAAAGTTGAAACTTAGAGCTTTGGGGGAGCTCACAAGGTCATTCTACACAAGGGAAAGTTCAAATAATGTTACTGCAAACTGCTATTGTAATTCATTCTTCCATAAAGATTACCTCTGTTGTACTAGCAAGTTCACAAGACCCTGGGTTATCAGCCAAATAAATGCCACTTCAGTAAGTTATTGCTGCCTGGGGCCAGCTTTAACTTGCATTGTCAACTTTTTTCCTATCTAAAGTTCTACTGTAAGTTTTGCATTCATAAACCATGTTCCCCTTGGCTTTATTGCTTGCCCTCTTATGACTTCTCCCCTCCTCTTGGTTGTTAAAGAGAGCCCCATTGTGTCTCTTAACACCAGAGAGCTTCACTCAGTGATGCAAAAGAGTCACATTCAAATAGTTTTAGGTGGAACAAAATGCAAAAGCCCACTGAACATTTCCTTACTATGTGAAAATTGTAGCCTGCATCTTTGTACCTTACTTCTGGGGATTCAATTCGAAAGAGATGTGTTCAAAAGTGTGTGATTTTGGCTGTGGTGTATGATCATAAGACAATACAGGAACACTAAACTTCGTGATAATTTTTCAAATTTGTGGTTCTATGCAAAATTTTACCAATTTTCCATCACTAGAACTGAATTCGAAATAGATTCAGAAAATGTGGTATTTGTCTAAATGAAAATAAATGTTGTTTCAACGGTCTTTTTTCCCCCTTTAAATTGATGGTTAAGCGTATAACAAAAGGAGAAGACAACAAACAACATATATATACTTGCCTGAAAAAGCCAAAATAATGCCACCCACATACACAGAATACCACACACAGTTGTTTTATAAAGAAAAATCAGATGTCATATAGGGTAACGATTGAATATTGATGACACTTTTTTCTACCCCATACAAATTACTCCTGCTAAAGTGCACCCAGCTTGTTTTTTGCTAGTGTTTCCCTCCATTATGTTGTCAAGTATAGATTAAGGACATATCCTAGGAGTATTCTTCATAAGAACATTTCTCTCAGTGCTACTTAAACATGGCCTCTCATGTATATCCTCTGCGTCATTGGCCTTTGATATGTCAGTAAAGTATCTTTGCTTTAAGAAAAATGAGTAGAAGTAGCCTCTTCTAGGAAAAAAATCAACGAGTATAAGTAGGTAATGGAGGTTGAGAGTACAAAGCCCAGAAGCCTAATACAAATTCTCCTTAAGAACATACCATTCTCTTGTAACATGAAAATGACTGGCATTGCCCTAATATGTCCCCTCTGCATCTTAAGTGATTGCAGAGCAACTTTCACCAAGTTGCTGGCACTCATGGCTTTAAAAGCATTACCCCAGTCCCTCATGCTCAGAAAAAGAAACCTGATTAATCCCACAAGGCAGATTATACTGATTTGAGGGGGGATTCTTACATTTATATCAAATAAGCATATGCTTGATGTTTGAAAACTGATAACTCATTAGAGACATAATATACACTGTGGGGGCACCTGGAGGGCTCAGTCAGTTAAGCGTCCAACTTGATTTTGGCTCAGGTCATGATCTCAGGGTTGTAGGATGGAGCCCTGCATTAGGCTGCGTGTGGAGCCTGCTTAAGATGCTCTATCTCCTTCTCCTTCTGGCCCTCCCTGCCCCCTCTCTAAAAAAATAAAATACAATACACTGTGAAGTCCTAAATTCTTCACTTTGTCCCCTTTGCTTAACTCATTCTCTCCTTCCAACTCCATGCTAAGCGTTTATTCATTAATTTAACAAATATTTATTGGTATCTCACATGTGCCAAGTACTGTTCTAAGTACAGGAAATACAGCAATGAACAAACAGACAAAAAGTCCTGCTCACATTCTTCATCTCTCAGATTTGTGTATCAAGCTAAAGGAGAGCTGTCTTCTTTCTCCCAAATCTTGTTGGGAAAAGGGTCAGTTGTCTAAGAAAAAAAGCTCTCTCATTCGTTAGAATAAACAAAGGCCGTCAACGATCGTACACACATTCACCCAAAAATTATTGCTGAGCATCTCCTTGATGCTGGGATGTAGGCTTCAAACTGGGGACAGTCAGAAGAAAACCACACGGTCCTTGGCTTGGCAGGGATTATACATTTTTGCAATGTCTTTCATGTGAACAAATTAACAACCGATAGTTTGAAAATTGAACTTGAATTTTTGAAGTCTGCTGATAGCTGAGAGTTAGTTGCTTGTCTTTTTTCCCAAGCCAAGTATTTGTCCTGATGCGCTTAAGTATAGACTAGGGATAACGGCCATTTCTCAAAAATATGCCACTGCCCAACTTGAAAAGAGTTAGGCTAGGCTTGGACGTGCATCTGAATGTTCTAACTCCATTTTCCATAGTCACAATTCCCGCTATGTTTTCAATTAACTACAGTAACTGAAATTAATATTCCATTACACTTTTTTGATCGGGCTTTAATTTAACCAACAATAATGATCAGGGCATAAAATAGCCCAAGTCCTTTGTTTAGAGTTTGGTGAATAGAACCATATGTCTGACCTCAACCCTTTAGGGAATGGACATTCAGAAAATATTTACATGGCGTTCAATTTTGTTTGTTATTTTCTGTTGCTTTTTTGGTCTATGTGGCTTTGTTTTCTCTACTCCCGACATGTCGGGGGTGGGGGTGAGGCTGGAGTCAGGGGTTTTACTTTACTTCTGGAATTATGGCATTTGAAAATGTCACCCTATTTGCAATCCATTAAATCTTTTTTCTGTTAAATATTTATTCCAGAAGCCTTTGGTCAAAGTGTACACAAAAAATTAGCAAATATTTCTTTTCTTTTTCTCTGGTTCTCTGTGTAAGTGTTTGTGTGTGTGTGCCCATGCACATGTGTGCATATACACACACAGATAAATAGATATCTACTCTAAACTGTTGATATCTAGATATCCCACTTGGGGTAGGAGGTTGACAATTCCTATAGCAATCTATAACCCAAATGCCCCATGGGAGGCATGTGGTCCTTGGTGGTGGATCTCTGTCATTGCTCACCAGGTGAACATATTATGGCTTTGGGCCAGACACTGTTGAGAGCAAATCCTGGCTTTACTTTTTCCCAGTGTGTGACCAGGAAAGTTACTTATTAACATGTCTGTTCATCTGCACAATAAAAATAATAAATGTTACTGACATTGGGGTGCCTAGGTGGCTCAGTCAGTTGGGCTTCTGACTCTTGGTTTCAGCTCAGGTCATTTTCTCAGGGTCCCAAGATGGTGCCTCGAAACTGGCTCCACACTCAGTGGGGAGTCTGCTTGAGATTCTTTCTCCCTCTGCTCTTCCCCCTTCTCATGCTCTCTCTCTCTCTCTCTCAAATAAATCAATTAAATAAATAACATCTTTAAATGTTATAGACATTGTTGACTGGGTTATGAAATTGAAAGATAAAAATATGTTGAACAAAACATAGAATCTCTCCAAAAGGCATCCAGTACCTGGCAGTTGTCACTAGCATTGTCCATTGTCATCATGATCTCTTCCCACTTTCTCTTCCATTCTTTCCCTCATTTTCATCACCTGGCCTCTCTCATTTCGTTTTTTTCTTTTCTTCTCACATTCTCATTTCCTTTTTCTCTACTCTCTCCTGTAAGTACCTCAGCTCTGTGGGCGATGTCCAAAGACATTGCTCAGGCCCACCAGCCATACTCAGAGACAAAGTTGTTGCAGACCCTTGTTCTCCATGACCAGTCAAAGAAGAAAAGCCAGAGAAAACTCCACCTAGGAAATACTGTCCTGTGTACAAAGATGCCTAGTGCATTTTAGCAATTCAGTTTGGCTACAGTTACCCTATTGCCTAAAACTGATGTGTGTTTTTACTGCAGGTACTATCAAGGCCCAGAAATTTAACAGTCCTTCCTTCATTGATTTACTCATTTAGAAAATGTATTAAGGATATACAATATTCTGAATCCTCTGCTAAAATTAAAGTCCTGAAAAGCTTTCTTGTTATTTATCTTCATTTATTTATCAACAAACTCTACAGATATAATAGAGTGAATAATGAATAACACAAAGTTTCCAGTTTTGAAAACATTGAAAAGAAAAAAATAAAAATTTATATTTGTGAATATAGGTCATGTATACATATTTTAGCTTCTTTTCCTATTAAAATGAGCCTGCACCCTTTATATGTCAGGTTCTGGAATGGATGCCAAAATTCAAAGTTGAAAAAACAAAATATGGTCCCTGATTTTTGTTCATTCATTTATTCATTAATTCACTCAGTAAACATTTTCAAATGCTTACTTTGTGCAGAATTGGGTTAGAAGCTTCAGATACAACCTTGATCAAAATAGACATTAACCTTAATTTCATGAAACTTATTTCCTAGTATGGAAAAGAAAAAAGAAGACAAACATAACCACCCCCCCCAAATAAAATAATTACAAATTATAAGGAGAGCCATATGAGACAACAATGGGCAAATATGGACAAGACATATGGTTAAGACAGTTTAGTGGGGGACAGAAGCATAATCTGATCATTATAATTCAATATTTGCTTATCTGTCTATCAATGTATAGGTACATTACTACTTCCTTCAACCCCAACAAGCTTTGAAGAAGCAATGAAATATTCTATGAGCAGTAAAGGAGCACACAGTACAATGTAGACACAGGTGAATGAGCAACCAAAACTGTATGGGATCCTAATATTAGCAAAGAAATACAAGAAGTCAAGTAAGATACTTAATGTAAAGGCCTAAAAGACCATAGGAAGGAGAAAATAACGGGGTGGGATTAGTAGAAAACCACCTATTTCTAGCCCAGGCCCATGAGGAGTAGCAGCTCCTTCTACCTAGTAATGTTGTCAAAGTGTCACTGTGGAACTCAGACCTTGGATCTGCATATGTGGTTTCTCAGTACCATTTCAACAATTCTGGAGGCTTCCGTGGCCTTGTCCTTGAGTCTGCTGCTTGTCCTGCTACTGAAGGAGCTCTGAGAAGGCATCAAAGATCTACACTCACAGTCCATCTTTGCTACTCATTAGCTGTATAATCTTGAGCAGATCACTTCCTAGCTCCAACTCTGTTTTTTATGCTACACAATGGGCGTATTTGTCAGAGCACAACGATAAACAGCAAAATCCACTCTAACTTATTAAAACAAAAAGGAGTTTATTACTAAGTATGAGTAGCTTCTCAGATCATTGGAAAAGCAGATAACCAGGATCCAGACTGTTTCCAGGTACTGCTTTCAGCCCCTAGAACCACTTAACCTCTGGTGTCATCTTTACTAACAATATAGATGCTTCATGCCTAATCTCTCTCCCTATATTTAACCCTATGACTAATCCAAGTCTCATGAGAGTGGAAGTGGTAAAACTGAAATTGCATCAAAAATTATAGCTGCAAGAGCATGTGGGAAATGTCATTTTTAGCTGTACAGCCTCTGTAGAGCAGGAAAGCACACCAAAAGAGGTTGAAACAGGTGTACCAACACAATCCATACAATTTCCAGCAAGGGACAACACTTATTTCCTCATGGGATTGTTAGAAGGATTAGTGTTTGTGAAGAGGTTTCCATTTAGTAAACACCAGCTTACCTTGGCACCATTGGCCAGCATTTCTTATGCCTTACCACTGGGTCTCAAAGACACTGAGTCCAGCTCAGGAACCCAGCCCTACAACACCAGACACCTGCCTATGCCATGTGACTGGATCTTGCTTCCAACAAACCATGCTTCCTGTCTAATAGACCCTGCTGGCTTACAGCATGGACTCATCCAGAAAAAGAGAGTTCCTGCCCCCAACAAACCAAAGTCCATAAGGTAAGAGTGGTGAGTGCTGGATTCACATCTTCAGAGCTATGAAAATCCAGAAGGGGGCAACTAATTCTCCTAGAATGGTTAGATAAGACTTCACATTTCATCACCCCGATAATAAACTATCCAGTAGGCAAAACAGAATATGGCTCTCTTTGGCTCACCTTCTTGACCTATAAACTATCATAAAAGTTTCAGGGCTAAAAGCTCCCTGTATGGGCATAGGAACTCTGTTGCATGCATATTAAGCTGTTTGAGAATCTGGCCCCAAAGCATTAAAGGCCTGTTCAGAAAGAATGACCTCTTTTGACACTTATTTCTTAAATTAAAAATTTTTAAACATAATTTTTCCTATTTGCAAAGTAATATATCCTTATTAAGTAAAATTTGGAAAATATTGAAAAGCATAAAGAAAATAAAAATTACCTTTCAGATCTTTCATCTTGTCTGGCATTAACCACTGTTACTCATTTGTAACCATTTCTTTCCAAGCAAATACCAGCCAAAAGAAAGCCAGTGTAACCATATTATCACACAAAATTGACTTTAGGGTAAAAAGCATTTTAGAAATCAGAATGGTCACTACATAATAATAAAAGCTTCAATTCCCCAGGAACATATAACAATGTTAAACTCTTAGGTATGTGTTATAGCTTCAAAATATATGAACACAAAATTGAGATATCTGTTAAGAAAAATGTGTATGTTCATACACTTTAACACACTTATTTCTATAATTGATAGATTAAGCAAAGAAAGAACAGCAAGAATATAGATTTGAACGCACATAACAAGCCTAATCAAAAGGATATATTATAGAACCCTGCATCCAACTACTTGCTTAACATACAAGGGCTATTTACAAAAATTAACCATAGATTAGGCTACAGAGCAAGTCTAATAAATTTCAAAGATTCTCTATAGACCACATCAGCAGGTAACAACGTAGTAAGTACAACTTTTCCAAAAGAACAAAATAAATATTTACTCATTAAAAATTTAAAAATATATTTTAAAAACTTTATGTATGACAAAAGAGAAATCATAATGGAAAGCAGATTATTATATAATACTTCAAAAGAACTACATATGAAAAATCAACATATCAAAACTTGAGGGATACAGCTAAAGCATTTCTTTTTTTTTAAGATTTTATTAATTTATTTAATTGACAGAGAGAGAGAGAGAGAGCACAAGCAGAGGCAGAAGCAGGCAGAGGGAGAAGCAGGCTCCCTGCTGAGCAGGGAGCCAGATGCAGGGCTCTATCCCAGGACCCTGAGATCATGACCAGAGCCGAAAGCAGACAGATGCTTCACCAACTGAGCCACCTAGGCACCCCTAAAGCATTTATTCAAAGGAAACATAGCTTTAAATGTTTACAGAAGGAAAAGAGTTTCAAAATTAATGAGTAAGACATATACCACAAAATTAGAAAATATTTAGAATTAAGCAAAATCAAAGTAAGGGCATTTAAAAGACTAAAGTTAAAAAAAAAGGCTTAGAGAGACAAACCATAAGAGACTCCTAAGCTCACGAAACAAACTAAGGGTTGCTGGGAGGTGGGAGGGGTAGGGATATGGACATTGGGGAGGGTATGTGCTATGGCAAATGCTGTGAAATGTGTAAGCTTGATGATTCACAGACATGTACCCTAGGGTAAATAATACATTATATGTTAATAAAAAAAAGGTTTAGATAAAATTGAAAGTTTTTTTGTAATGTTAATCAAGAAAAAAGAGAGAAGGAATAACAAACAATGAAGAGGTCATAACTACAGATGTTATATAAATTAAAAGATAACAAATTAATAGTATTAAAATTCTTTGCTAATACATTTAAAAACTTTGGTGCAATAGATAAATCCTATAAACATACAACTTACCAAGTGAATGCAAAATTTTAAAAATTAAAAAATGAAAGAAAATCTGAATAAGTCTATAAAAGTATGATTATGTTTTATGCTAAAAATGTAAGGTTGGTTTAATATTAGAAAATATTACACTACAGATAATGGTTGTGTATCCACAGTAATAAGTAAAAGAAGAAAAATAATCTCCATAAATGTAGAAAAATCATCTGAATAGATGTAGGAAAACATCTGAAGTAAATGCAAATCCATTCATTATTTTTTTAAAAACCCTCAGAATGAAAGGATCTTTCTTTACCTCAGAGAGGGTAACCAGAAGCACCTACTGCCAATGTCATACTTAATGCTAAAATGTTGAAAATATTCCTTTAAAATATGTTCACACCTCTATTATAGCTCTTATTATGAATTGCAATGGTCTATTTACATGTCTCCCCTCTCCCAGTTCCATTACCCCGCCCCCAATCCTCAACACAGTTCTTAGCATACAGCACGTATGCCATTCATGTTGAATGGATGGATGGATGAATAAAGTAGAGTTCCTTAGTGCTAAAATGCAGGTTGCCTAAAGGTCACCAGGTAAGTTCTGATTCCCCAGCTGTATCCATTTAGCACTCAAGGGCTCTTTGAATGGAATTTGAGTACCGCAAATGTGTTGCCCTGTGATATTTAAGACATTCCAGATGGCTCTTGTACCTTCCCAATTCTACTGTGTAAACATATCCCCAACCTGCTTTCATTTGCTCAACCTTTCTGAGAATCAGCTCTTTCCCTTGTAAATGTGAATAATAATAATAGTATGTTTGCTTCACAGGGTTGCTGTGAGAATTAAGTGGATTCCCATGAAAGAAGCTCAGTGCTTGTAATTTAGTCAATATCTAATAAATAATAAATATTTAATAATAAAGCTACGGTTATAATTAATAGTAACACCAGGACTATTTCAGATTTCCAAGGTATTTAGTGTAGTGTTTTGCACAGAAAAGCAACTTCTCAAAAAATGCCTGCTAAATGAATGAATGAATGAGTGATCAATCTGTGATGCTGAAATATACTGTGGCCTTTATGCAATCTGTAGTCACTCATTTGTTCATTCATTCAACCAAAATGAATTGCATATCACAGTATGTCAGATGCAATACTAACCACTGGGAATTCACAGATGATAAATGATTAAGACATGATTCGGGATTTTGAGGAACTGACAGCATATCTGAAATCACTAGACAAGATGAATTTAATTTGAGAAATCTACATTGGCAGTTCTCTATATGGAAGCCTACTTTTCACAAGCAAGATACATTGACCCCTGTCAAGACAGAGTCAGCATGGAGAAAAATCAAGTTGTATCAGAGCAGAGATCTTTTCATAGAGACTCAAATCTAGGGCTAGGGCAAACTCACTTGGCTGTACTGGTTGTTCTTAAAGGGCAACCCAAAGAATCAAGGATATGGTATCCAAAGAAAATCATGAGCTGAGGTGTGGCTCAGAAAATTATTGGCAGCTGAAGGTCCCATCCCAAGGGAAGGTCCCATCCCAAGGCTAGGCCATGGCCACAGTGGATGGTATCTAGGGTCCCAGTTGAGAGTCACCAGTAAAAGACATATTCCATACATCAAACCTCCATCCCCCCAAAATGTGAGAGAATAAATTTTGGAGAAGAGATAATGTAATGATGTAATGAAAGTAATAAAGAGCAAGGTCTTAATTAGGAAAGAGAGACGCCAGGGATGGGAGAGGTGAGCTATTCCCTAAACCCCAGAAAAAATCTTTCACATACTCCTAAGTTACCGAACAGACTGAGGAACTTGATATAATCATGTCATATTGTTTTATATTAGTTAAAAGTATTAGTGCCTTACAGGATGTAGTAGATTTTTGTCACATTTTCCAGTTGCTTAGCACCTTCTGAGATCCCTTGCAATATTTAGAAACTTTCTGTCTCATGAATTTCCCCTCCTTGTGAAAACAAGAAAACAAGTCTCCCCAACTCCTTAGTTGCTAAGATGTGCACATGAGACCTAGTATTTACCTATCAAATGCAAGACTTGTATTCAAAAGTAAACCATGTGAAGAAGGCCTGTGAAATCTACCTTCTAGAGAATATATAGCAAATGTAGCCAAGTCTAAGAGGGCAAGAAGGGGTGGAGTTCCTAGTGTTTAGTCCCTTATGTGATTAGTGATAGCTGCCCGGTGTTTGTTGAGCTACAGAGTTGAGGCATGGGATGCCAGGAGTGGCACTTTTGCCAACAAAGACCCTTGTACCATAATTGACTATTGTTTCTGATTGTGTAGCATTCAAACCAGAGTCTCTGATTTATCAGGACATTGGGTGCTTTTTTACTTAAATCAGCCTGACTGAATTCTTGCAACCAACAATCCTGACAGGTATAATGGGTTAAACCAATTTTGGAGGATGGCCCCACCCTGATGAGGGACAGTGAATGCTGTGATTTGTGACTGACATGGACACTCAAGACCCCCCCTTGGGCCACTAAATGACAGATCTCATTGATGGTAACGAAAGGAGACAGGGCATGTAGCTTGGTCTATCAACTGTGACCAGATCACTGGATGCTGTTTCTATAGAACATGGCTTACCTCAGGGGCCTACTTATTGTAAATTGTTTTATCCTCTCAAGAAAGCTCAGGAATCAGAGCTGGCCTGCAATCTGCTAGGTGATATAGCCCATAATGGAGAAGACAATGAGAAGCTGGAAAAGTGAAGCAAAATATAACTGCCTCCACTCCACCTTTAGATCCACCTCCATTTCTCCCTATCGGAACCCTATGTTAACATTCTAAGAGCTCTCCCTACAACCAGTATTTCCAAAAAAAAAAAAAAAAAAAAAAACCAACTGATAACACAAAGAAGAAGGGAAAAAGGAGGCAGAATTTTTCTCTTTTGTTATCAGAGAACTGCCCTTACAGCTTTTAGAGTATTAGGGTTTGCTTTCTGCTTATTCTGGTGGCTGCTATGAACTCTGAAGATACATTTGATAGAAAAAACATCATTTCATTCCTTCACCTTGATATCAAAGGCCTGACTATTCATACTTCTGTGATAGGAAGGTTTAAAGACTCCTCTTCTGGGAGTAATCCTTGAGCTAAGCACTGAGGTATAAAGATGAAGAAAGCCACCCAGCTCCTGCCCTCAGAGGGCTGGTTGAGTGGGAGATACACAGATGTGCTACCATAGAACAAGGTATAATGGATACATAGATAGAGTGGCATGGAAGCCATGCTTTCCTTCTCCATGGAGTGGGAAAGAGAAGGGGACAGAAAACTTTTGAAGGCTTCACAGAAAGTGGTGACATTTTGGCTTCTGTGCATGAATAGAACTTTAATGAAAATAGGAAAACATCTCAGAAAGAGGAAACAACATAAAAACAGACATAGAAGTATAGAATTGCAAGTTGTGTTCAGGAGACATTGAATACTTGCTGGAATTGAGTATAGTATGTGTGTAATGGAACAATGGGAAAGGACAAACTGCTTTCTGGGCTTCTTTATAACTGAGAAATACACTTGTCTGAAAGATTATAGCACAGAATGTCTATAAAGTTGAAATAGAGTAAAAACAAAACAAAATAGAAGTCCAGAAACTTCACCCCAATCCAACCACTGAACTCTTCAAAAATTTCAAAGGAGATCCTAATATTGCTTGGTAAAAAATTATTTTTTAAAGGGGGGGGGTCTTTGATACTTCAAAAATACTTTGAAGTATTGTTTTACAGTTAAAAATCAGCATAATGATAATGGTGAGGAATCCACCAGCTACTTAACTATGAAAAGAAAAGGTCATAAAAAGAAAATATTCACTTAGAAGACTGAGTTTATGCTCTAGACCCTAAAATGGCTAAATTTTCAGGATACTCCAATTTCCTCTTGACTGGTTCACACACTTCTAGTTCCTCTCCTATCTCACCCTAAGCCCTCTCTGCCTCCCAGAAAGTGGGAAATGTCCCTTTTAAAGAGATCAAATGAAACAGGGAGAGAAACTATATATTTTAGTCTGAATCCCCATCAGCTCAGAAAGGAGGCAACATTGACCTAACTTAGCACCATATACCTCACCTTTCAGCTGGTACCTTTGTGCACCCTTGGCTGATGCCAGCAACTCAGCCCCACATCTCCCACTCTGCTCTCCCAGGCTTCTTAGAACTCAGATTCCCAAGACAAAGCACAATTGAGGCCTAGTTAGTGCTCAGGTTTACTGAGAATTAAACCATAGGCAGATACCATCAAAACACATTTCACTTGTGACCTTTCACAGCCAACGAATTGGAAGGATTTTCCTTTGCCGGGATTGAATTTAAAACGACTTCCCAGGAGCGAAAGGTCAGCCCATGGAATCATGATATCCAGTTAAACACAGCTAAATAGAACATTTTAGCATGACAATAAATGGAGTTATATTTAGCTGATTTGGGAAACTGTCTGACTGAGGGAAAAGGAAGAGTAAGGAGATTCTTCATCTGCCACCCCATCTCTCCCAGCTGGAAAAAGTAATGGAGTTGTGCAGAAAAGCACAAAGGTGAAGAATTTTAATAAATCTGTCCAGAGAGACCATTTTTGCTTTCCCAACATTTACCATGTTCTAAGTAGGACGTGTTGGTTGAATTGCATAAAGGCTATATTGTCTTCTTGACACACACATGAAATTCCTATTAGCAAGACTGGAGCAAAATGGGCTCCAAAGGGAGAACATACCCTCAAATAACTTTTTAGGCAGCTTTGATTTCTAGATATGTATAAGGTGAAAGCACATTAGCCAAACTGGCTTTGATAACAAATGCATTCTTTTTTAACAAGGAAAGGCTGAAGGGAAAAAATAGTTGGCACCTGTCTGCCCTTAACTTGAAATGCCCCATGCCATTTTGAAATAGCCTCATATTTTGCTGTTGTTAACTAACAGATGGTTTTGTTAGCTGATGACTGTTTCTCTAAATAACTCCTGAAAATAAAAGGCTGTGACACATGAGAGCAAAATGGGAACCATAAGTGGTAGCCTTTTACCTCTAGAATCTTACCTTATAGTCATCCTGAAATTTGATGTGTGTAATTGCAGCCACTGGGAAGATGTAGAGTGCTAGAGCATCACAGATATGCCAATAGTTAGAGAGATTATAGGTGTATGTATGTTGTTTTCTTAGAAGAGAAAAAATATTTAATTGAAATCAATTTAGAAATCAGGCTCCCTATGAATTTAGAGAATGTTTTCAATGAAATACTGTTTCATCCTGGCTATGAGAGCCCCATAACGTTTCTCTCCCAGGCAAAGTGTGCTACTTGATAGGAATCCACTGTTTTTTACTTCTCTCCCAACACCCCACCACAATGAACTGGGACTTCAGGTAAATATAATCCATAGTGATTGAGCAAAAACCATCAGCCTCAGCCTTGTGGATTCCATCTAACATTATTTCACTTAGGGTGATGGATCTCTCTGCTTTTAAAGTCTTTTTCATATAAAGCTATCTTCTTTCATTTTATCTTTTATAAAAATCTCACCTGATCTGGCTATCTATATCTCTGTTACTTTTCTTTTATTCTGCCTTTGGACATACAAAATGGGCATGACCAAACCTATTTGGACACAATATTGGCCACTTCCAAACCCCTAGCGAAGGAAAAGTTTTGGCCAAAGAGCATTACAAAACTCACAGAATTGATGCTTGGGCTTCAAGCCCTTAGCTCTTAAAGGTCTATATTGCCCCAGGCACTGAGTCTACCTTCAATCTAGGAAGACTTTGATACTGTATAAGTGAGTATATAGCCTTTATATAATTCAACAAACATGTCCTACTTAGAACATGGTAAATGTTAAGAACGTCACCATCTTACCTCTCTAACTTTACCCTGCTCTTTCTCCTCACATATTGCTGCCATCCATTATTCCTTTAATAGATTTATATTGCCTGAAAAATATGGCACACTGACCTGTTAAGCCCAGAATCCAAAACTGGCTCCATTTCCTGCTTATTAATTTAATATCTCACACTTGATTCAAAGGGGTTCATAATGATTTTGTCCTGCCAAAAAAATCCACCCCAATTTGTACTCTTGCCCCATAGATGGTCTCTCATCCATGTCTATGACCATCCATTATCACTTAGTTCCACCTTTTTCTATACCCCTCTAGTACTACAAATCATTCCCAAAATGCATGGCTCCAATAGGTCTGCATAAGCAGAGATTACCTGAAATATTTCCTTTTGGGTACAGGTAGAATATCATTGCAGTAATCCCATCATTGAAAAAAGGAGATCATGGTAATATGAACTACAGTGATGGCAATAGAAAGGAAGAAAAATAGTCATATTCAAATTATAATTTTGACAAGACTTGATAACTGATCTAACAAAAGGGAATGAAAATGAAGGAAAGACCGAGGGTGATTTCCAGGTTTCTGACTTGGAAAAGGTATTGGACACTAGATGTAATAAAAGAATAGGGGTAAAGAGTTTGAGATTTGAAAATGACTGAAATAAGAGCTAAATAGATAGGTACATGTCTTGCTCTTATCCCATTATTTACCAAGGTTCTTATGTGACATCTCTGTACAAATATGCAGGATTAGGATATCTTTCATTTTAATAAATTGTCAAAAAGTAGAAGAGGAGAGGGAGGAGCAAGATGGCAAAGTAGTAGGAGATTGAGATAACATCAGGTCCCAGAAGTTCAGCTAGATAATTATCAAACCATTCTGACACCTACAAACTCAACAGGAGATTGAAGAGAAGAAGAGCAGCAATTCTAGGAACAGAAAATTGACCACTTTCCGGAAAGTAGGACATGTGGAGAAGTGAATCCGAAGCAATAGGAAGATAGACCATGGAGGGGAGGGGCCGGATCCCGGCAAGTGGTAGAGTGGCCGGGCACAAAAATAGGAACTTTTAGAAATCTGCTCCACTGAAGGACATTGCTCCAGGGGCTAAGCAGGGGGTGGAACCCTCACAGGGACAGGGTGGTCTCAGGACCCTGAGGGTCACAGAAAGACTGGGGGTGCCTGAGTATGGCAGAGCTCCCAGGTATCAGAGCAGTGAACCCAGCTTCACAGTTGGAGCTGAGAAGTGGGCTCTCAGCTCGGGATTACCTTAAACCATGATCCAAGGCACAGCCCAGCCACTGCTTTTCAGGCAGGGACCCCACAAGTGGCAGATTGGGGGAGACTTACCTTCCTCCTCCGGGAGGAGTGGCACAGGAGTGCGCTACAGGAATTGGCTGGGTCTGGAGACTCCAACCGGGGCCATGTGCCAGAGATAGAAATGCTCTGTCACAGGCTGGGTGAGCTTGGAGTGTGGCCAGAGACCAGGGAAATGGGAGTGATTGAATGCTTTTCTCTGAGGGCGCACTGAGGAGTGGGGCCTGAGCTCTTGGCTCCTACAAGGCTGGAGATTGAGAGGCCACTATTTTCATTCCCCTCTTCCAGAGCTGTACGGAAATCGTTCAGGGAACAAAAGCTGCAAAATCGAACTCGAGCAGATTACTTAGCATAGCCCCTGGCAAGGGGGGTGCAATTCCGCCTCAGGCAAAGACATTTGAGAGTCACTGTAACAGGCCCATCCCCAGAAGATCAACAAGACATCCAGCCAAGGGGTGCCTGGGTGGCTCAGTGAGTTAAGGCCTCTGCCTTCGGCTCTGGTCATGATCCCAGGGTTCTTGGATCGTCCCCGCGTTGGGCTCTCTGCTCAGCGGGGAGCCTGCTTCCCCCCTCCTCTGCCTACTTGTGATCTCTCTTTCTGTCAAATAAATAAATAAATAATCTTAAAAAAAAAAAAAAAGAATATCCAGCCAAGACCAAGTTCACCAATCAATGAGAACTGCAGAAAGCTACACATAGAATTCATGGCTTTTTTCCCCCATGATCCCTTAGTCTTTAAATTAAAAAAAAAAATTCTTATTCTATTTTTTAAATTTTTCCTCTTTCTTATTTTAACCTATTTTAACTTTTAACCTTTGTAACCTTAACCAATACCTTTTAAAAATCTTTTTAAATTTTCATTTTTATTTTCATATTTTATCCCCTCATTGTATTTAATCTTATTTTTTGTATACATATAGGGTTTTTTCCTTTAAAATTTTGGGATACAATTTCTTCTAACAGATCAAAATAACACCCTAAATCTAGAACATGGCTTTGTTCTAGTCTCCAGCCTGATCACATTCTTTCCTCTTTTTTTTTTTTTTTTCCAACCAACTTCTTATCAGTTCCTTTTCTGGAATATTTTTAAATTTTCAACTTTACAGTCATATTCCATGACTTCATCATGATTACCCTTAGTTTTGTATATATATATATAAGTTTGCCTTTCTTTAAATTTTTGGGAGGCAGTTTCTTCTAACAGACCAAAATACACCCAAAATCAAGTGTAAGGCTCTGTTCTGTTTTCCAGTTTATATATATTTTTTTCTTTCTTTTTTTCTTCTTCTTCTTTTTTTCCCCTCTCTCTCCTCCCCCCGGTTTTGGGTCTCTTCTGATTTGGTTAGTGTATATTTTTCTGGGTACCTTGCTATCCTTTTAGCATTTTGTTCTCTAATTCCTCTAGGTGAATTTTCCACAAGGTAGAAAAACTCACCACAAAAAAAAAAAAAAAAAAAACAAGAAGCAGTACCAATGGCTAGGGACCTAATCAATACAGACATTAGTAAGATGTCAGAACTAGAGTTCCAAATGACGATTTTCAAGGTGCTGGCTGGGATCAAAAAAAGCATGGAAGATATTAGAGAATCCCTTTCTGGAGAAATAAAATCTCTTTTGGGAGAAATAAAACAACTAAAATCTAACCAACTTTAAATCAAAAAGCTATTAATGAGGTGCAATAAAAAATGGAGGCTCTTACTGCTAGGATAAATGAGACAGAAGAGAGATTAGTGATATAGAAGACCAAATGATGGAAAACAAAGGAGCTGAGCAAAAGAGAGACAAACAATTACTGGACCACAAGGGGAGAATTCCAGAGATAAGTGATACCATAAGATAAAACAATATTAGACTATTGTTCTGTTCCCAGAAGAAGAAGAAAGAGAGAGGGGTACAGAAGGTATATTGAAGCAAATTATAGTAGAGAATTTCCATAATTTGGTGAAGGGAACAAGCATAAAAATCCAGGAGGCACAGAGAACCCCCTCAAAATCTATAAAAGTAGGTCCACACCCCGTCATCTAATACTAAAATGTACGAGTCTTAGTGACAAAGAGAAAATCCTGAAAGCAGCTTGGGACAAGAGGTCTATAACATACAATGGTAGAAATATTAGATTTGCAACAGACCTATCCTTTCTGGCAGGCCAGAAAGGGTTGGCATGATATACTAAGAGCACTAAACAAGAAAAATATACAGCTAAGAATACTATATCCATCTAGGCTGTCATTGAAAATAAAGGACAGATAAAAAGGTTCCAGGACAAACAAAAACTAAAAGAATTTGCAAACACCAAACCAACCCTACAGGAAATATTGAAAGGGGTCCTCTAAGCAAAGAGGGAGCCTGAAAGTAACATAGACCAGAGAAGAACAGAGACAACATACAGTAACAGTCACCTTACAGGCAATATCATGGCAGTAAATTCATATCTTTTGATAGTTACCCTGAATGTAAATGGGCTAAATGTCCCAATCAAAGGACACAAGGTATCAGAATGGATGAAAAACCAAGACCCACTGATATGCCCTCTACAAGAAACTCATTTTAGACCCAAAGATACCTCCAGATTTAAAGTAAGGAGGTGGAAAACAATTTACCATGCTAATGGACATCAAAAGAAAGCTGCGGTGGCAATCCTTATATCAGATTTTAAGCCAAAGACCATTATAAGAGATGAGGAAGGACACTATATCATATTTAAAGGGTATGTCCAACAAGAAGATCTAACAATTGTAAATATCTATGCCCCTAACATGGGAGCTGCCAATTTTATAAACCAATTAATAACAAAATCAAAGAAGCATATCAACAATAATACAATAATAGTAGGGGACATTAACACCCCCCAACCCCATCACTGAAATGAACAGATCATCTAAGCAAAAGATCAACAAGAAAATAAGGGCTTTAAATGACAAACTAGACCAGATGGACATCACAGATACATTCAGAACATTCCATCCCAAAGCAACAGAATACACAGTCTTCTCTAGTGCACATGGAACATTGTCCAGAACAGGTCACATCCTGGGACACAAATCAGGTCTCAGTGGGTAACAAAATATTGGGACCATTCCTTACATATTTTCAGACCACAATGCCTCAAAACTAGAACTCAACCATAAGAGGAAAGTTGGAAATAACTCAAATACATGGAGGCTAAAGAGCATCCTACGAAAGAATGAATGAATTAAGCAAGAAATTAAAGAATTTTAAAAATCCATGGAAACAAAGGAAAATGAAAATAACTTTGAAATCTTTGAGACGCAGCAAAGGCAGTCCTGAGAGGAAAGTATATAGCAATCCAAGCCTTTCTCAAGAAACAAGAAAGGTTTCAAATATGAAACCTAACTGTATACCTAAAGGAGCTGGAGAAAGAACAACAAAGAAAGTCTAAACCCAGCAGAAGAAGAGAAATAATAAAAATCAGAGCAGAAATCAATGAAATAGATACCAAAAGAACAGTAGAAAAGATCAACGAAACTAGGAGCTGGTTCTTTGAAAGAATTAATAAAATTGATAAACCCTTGACCAGACTTCTCAAAAAGAAAAGAGAAAGGACCCAAATTAATAAAATCATGAATGAAAGAGGATAAATCACAACCAACATCAAAGAAATACAAACAATTATAAGAACATATTATGAGCCACTATACACCAGCAAATTAGACAATCTGGAAGAAATGGATACAGTCCTAGAGACACACAAACTACCAAAACTGAACCAGGAAGAAACAGAAAACCTGAATAGACCCAGAACCAGTAAGGAGATTGAAAAAATTTTTGAGTCATCAAAAATCTCCCAATAAACAAGAGCCCAGGGCCACACGGCTTCCTAGGGGAATTCTACCAAACATTTAAAGAAGAATTAATACCTATTCTGAAACTGTTCCAAAAAAAAATAGAAATGGAAAGAAAACCTCCAAATTCATTTCATGAGGCCAGTATTACCTTGCCCCCAAAACCAAAGACCCCATAAAAAATAAGAATTACAGACCAATATCCTGGATGAACATGGATGTAAAAATTCTCACCAAAATACTAGCCAATAGGATCCAACAGTACATTAAAAGGATTATTCACCACTATCAAGTGGGATTTATTCCTGGGCTGCAAGTTTGGTTCAACATCCACAAATCAATCAATGTGATATAATACATTAATAAAGAAAGGACAAGAACCATATGATGGGATCATCTCTCAATAGATGCTGAAAAAGCATTTGACAAAGTACACCATCCTTTCTTGATCAAAACTCTTCGCAGTGTAGGCATAGAGTGTACATGCCTCAATATCATCAAAGCCATCTATGCAAAACCCACAGCAAATATCATTCTCAATGGTGAAAAACTGAGAGCTTTTCCCCTAAGGTCAGGAACATGACAGGGATGTCCACTCTCCCCACTGCTACTCAACATAGTACTAGAAGTCCTAGCCTCAGCAATCAGACAACAAAAAGAAATAAAGCATATCTGAATTGGCAAAGAAGAAGCCAAACTCTCACTCTTTGCAGATGATATGATACTTTATGTGGAAAAACCAAAAGACTCCACTCCAAAACTGCTAGACCTCATACAAGAATTTAGTAAAATGTCAGGATATAAAATCAATGCACAGAAATCGGTTGCATTTCTATCAAACAACAAGACAGAAGAAAGAGAGCTAAGGAGTTGATTGCAATTACAATTGCACCCAAAACCATAAGATACCTAAGAATAAACCTAACCAAATAGGCAAAGAATCTGTACTCATAAAACCATAGAGTACTCATGAAAGAAATTGAGGAAGACACAAAGAAATGGAAAAATGTTCCATGTTCATGGATTGGAAGAACAAATACTGTGAAAATCTATGCTACCTAAAGCAATCTACATATTTACTGCAATCCCTATCAAAATGCAATCAACTTTTTTCAAAGAAATGGAACAAATAATCCTAAAATGTACGTGGAACCAGAAAAGACCCCAAATACCAGTGGATTGTTGAAAAATAAAACCAAGTTTGGTGGCATCACAATTCCAGACTTCAAGTTCTATTACAAAGCTGTAATCATCAAGAGAGTATGGTACTGGCACAAAAACAGGCACATAGATCAATGGAACAGAATAGAGAACCCAGAAATGGATCCCCAACTCTATGGTCAACTAATCTTTGACAAAGCAGGAAAGAATGTCCAATGGAAAAAAGACAGTCTCTTCAACAAATAGTGTTGGGGAAATTGGACAATCACACACAGAAGAATGAAACTGGACCGATTCCTTACACCACACACAAAAATAGACTCAAAATGGATGAAAGACTTCAATGTGAGTCAGGAATCCATCAAAATCCTAGATGAGAACACAGGCAGCAACATCTTTGACTTCAGCCGCAGCAACTTCTTCCTAGAAACATCACCAAAGGCAAGGGAAGCAAGGGCAAAAATGAGCTATTGGGACGTCATCAAGATCAAAATCTTTTGCATAGCAAAGGAAATAGTCAACAAAATCAAAAGACAACCAACAGAATGGAAGAAGATATTTGCAGATGACATATCAGATAAAGGGCTAGTATCCAAAATCTATAAAGAACTTATCAAACTCAACACTCAAAGAACATATAATCCAATCAAGAAATGGGCAGAAACATGAACAATCATTTATGCAAAGAAAACATCCAAATGGCCAACAGACACATGAAAAAGCGCTCCGCATCACTCGGCATCAGGGAAATACAAATCAATACCACAGTGAGATACCACTTCACACTGTCAGAATGGCTAAAATTAACAAGTTAGGAAATGACAGATGTTGGTGAGGATGCAAAGAAAGGGGAACCCTCCTATATTGTTTGTTCATGAGAATGCAAGCTGGTGCAACCACTCTGGAGAACAGTATGGAAGTACCTCAAAAAGTTGAAAATAGAGCTACCCTATGGCCCAGCAATCACACTACTGGGTATTTACCCTAAAGATACCAATGTAGTGATCCGAAGGGCCACATGCACCCGAATGTTTACAGCAGCAGTGTCCACAATAGCCAAACAATGGAAAGAGCCTGAATGTCCATCAACAGATGAATGGATAAAGAGATGTGGCATATATATACAATGGAATACTAGGCAGCCATCAAGAGAAATAAAATCTTGCCATTTGGAACGGCATGGATAGAACTAGAGGATATCATGCTAAGTGAAATAAGTCAATCAGAGAAAGATAATTATCATATGATGTCTCTGATATGAAGAATTTGAGAGGCAGGGTAGGAGGTCATGGGGGGTGGGGAGAAAAGTGAAACAAGATGGGATCATGGGGGAGACAAACCATAAGAGATTTTAATCTCGTGAAACAAACTGAGGGTTGCTGGGGGGTAGGGGAATAGAGATAGGTGGCTGGGTTATGGACATTGGGGAGTGTGCTATCCTGAGTGCTGTGAAATGTGTAAACCTCACAGATCTTTACCCCTGGGGCAAATAAATACATTATATGTTAATTAAAATAAAAGTAGAGTAGGGAAACCTGTATCAAATCATGGAACTTTAAATCCTAATCCTCTTGTCTATAAATGGTGATAAAAATACTTAAACAGTGTTTTCTTTGGAGAAGTGTCTGTTCATGTCTTCTGCCCATTTTTTGACATGATTATCTGTGTTTTGGGTGTTGAGTTTGAGGGGTTATTTAGAGATCCTGGATATCAGCCCTTTGTCTGTAGTGTCATTTGTGAATATCTTCTCCCATTCCATGAGTTTCTGCTTTGTTTTTTTGACTGTTTCCTTTGCTGTGCAGAAGCTTTTTATCTTGATGAAGTACCAAAAGTTCATTTGCACTTTTGTTTCCTTTGTCTTTGGAGACATGTCTTGAAAGAGGTTGCTGTAGCTGATGTCGAAGACATTACTGCTTATGTTCTCCTCTAGGATTTTGATAGTTTCCTGTCTAATGTTGAAGTCTTTCCTCCATTTTGAAGAAGACAAACAAATGGCTAACAGACACATGAAAAAATGTTCATCATCATTACCCATCAAGGAAATTCAAATCAAAACTACCTTGAGATACCACCTTATACCAGTTAGAATGGCCAAAATTAACAGGACAGGAAACAAGTGTGGAGGGGATGTGGAAAAAGGGGAACCCTCTTACACTGTTGGTGGGAATGCAAGTTGGTGCAGCCACTTTGGAAAAAAAATGTGGAGATTCCTCAAAAAATTAAAAATAGAGCTACCCTATGATCCTGTAATTGCACTACTGGGTATTTACCCCAAAGATACAGATGTAGTGAAAAGAAGGGCCATATGTACCCCAAGGTTCATAGCAGCAATGTCCACAATCATCAAACTATGGAAAGAGCCAAGATGTCCTTCAACAGACAAGTGGATAAAGAAGATATGGTCCATATATACAATGGAAAATTGCACCTCCATCAGAAGGATGAATACCCAACTTCTGGACCAACATGGACAGGACTGGAGGAATTTATGCTGAGTGAAATAAGTCAAGCACAGAAAGTCAATTATCATATGGTTTCACTTACTTGTGGAGCATAAGGAGTAACATGGAGGAGATTAGGAGATGGAAAGGAAAAGTGAATTGGGGTAAATCGGAGAGGGAGACGAACCATGAGAGACTGTGGACTCTGAGAAACAAACTGAAGGCTTTGGAGGGGAGGGGGGGTGGGGGGATGGGTGAGCCTAGTGGTGGGTATTAAGGAGGGCATGTATTGCATGGAGCACTGAGTGTGGCACATAAACAATGAATCTTGGAGCACTGAAAAAATAAATATAAAATAAAATAATAAAATAAAATAAAACACTTACCAAGGATATTGATGAACATAGTACACACTTTTTACAAACCACCTAACACAGTGCCTGGTATAATATACTCAACAAGTGGTAGCTGCTGTTGTACCTATGACTTGGAATGGCTTACTACACATGACCTGAAGATTGAGCTGACAATTTGTAAACCAATAACTGAGGCAACAGTGAAGTGTTAAAGAGCACAAAAGGTACCCCACTTAGGGTTGTGATCTCATGGAATCATGGCTATTATTTATTGTTTATCTAGCACTTTAGCCCAGCAAAATTCAAGGTCAGTCATTATCATTTACCAAACACAGGATATGAGAATAGCACTTCAGAGATGGACAAAACATAGCACTCTTGATGGTAGGAGTCATACAGTTCAACTCAAACACTTGATGTTCTAAAGTCATCATCTGGCAACAAATCTCCATACCAACACATCAAAGCTGCCTCTGGTCTTCTCCCTTATGAAGACAGAGTCCAAATAATTGTGTTATATAATTATGTAGTAACTATGTAATATATAAGTATATGTAATCTCAGATCACTCTAGGGGCAGGGTGGTAAAGTTATGCAGTCCTTTCCTCAAAGAAGGCCTCCATTCTTTCTTTCTGAAAATGACAAACTATGAGTAATCTTTTTCACACAAAAACAAGTAATTGTACCTGTAAATATATAAAATAAATAGACAAAAATGTGCTTCACAAAAATCCTGTTTTGTAAATAAACAAGACCCTCATACCTTGTTGCTGACTGAAACCTTCTCTAAATGAACTGATCATGTCATCATGCAAATAATTTTTAGAATCACCTACCATGGTTGAAGCTACTGGCAACCCACATATGCACCCACAAGATGGGTGTATCACTTCAGATTATTTGGTTGCAGGTAACAAAAATGGATTCTGGTTATCTTAAGCAAAGTAATTGTAATAATAATTAACAATAATAAAAATAAATTACAGAATCTAAAGAAAGCAAACAATCAGGACTTGGGAAGGATAGGATCAAAGATTCTCCAGGAAATTCGAAACTAGGCGTTAATAGGCTATCTCTTCAGGGGATGGCCACTGGAAGGACCCATTGCAGTGCTTTGTGTCAATCTCAACTCAGTGAAGATTTCAACTCCTGGGAGGGTAGGAATATTCTTACCTCAGAATGTTTCAAAGGAGGGTGAAGTAGTACACATGACTATCATACTGGAACAGCATAGAAAAAAGGAAGTGAAGGAAAATTGGAGTACTATTAACAATAAAAAGGGAAGGGCTGCTGGGCAGGTCAAATACCACAGATCCCACCATTGCCAGAGAATATTGGTATTGAATAGAAACAAGCCCTGGTTTATGAAACCCATTTGTGTGATTACCAATACAGCATGAAAACTTACATTATTAAAATTGTTAATTTAGAAAAAATCGGATGCAAGCTCACACTCTTAAAAATATCTTTCCCAGCCCTGGTACTAAAGACCCTCCATCTATTAGCAGCCCTCATAAGGCATAATTTCTGGTTTCAAATCACACTCAAAGGAACCAGGACTCCTTGAAAGGTATCTAACTTCATGTCTTAGGGAAGAACAAATTAGGATGACAATGGTACATCTTATGATTATAGAAGATCAAGACTCTTTCTAGGATGACAGAATATGCTGAAAAGACAACAGATCCAACTGAAGGAGCTACTACTCACCACGCTGTGATAATTCAAATTGCCAAACTGGACAAAAATATAATAACAATTATGGTTAATTAGAACAGTTGAATCTGTGGAAGGCAGAATTCACTGTGACACTGAAAAAAAAATAATAATTTCAAAGGTGTGCAAAAGTAATTGTAATATAAAAATGGTATTTTAATTTTAATAAGTAGTGACATGTTGATATAAGTGGGGTATTTTTTCTTATTCCCATAAAGATACATATATTTTTAAATTATAGCTATGCACTTGTTTCTATCTGTGTCTATAGCAAAGAGTGAACATAGGAAACTATGAGTAAGTCAAACGGATCCAGAAAAGATACAGTAACCAATGGTAAGGATTGATTAATACCAGTGGTCACAGATAATAACTAACTATAAGAAAAGTTTAACAGTTGATCAGTCCTCATGATCTCCTACAACAATTAAAAAAAAAAGGCTTATGGTGTGTTATATCATGAATAATTAGACCAAAATTCCAAAGAAGAGAATTAACTGAACAGACCTTATCTCTTGATGTCTAGTAGAGACTCTTGATGTCTAATAGAAAAAATACTAATTAAAATTAAATACTAATTTGACATATAATTTGGTTCCAGTAATTCTAAAACTAGAGCCTTCTAGTTTAAACTTCTAAAACTAGTGCCTTCTCAAAATTGGGTATATCTTAATGGTAAAACAATACCCAATTTTGAGAAGGCACTCTAAATTTCAAAAAAAGGAAAAAAAAAAAGGAAAAAGCCAAGAATGTTAGCATTCCACTATTAACTACCAAACATGAGACTTAACCATAAAAAAGGTTTCAATGATCGCAGATTTGGGTTTCATTCAACTTGGGTTTCATTCAAATTGGGCTATCCAATTGTCTCCTCATAAGAAATCAATCCAGATCTTACAGCCTCAGCTAGTTTTGTTTTCCCCCGTTGGTATCTGGCAATATTACAGCAACTAGGAAGATCACCGCAATCGTAGAAATAGTATCTGTTTAATTACAGCATATAGGAAAGTCATCTTGAGAAAGACATAAAATTAAAATTAAGTGTAAGAATATCAACAAAGGTACTGAAGAACAAACTCAAATCCATAGTATTAGTACTTTGGTAAATAGTTTTAGTCTAACAGTTTTGCCTGAGTTTTGCAATCACTTTGATATTTTGTAGTAAATATGATATTTTTCATGTTTGGTTTATTTGGGAGGGATGTATAAATTATTTAGGAGAATAAAATATATTAAGCTTAGGGATTTAATATAAGGTCAAAAGAGTGCAATTAAAGATGTAATCAATGCTTATATTTTGGGATTCTTATTTCGATAAAGCCATCAGTTTTTTCACATTAACTGGGTCAGGAGATGAAAATATTTAGACCAAAGGTCAGTGAACTTTTTCTATAAAAGGTGATATAGTAAATATTTTATGTTTACAGGCCAGATCATCTCTGAAAGAACTACTTGACTCTACTGCTACAGCATGAAAGAAATGACAGGTAATACTTAAATGAATGGGCATGGCTGTGTTTCAATAAAACTTTGCAAAAATAGGCATCAGGCTGGATTTGGCTCACAGGCCATAACTTTTCAACTCCTGATTTAGAGGAGTACTAACTTTTATATTTTTAAAAGATAATTAGTTTTTTTAAATAAATTCAAAAGGTAAACAAATTGGGCAGTAAATAAAATGGTATTATTTTTTCCCACATGCAAAATTCCTTGGGAGATGAAAGAAACCAGCCCTTCTAAAATGAAGTCAAATCTGCAGCCAGTCACAAATTTGGGCAGCCCTAATTTCCTCCTTCTTTTTTATTGTTCTGGGCTGATAATGTATCAACATTCCTTAATCCCATCCAACCTGAAATGTGCTTTGCCTTCACTGAGCTTGAGGTATAATCTCCAAATGTACTACAATCTGTAAGTTTTCTCTCATTAGAAATGTATGTTATTAATTATTCGGAGGTAACTAAGGAGAGAAGAATGGATAGAAAGAAAGAAGGGAAGGAGGAAGGGACAGAGGAAAAGAGAGAAGAAGGAAAAAAGAAAAAGGACAAAGACATAAAGAAATCTTTTAGACACAAAGTTGTAAGAATTGGGAAATAGTCATGAGTTACACAACCTTATGGGACAATAACTAATTGTTAACAATAACCACTTAGTTTCCTTATAAATGTAGTTTCTATTCAAAACATGAACCTTGTCTGCCTCATTCATTCCTACATCACTAGTGTCTAGTATAGAGGAGCTTAACACATAGTAAATGCTCAAAAATGTTTGTAAAATAAATTGAATAAATGAATAAATTCATAAGTGAGACTCAGATCCATTTTCACCATGACATTGCTCAATAGAATAGCTAGTCTGAGGCTGTGTCACTTCAGATACTTCTGGAAGCAGATACAAATATGGGATAAGATAGATGTACAGGGGGAAATAAATCACTCTTAAAGATAAACTGTGCAAGAACAGGAAGGAAAAGCCTTGGAATCACAATGATGATTTGACACTTGTGAAGGAGAGAGGGAAGGAAGGAGGATTGGGGACGAAGAGCTCCAACTGCAGTGTAGCTAGATAAAGTCCCAGCCAAGCCAATGCAGAACCCCAGAGCAAACACTGCCCATTAGAGGACTTCCATGTTGGGCAGAAATGACCTGGTCTATAGCACCTGGCTCACAAAACCCCCTCTGTACTGATTCTGTCTGCAAACAACCCTAGAAGAGTATGAACTTAGAGTTAAAGGCTATGGTGCATCTCAAAGTTGCAATATCTATAGGCTGTCCACTAGTTATATTCTCCATTAGGTTCTCCTTGGTGGGGAGTCACAGTGGCACATCTCCATGGCCACGGAAACCAAAAGCCTCCCTGTTTCTAACAATGAGCAAATTCCCTCCTCTTTCCAAACATGAACTCTGTGAGTTTTTCTCCTTGCATACAGGAGATCATTCCTTTCTCCCATTCAAATGTGGGTATGGATTTAAACCTTTCATTTATGTGAATGCCTCTTTCATCAAGAGAGTTGACAGATGTCAACTTTTAAAATAACACATAGAAAGAGTATCTCTAGGTGCCAATACCATCAAAGACTACAAAGTCATTCCATCATTTCTCAAATATCTCCCACTTCAGTACTAAGCTTTCGGTAAATGTTCATTTCTAGCTTGTAAACCAAAGCTGGAATTCCTTTGCTCTCATACCTAATTATGGAATGCTTCTCCCCTCTATTTCCAAAATAAGAAATAAAGTACATACACAAGTAACTATGATAAATACGATCTGTATTTTATAGTTATAGCTATTAAAATATGCAAAATGTCTAACTATCACATAATACCAACTATGGATAGTGAAAGGGGCTGATAATGTACAAATAAATGCTATGAAAGTTCAGATAAAGAAAATATTACTTCCTGCTGGGAGGCCTGGGTGAGAGCTTCATGGAGGTATCATGTAATCTGGGTCTTGAGAGATGAGTAAGATTTGTACACATGGAAATGAAGGAAATGATACTGACAGATGGAATCACATGCACAAGAGCCTGGACCCAAGAAAACATAACCTTGTGGGAAAAAAAAAAAAAAACTCAGGATAAAATCGTGATCAAGGTAGCATGATTGATTCACTGACAAATTTCAGGCAGTTCTTGCTTCCTAGCTTTTATATCTAAGACCTTGTCAGCATGCTGGTCATTAGTATATATACTATTATTGTTGTCTGCCCATAGAAAAATTCACTTGAACATAGACCTGAAGACTGTGTCCTGGCCGTGAGGACTATTCTGCCTGGAGGACACACTGTATTAGTATCTATATCCATTAAAAGACTGAACTGAAGTCACCCATAAAGTGTAGCTATTGCATGACAGATAGAGTGTGTTTAAAAATAAGTTTAAGAGCGTGTCATTAGTTCAAGTGGTGGCTCTGACACTAGAATAGCTGCTCTTTGACTGATCTACAAATGAACACATTCTCTCTGTACAGTGTGCCATTAGTGATTTTAATTGCATGCTAAGCTTTATAATTTGTTGCTGTCATTTAGGTTCATGTTCTGTACTAATATTTATTCTGCATATTATATAACACCTTATTAAGTTTATTGCCCGCTTTCTATAAATTTTTCATCTGACATGTATGTGAGGAGCTAACTTACATATCTATTAAAACTAGTGCTTCAGTTACAGGTCTTCTTAGTATTCTCAACAGAGTTTCTAAATTGTTTATAGAAGGAAAAGGAGACAGTTCACTTTCCAAATTAAAAAAAAAAAACTATATATACATCCTATTTACAATATCTATGCCCTGGGATTACTGATAATATAAATGGTAATTACTTGGTTTATCTTTTCCTTGCCCTCCATGGAGCTGTCTCTGACAGATTGGGACCAGAATGCGTACCCTCCTTCAAATCACATCCAATAAGGGAAGGGTGCTTCACTTCCAGCGCCTAGCACAATGTTTCAGATATTAAAGTTGAATGAGAATGTTTAATGAAATAAATATGGAATAATTAAGATTTACTTTCTAAACATCTCTTCTGTCACATTATATCATATGGTATATTCTCATCAATCACAATGGTGGTAGAGACCCAAATTCACGATATAATCACAGTGATAGCAAACTTCTCAGCATCCCACTACATACTCTTGCCTGCCCAATATAAATCCTTTAATTCTTTCTCCTTTCTAAATCTAGCTGATGTCCTAACCACTGCCAAACATAAGCCATATGAACATTAAGGAGACTGTGTAAGCATTCAAGAACACTTCTGTGAGCTTATTTCTCTCTTATTCCCTTGCTTTTTCCCCATTTATTTCTTGAAAAATATCTCTAAAACCTGAATATGTGAATCCACAGGTCCTATTCTTCTCACCAAACCAAAAATGTATTAAAAGAATTTTTTTCATTCATTATAGGCCAGAGATAAGCACCAGATGATATGAGTTCTTAGGATGATAGATGCTCTTTTCTTACAAATGTAAGTTAAATTAGATAAAAGGTCTATGAACAGGAAAGAGTACTTATGCTCTGTAGATTCTTCAATGTTTTTGAGTGCTAGAACAGTAAACCCCTTTTCATAATTGGGCTAGTCCTCTCAAATTATTGCTCCTAACCTTGTTGACTTGTCATTTCATCACTGGAGTGTGTGGCAACCCTCAAATGAGTCAGGGAAGGGAGGGACAATTAAAACAGGTGTAGGTTCTCTTAGAATACAACTTAGGGAAGTGACATGCCTGTCACAAAGTATGTGTTTCGGAAATGAGTTTTACATTAAAAAAAAAACAGAGTCTAAGTTATGAATAAACTACTGCTACTTTAAAATGTTTTTTTGAAGTCTTGGGTTTCTTATCACTTCTGATGAATAAAAAGGCTAGGCAAGTGAAGAAGTGACAGAGAAGAATGTAATTAATGGTATAATTTATGACCCTGTTTCATCAGTGGTTGAAGAACAAAATCAACAGAGAAAAGTACAAAGAAGGAAAAGATTGAGAGAGAAAATTGACAGTGTAGTATATCAAGATATCAAGATCTATAGCTCATTTTTTTTAAAGCTCAGTGAATATACAATGTTAGAAAAAACATAGTCTTTCCCATGAGGGAGTTTAAAATAAATAAATTAATATTTTGATTAGCACAAATACAAAGATGTGTTAAGGAGAAGCATAGGTTAATTTCCCACCTGAGATGCTGAACACGTGGTCCAAGAGCTTACAGCAGGACCCACAGAGATTTCAAACCTGGATAGATTGTCAGTTATAAACCTAGAAGTCTTTTGAACATGTAATATAATCCAACATAATTTATCCAAATATAGATTCATTTCAAGTACTTTTAAATCTATATGAAGCAGCTGAGAGAAACAAACTGTTGATTTATTCAAATCAGTGTAAGTTGGTTGATTGTCCTACCTTATCTCCTTGAAGAAAAGAAAAAGTAATTAGATGATTTCTGAAAAATTAAAACATAGTTACTAAAATCATCAAAATGCATCTTGCTTAGTATGTTTGTTTTAGTTGTGGTTGTTTTATGGTACTCTTGTTTAAAAGGAAATCTATTTTTTAAAAGATGTCCAGGATGATCGGAAAATGACTGAGATAGATCCAATTAAGACCTCATTATGATGAAACATAGTATCTTCAAAGAAAAACTCCCAGGCACACCTAGCCAAACATTAGGGGTTCATTCTTACAGAGGATGGAACTCTCTGTGATGGTAAAGAAAAAAGACCTATATTCTCAAGGTCAATGAACCAGAGGTGCAAATATAGTTAAGGATGTATTTTACAACAAGTCCCTACTTTTCCTTTCATCCTTACTGAGGCTGTGGTCATTTTGACATTTCCATATTTGATGCTAACCTAACAGCTAATGTGTGTTTTCAAATGTAGTAGCTAAAGAAGAATTTTAGAATAGAAGTTCTACCACAATACAGCTTTTAAATATACTTTCAACTATTGTTTGATCTTTTTGCAAGGAAAACTTCTTGTGAACTCTGAAGTATTCTTTCATCTGTACCACTTTAGGTGACCTATTCATTTTATTTTTACCTTCATCACGCATATCCATCACCAAAAAACATATGCTTTATTTGTTTTGTCCAATCACAGGATTTAATTTTCAATTTGAGCTTATATGCTCCCTGAGTGTACATGATGTCAAAATAGATGCATTTGCATATCTTACCTGACTTGCAATTAGGGTTATTGGCAGCAATACAGCCAAGAAAGATTTTGTGTAAGCTGGCTTCTGGGCTCCTTGGCAACAGATAAAAAAAGAAATCCAGGACATTTCCTTCACAACAATCTCCTTCCATCTTATGGTCTTTTGTTGAGTCTTTTCATTTTAGATTTTCTTCCCAAGAAAGTAGGTAGATATGACTGCTGGCATCCCTAGAGCCTTTTGTTAATACTGTAATGACAGAAGTAGACCATTGAAAGCGTGCTTGAAGTATGCAATTTCCAGTTCCTTTTGAATGATTCAACGTACACCCTTTGCTTTTGATTCAGGCTAAACATAATCAAAGGTACACACCGCCAATTCTATATTTCCCATTTATGAAAAACTAGAAACCAGTAGGTTATCAATATTATACCTAGGGAAATATGAGAAGGGTTCTCCTTTCTTTTTAATAACCCCTAAGAACTCCATTATATTCATGGTCATTTTTTTAATTCAATTTTACTTTGATGTCAAACCATCATGATCCAACTTCATTGTAATAAAGTGTCCAAAGTATTGGATGAAGCATGAGAATAAACACTTTTGTCATACTACCAGATTAATTTTCACAATCCAAGTAGTAATGATACGAATACCTAGGGGAAAGTGGGGATCAGCACATTGATGCAAAATGGATTTTGTTGCATATTTCCATGCACTTCAAAACCTAATACTTAATTCTGGGAACTATGTGCCACTCATTTTTTTATTAACATATAATGTATTATTTGCAGCAGGGGTACAGGTCTGTGAATCATCAGTCCTACACAATTCACAGCACTCATCATAGCACATACCCTCCCCAATGCTCATAACCCAGCTACACTATCCTTCTTCCCCCACCCCAGCAACCCTCAGATTGTTTCCTGAAATAAGAGTTTCTGATGGTTTGTCTCCCTCCTGATCCGATCTTGTTTCATTTTTTCCCTCCCTACACACCACGACCTCCCATCCTGCCTCTCAAATTCCTCATATCAGAGAGATCATATGATAATTGTCTTTCTCTGATTGACTTATTTCGCTTAGCATAATACCCTCTAGTCCCATCCACATCTTTGCAAATGGCAAGATTTTGGGGTTTTGTGATGGCTGCATAGTATTCCATTGTGATATATATATATATATATATATATATATATATCTCACATCTTTTTATCCATTCACCTGTTGATGGACATCTAGGTTCTTTCCATACTTTTGCTATTGTGGACATCACTGCTATAAACATTCAGGTTCACATGTCCCTTCATATCACTACATTTGTATTATTAGGGTAAATATCCAGTAGTGTGATTGCTGGGTAATAGGGCAGCTATTTTCAACTTTTTGAGGAACCTCCATACTGTTTCCCAAAGTGGCTGCACCAGTTCTCATTCCCACCAACCATGTAGGAAGATTCCCCTTTCTCCGCATCCTCACCAACGTCTGTTGTCTCCTGACTTGCTAATTTTAGCCATTCTGACCGGTGTGAGATGGTATCTCACTGTGGTGTAGATTTGTATTTCCCTGATGCCAAGTGATGTGGAGCACTTTTTCATGTGTCTGTTGGCCATCTGAATGTCTTCTTTGCTGAAATGTCTATTCATGTCTTCTGCCAATTTCATGATTGGATTATTTGTTTTCTGGGTGTTGAGTTTGATAATTTCTTTATAGATTTTGGATACTAGCCCTTTATCTGATAGGTCATTTCTGAATATCTTCTCCCATTCTGTCAGTTGTCTTTTGGTTTTGTTGACTATTTCCTTTGCTATGCAAAAGATTTTGATCTTGATGATGTCCCAATAGTTCATTTTTGCCCTTGCTTCCCTTGTCTTTGGTGATGTTTCTAGGAAGAAGCTGCTGTGGCTGAGGTCAAAGATGTTGCTGCCTGTGTTCTCCTCAAGGATTTTGATGGATTCCTGCCTCACATTGAAGTCTTCCATCCATTTTGAGTCTATTTCTGTGTGTAGTGTATGGAAATGGTCCAGTTTCATTCTTCTGCATGTGGCTGTCCAATTATCCCAACACCATTTGTTGAAGAGACTGTCTTTTTTCCATTGGACATTCTTTCCTGCTTTGTCAAAGATTAGTTGACCAGAGAGTTGGGGGTCCATATCTGGGTTCTCTATTCTGTTCCATTGATCTATGTGTCTTTTTTGTGCCAGTACCATACTCTCTTGATGATTACAGCTTTGTAATAGAACTTGAATCCTGGAATTGTGATGCCACCAAACCTGGTTTTCTTATTCAACATTCCTCTGGCTATTTGGTGTCTTTTCTAGTTCCACATAAATTGTAGAATTATTTGTTCCATTTCTTTGAAAAAAGTTGATGGCATTTTGATAGAGATTACATTAAACATGTAAATTGCTCTAAGGAGCATAGGCATTTTCACAATATTTGTTCTTCCAATCCATGAACATGGAACATTTTTCCATTTTTTTGTGTCTTCCTCAATTTCTTTCATGAGTACTCTATAGATTTCTGAGCACAGATTTTTTGCCTCTTTGGTTAGGTTTATTCCTAAGTATCTTATGGTTTTGGGGACAATTGTAAATGGGATTGACTCCTTAATTTCTCTTTCTTCTGTCTTGCTGTTGGTGTATAGAAATGCAACTGATTTCTGTGCGTTGATTTTATATCCTGACACTTTACTGAATTCCTGTATGAGTTCTAGCAGCCTTGGAGTGGAGTCTTTTGGGTTTTCCACATAAAGTATATCATCTGCAAAGAGTGAGAGTTTGACTTCTTCTTTGCTGATTCAGTGCCCTTTATTTCTTTTGGTTGTCTGACTGTCGAGGCTAGGACTTCTAGGACTATGTTGAATAGCGGTGGTGATAGTGGACATCCCTGCTCTATTCCTGACCTTAGGGGGAAAGCTCTCAGTTTTTCCCCATTGAAAATGATATTTGCTGCGGGTTTTGCATAGATGGCTTTGATGATATTGAGGCATGTACCCTCTATGCCTACACTGTGAAGAGTTTTGATCGAGAAAGGATGCTGTACTTTGTCAAATGTTTCTTCAGCATCCATTGAGAGTACCATATGGTTCTTGTTCTTTCTTTTATTAATGTATTGTATCACAATGATTGATTTGTGGATGTTGAACCAACCTTGCAGCCCAGGAATAAAACCCACTTGGTCATGGTGAACAATCCTTTTAATGTATTGTTGGATCTTATTAGCTAGCATTTTGGTGAGAATTTTTGCCTTCATGCTCATTAGGGATATTGGTTTGTAATTTTCCTTTTTCATGGGATCTTTGCCTGGTTTTGGGGGCAAGGTAATCCTGGCCTCATGAAATGAATTTGGAGGTTTTCTTTCAATTTCTATTTTTTTGGAACAGTTTCAGAATAGATATTAATTCTTCTTTAAATGTTTCATAGAATTCCCCTGGTAAGCCATCTGGCCCTGAGCTCTTGTTTTTTGGGAGATTTTTGATAACTGATTCAATCTCCTTACTGGTTATGAGTATGTTCAGGTTTTCTATTTCTTACTGGTTCAGTTATGTGTCTCTAAGAATGTCTCTAGGAATGTCTCTTCATTCAGTTATATGTCTCTAGGAATGCATCCATTTCTTCTAGATTGTCAAATTTGCTGGCATATAGTTGCTCATAATATGTTCTTATAATTGCTTGTATTTCATTGATGTTGGTTGTGATCTTTCCGCTTTCATTAATGATATTATTAATTTGGGTCCTTTGTCTTTTCTTTTTTATAAGTCTGGCCAGGGGGTTATCAATCTTTTGAATTCTTTCAAAGAACTAGCTCCTACTTGCATTGATTTGTTCTACTGTTCTTTTGGTTTCTATTTCATTGATTTCTGCTCTGATTTTTATTATTTCTCTTCTTCTGCTGGGTTTAGACTTTCTTCGTTGTTCTTTCTCCAGTTCCTTTAGGTATACAGTTAGGTTGCATATTTGAAACCTTTCTTGTTTCTTGAGAAAGGCTTGTATTGCTATATCCTTTCCTCTCAGGACCGCCTTTGCTGGTACCAAAGATTTTGAACAGTTGTGTTTTCATTTTCACTTGTTTCCATGAATTTTTTAAATACTTCTTTAATTTCCGGGTTGACCCATTCATTCTTTAGTGGGATGCTCTTTAGCCTCCATGTATTTGAGTTCCTTCCAACTTTCCTCTTGTGGTTGAGTTCCAGTTTCAATGCATTGAGGTTTGAAAATATGCAGGGAATTATCCCCATCTTTTGGTACCGATTGAGACCTGATTTGTGTCCCAGGATGTGATCTGTTCTGGAGAATGTTCCATGTGCACTAGAGAAGAATGTGTATTCTGTTGCTTTGGGATGGAATGTTCTGAATATATCTGTGATGTCCATCTGGTCCAATGTATCATTTAAAGCCTTAAATCTTTGTTGATCTTTTGCTTATATCATCTGTCCATTTCAGTGACGAGGGGCTGTTAATGTCCCCTGCTATTATTGTATTATTGTCAATGTATTTATTTGATCTTGTTATTAACTGGTTTATATAATTGGCTGCTCCTATGTTAGGGGCATAGATATTTACAACTGTTAGATCTGCTTGTTGAAAGACCCTTTAAGTGTGATATAGTGCCCTTTCTCATCTCTTATTATAGTCATTGGCTTAAAATCTAATTTGTCTGATATAAGGATTGCCACCCCAGATTTCTTTGGACGTCCATTATCATAGTAAATTGTTTTCCACCTCCTCATTTTAAGTCTGCAAGTGTCTTTGGGTCTAAAATGAGTTTCTTGTAGAGGGCATATCGATGGGTCTTGCTTTCTCATCCATTCTGATACCCTGTGTCTTTTGATTGGGACATTTGGCCCATTTACATTCAGGGTAACTACTGAAAGATAGGAATTTAGTGCCATTTAGTGCCATCACCTTGCACACCTGCAACGTGACTGTTATTGTGTATTGTGTCTGTTCATTTCTGGTCTGTTACTTTTAGGCTCCCTCTTTGCTTAGAGGACCCCTTTCAATATTTCCTGTAGGGCTGGTTCGGTGTTTGCAAATCCTTTTAGTTTCTGTTTGTCCTAGAAGATTTTTATCTCTTCTTTATTTTCAATGACAGTCTAGCTGGATATAATATTCCTGGCTGCATAGATTTATCATTTACTGCTCTGAATATATCATGCCAGTCCTTTCTGGCCTGCGAGATCTCTGTGGATAGGTCTATCGACAATCTAATATTTCTACCATTGTATGTTGTAGACCTCTTGTCCCAAGCTGCTTTCAGGATTTTCTTTTTGTCAGTAAGACTTGTAAGTTTCACTGTTAGCAATGGGGTGTGGACCTACTTTGATTTTGAGGGGCGTTCTCTGTGCCTTCTGGATTTTAATGCTTGTTCCCTTTGCCATATTAGGGAAATTCTCTACTATAATTTGCTCCAATATACCTTCTGCCCCCCTCTCTCTTCTTCTTCTGGGAATCACAATAATTTTAATATTGTTTCATCTTATGGTATCACTTATCTCTCAAATTCTTCCTTCATGATCACTGCAGTAGTTGTTAATCTCCCTTTTTCTCAACTTCTTTATTCTCCATCATTTGGTCTTCTATATCACAAATTCTCTCTTCTGCCTCATTTATCCTAGCAGTAAGAGCCTCCATATTAGAATGCACCTCATTAATTGCTTTTTTAATTTCAACCTGGTTAGATTTTAGTTCTTTTATTTCTCTAGAAAGGGAGTTTATTTCTCCAGAAAGGGATTCTATGCTTTTTTCAAGCTCAGCTAGCATCTTTATAACTGTCATTCTGAACTCTATTTCTGACATCTCACTAATGTCTATATTTATTAGGTCCCTAGCAATCAGTACTGTCTCTTATACTTTTTTTTTTTTTTGAGGTGAGTTTTTCCACTTTGTCATTTTGCCTAGAGGAGAATAGATGAATGAGAGAACACAATGCTAAAAGGGTAACAATGACTCCAGAAAAATATACACTAACCAAATCAGAAGAGACCCAAAACTGGGGGGAGAAGAAAGAAAGAAAATAAATAAATAAATATATATATATATATATATATAGAGAGAGAGAGAGAGAGAGAGAGAGAGAGAGAGAGAGGAGCCTCTTGTAGTGATTCTCAAATGTCTTTGCCTGACACAGAATTGCACCACTCTTGCCAGGGGCCAGGCTATGTAATCTGCTCAGGTTTGCTCTTGGTAGCTTTTGTTTCCTGAATGCTTTCCGTACAGCTTTGGAGGAGGAGGAAATGGACAAATCATCTAAGCAAAATATCAACAAAGAAATAAAGGCTCTAAATGACACGCTGGACCAGATGGACATCACAGACATATTCAGAACATTCCATCCCAAAGCAACAGAATACACCTTCTTCTCTAGTGCACATGACACATTCTTCAGAATTGATCACACCATGGGACACAAATCAGGTCTCAACCGGTACCACAAGATTGGGATCATTCCTTGCATATTTTCAGACCACAATGCCATGAAACTAGAACTCAATCACAAGGGGAAAGTTGGAAAGAACTCAAATACATGGAGGCTAAAGAGCATCCTACTAAAGAATGAATGGGTTAACCAGGAAATTAAAGAAGAATTTAAAAAATTCATGGAAACAAATGAAAATGAAAACACAACTATTCAGAATCTCTGGGACACAGCAAAGGCAGTCCTGAGAGGAAAATATATAGCAATACAAGCCTTTCTCAAGAAACAAGAAAGATCTCAAATACATAACCTAACCCTACATTTAAAGGAGCTGGAGAAAGAACAACAGAGAAAACCTAAACCCAGAAGAAGAGAAATGATAAAGATCAGAGCAGAAATCAACGAAATAGAAACCAAAAGAATAGTAGATCAAATCAGCGAAACTAGGAGCTGGTTCTTTGAAAGAATTAATAAAATTGATAAACCCTTGGCCAGACTTATCAAAAAGAAAAGAGAAAGGACCCAAATTAATGAAATCATGAATGAAAGAGGAGAAATAACAACCAACACCAAAGAAATACAAACAATTATAAGAACATATTATGAGCAACTATACGCCAGCAAATTAGACAATCTGGAAGAAATGGATGCATTCCTAGAGACACACAAACTACCAAAACTGAACCAGGAAGAAATAGAAAACCTGAACAGACCTATAACCAGTAAGGAGATTGGAACAGTCATCAAAAATCTCCCAATAAACAAGACCCCAGGGCCAGATGGCTTCCCAGGGAATTCTACCAAACCGTTAAAGAAGAATTAATACCTATACTCCTGAAACTGTTCCAAAAAATAGAAATGGAAGGGAAACTTCTAAACTCCTTTTATGAGGCCAGCATTACCTTGATCCCAAAATCAGACAAAGACCCATCAAAAAGGAGAATTACAGACCAATATCCTTGATGAACATGGATGTAAAAATTCTCACCAAAATACTAGCCAATAGGATCCAACAGTACATTAAAAGGATTATTCACCACGACCAAGTGGGATTTATTCCGGGGATGCAAGGTTGGTTCAACATTCGCAAGTCAATCAACGTAATACAATACATTAATAAAAGAAAGAACAAGAACCATATGATACTCACAATTGATGCTGAAAAAGCATTTGACAAAGTACAACATCCTTTCCTGATGAAAACTCTTCACAGTGTCAGCATAGAGCATAAAGCTGAGAGCTTTTCCCCTGAGATCAGGGACACAGCAGGGATGCCCACTATCTCCACTGCTGTTCAACATAGTCCTAGAAGTCCTAGCCTCAGCAATCAGACAACAAAAAGAAATAAAAGGCATCCAAATTGGCAAAGAAGAAGTCAAACTCTCACTTTTTGCAGATGATATGATACTTTATGTGGAAAATCCAAAAGACTCCACTCCAAGACTGCTAGAACTCATATAGGAATTCAATCAAGTGTCAGGATATAAAATCAATGCACAGAAATCAGTTGCATTCCTATACACCAACAGCAAAACAGAAGAAAGAGAAATTAAGGAGTCGACTCCATTTACAATTGCACCCAAAACCATAAGATATCTAGGAATAAACCTAACCAAAGAGACAAAGACTCTGTACTCAGAAAACTACAAAGTGCTTAGGAAAGAAATTGAGGAAGACACAAAGAAATGGACAAACATTCCATGCTCATGGATTGGAA
>CM052799.1:120620614-120726666 GCA_028533885.1 Nasua narica
TGCACTACTCGGTGTTTACCCCAAAGAAGCAGATGCAGTACAAAGAAGGGCCACATGTACCCCAATGTTCATAGCCACAATGGCCACAATAGCCAAACTGTGGAAAGAACCAAAATGCCCTTCAACAGATGAATGGATAAGGAAGATGTGGTACATCTATACAATGGAATATTATGCCTCCATCAGAAAGGATGAATATTCAACTTTTGTATCAACATGGACAGGACTAGAAGAGATTATGCTCAGTGAAATAAGCCAAGCAGAGAGAGTCAGTTATCTTATGGTCTCACTTACGTGCGTAATATAAAGGGCATGGACGGCATCATGAGAAGGAAGAGAAGGGTGAATGGGGGGAAATTGGAGGGGGTGATGAACCAGGAGAGACTGTGGACTCTGAGCAACAAACTGAGGGTTTTCGAGGGGAGGGGGTGGGGGGGTGGGCGAGCCTGGTGGTGGGTATTGAGAAGGGCACGTATTGCATGGAGCACTGGGTGTGGTGCACGAACAATCAATCTTGTAACACTGAAAAATTAAAATAAACATATTTGGGGAGAAAAAAATAAAAAAAAATTTTAAAAATTTAAAAAAAGATTTCATTGTTTTTGATGGGCAAGTAATATTCCATTAATATGGAATATATTATATATAAAAGGCTGCTTCTTGGCCTTTTGGCTAAGATCATGTGTGAAAGAGTTATCTTCTGACCCAGCAATTGCACTACTAGTTGTAACTCTGTTTTAATTGTTGTTGTTTTCTCTAGACTTTGCAATATACATGTTTAACTTTTTATAGTCTGCATACAAATGACATTACACCATTTCATGTATAGGATTCTTACAACATTCTTCCACTTTACTACTGCCTTGTCTTTTGTCATACATTATGCTTCCACATCTTTTAATCTCCTTAATATAGTTTTGCTTTAAACTTAAATTATCTTTTAAAGATATTAAAATGATAGACTGTGCACTCTGAGAAAAAAACTGATGCTTTTGGAGGGTAGGGAGTGGGGGGATGGGTGAACCTGGTGGTGGGTATTGAGGAGGGCACATATTGCATGGAGCATTGGGTGTGGTGTATGAACAATGAATCTTAGAACACTAGAAAAATAAAATTAAATAAAAAATAAATATATTAAAATGATTAAAAGTACTTTCATATTTTTCAAATATTTTCTATTCCTGGTATTCTTCATTCTTTTGTGTACACATTAGTTTCCATGCGGTACTATTTTCTCTCAGCTTTAAACTTTGGATATTTTTGTAATGCACATGTAATATTTTGTAATGCTGGTGGTTAATTCTCTTAGCTTTTGATTATCTAAATATGTCTTTACCTCATTTTGTAGGGTATTTTTGCTATATACAGAATTCTAGGTTGATGTTATGAATAAATGTTTATGTCTCCCATAATTTAGATATTAAAGCCTTAATACAGTGTTCCTATATTTAGAGATGGGGTCTTTAAGCAAGTAATTAAGGTTAAATGGGGTCATAGGGTCAGACAATGATCCCATAAGAATAGTGTCCTTATAACCAGAAGCAGCAGAGGGTCTAGTGGGCTCAATCAGTTGAGCATCAGGTTCTTCATTTCAGCTCAAGTGATGATCTCACAGTTGTGAGATTCAGCCCTACATGGGACTCCACACTCAGCATGATGTGTTCTTGTTCCATTCCCTCTCCCTCTGCCCCTCTTCCCTTCCCCCCACCCTCTTGTGCTCTCTCTCTCTGTCTCTCAAATAAATAAATAAATAAATAAATAAATAAAATCTTTAAGAAAAGAGAGAGAACAGAGAGTCTCTCCCCTCTTTACAACCTATGGAGGAAAGGCCATATAAAGACATAGGAAGAAGGCAGCTGAATACAAATAAGAGAGTCTCATAAGGAACTGAAGCAGTCAGCACCTTGATCTTGTACTTCTAGCCTTCAGAACTGTGAGTAATAAATTTCTATTAATTAAGCCAACCAGTCTATAATATTTTGTTATGGCAACCTGAGCTACTACAGTCTATAATTCTTCTCACATTTCAAAGACATTTTCCTTTTTCTTTTTGATTGCATTGTTTCTAATAAGACAACAGTGGTCATTCTTATTTTCCCCTGTATTAATGTGTACTTTTTTCTCTTGCTTCTTTGAAGATTTTCTCTTTACATTGTTTTATTATATATTTTATTATAATGTCCCTCGGTGTGATTTTATTTGTGTTCATCCTACTTGGAGTTTATTGATGGCCTTCAAATATATGTTAGTACTTTATTTGAAATTTGTGAAGTTTTAGGCAATTTTTCCTCAAATATTCTTCCATATTCCTTTCTGTCTACAATATGTTTAGGTGGCTTAATACTGTTCTATAGATCACTGAGGTTCTGTTCTTTCTTTCTTTCTTTCTTTCTTTTTTTTTTTTTTTTTTTTTTTTGCCTTTCCTTCTCTGTGCTTCAGTTTGGAGAAGTCCTATTGCTACAATTTTAAATTCACTGATATTTTTTCTGTAGTGTCTAATATGCTGCTCGGCTCATCCAGCCAATTTTCCATTTCAAATTTTGTAATTTTCATCTCTAGGAGTTCTATTTTTTTAACATATATTCATATTACTTTGTTGGGCTGTCATAACAAATACCACAGAATGGCTTAAACAACAGAAATTTACTTCCTCCCATTCTGATGTCTAGAAATCCAAGATTGAGGTGTCAACAGGGTTGTTTTCAATCTGAGGCCTCTTACCTTGACTTCTAGATGGCCACCTTCTCCTTGGGTCTTCGCACAGTCTTCTCTCTATGCATGTATATGCTAATCTCTTCCTAGAAGGCCACTAGTCATATTGGATTAGAATCTACACAAAGGATGTAATTTAACTTTAATTACTCTGTAAAGACCTTTCTCCAAATATAGTCACATTCTGAGGGGCAGGGGCTTAGGACTTCAACATACAGATTTTGTGGGGGGGTGGGGAGAGACACAATTAAGCCTATAGATATTTTATTTCTTTTTTCATTATTTTCATATTTTCATGTTTTGATCTCTGTCTCCTCAACTCAGTGATACTGTTGTGCTCTTCTTGAATTTCCCATTTTTCCTCTCAAGAATCACAATTCTGTGCTGCCTGTTGTCTAATATCTGAGAACAGTTATTCAATATCCTTTGTCCAGTTCTCTGGCTGTTTACATTAGGAGGCTGAATCCAATACTTGTTACTCAACTATAAATTAAGAGTGGAGTCAGTGACTATGTTTGTTTGTTTTTTTTAAGATTTTATTTATTTATTTGACACAGAGAGAGAGAGAGATCACAAGTAGGCAGAGAGGCAGGAGAGAGAGGGGGAAGCAGGCTCCCTGCTGAGCAGAGAGTCTTATGTGGGGCTTGATCCCAGGACCCTGAGATCATGACATGAGCTGAAGGCAGAGGCTTTAACCCACTGAGCCACCCAGGTGCCCCAATGAGTATATTTTTAATTTCCAATATTCCTAAGTGGTTTCTTTTCCTACCCACCTGTTCCACTTTACTCTTATCTGCTTTTGTTTCAAAATTTTTTGCTTTCTAAAAAAATAAGCTATTCTCTCACTTCTATCTTTAATAATACTCAACTTTAAAGGCTTTGTCAGACTAATTTCATCTGTATCAAATTCATATTTCAATTAGTTATTTTCCTGCCTTTCACAGAATCAGATGTACTTGTGTTTGGAATATAGTTTGTAGCTTCCTTTTGAGTAGAATGATTTTAAGTGAGTTTTGTATTCAGGACAGAATAGTGAAGTGATTAGCAAGTGTGCTCTGGACTCAGACTTCCTCAGTTCAAATCCAAGTTCTACCTCTCATTGGCTGGGTGATCTTGGCTATTTATTTAGCCTCTCTATAGCTCAGTTTCCTCATTTGAGGAAATTTCCTTGTGATGAGATAATAATAGTAACAATTAAAATAATAATTACCTCATAGTTCTTGAAATGATGCATGAGTTATATACTGTATGTGCTAAAGCATTCTACATACCTTCTACATAACAAATGTTCAACAAGTGTTAAGTCGATATTTTTATAGTTCTCTCTCTTTCTCTCACATTTGTACTTATCCATCCTCATCTAGTAGTTTTGAGGTTGCCTACACCTGCCTCCCGGGCTCCTAGTCCAGAATCAAGCTGTATAATGGCATTTCAGAGCACTTCTCTAATAGTGACAAATGGTCTGTGTCATCCTCCTTTCACTAAGCCACCTCCCACCTTGCTGGAGCTTGGCACCTGCTAAAGCCAGAATCCCAGGAAGTGATCAGGACAGGGACTATCTTATTCTAGTCCTCGAATTAAAACTGTTAGCCATGCTGTGACTGCTTCTTTCATGGAAAACTTTCCCCACAGGACTTCTGAAACCACTACCTATTTTTACGCCTGGAGCCTCCAGGCTTGTGAAATAGGTCCCTACTGGTCTACAGTGATGTTTATCTTGAGTTTTCATCAGTATAAATCTCTCCTTAGTTTTCAGCTTTCACATTTTATCTACCATTGATTGCTCTGTATTTGGAGTGAAGTGAATGAGTCGAAATAGACATCCTGTCTAGAAATCTTCCCACCTTCTCTTTTTTTCCTTTCTTTTTAAAAATTATCTTTTCCTTCTCGTTTTCCTACTCTTTAATGCATTTTCTTAACAAAGACTAAAATGGCATAATAAACATAATTTTTTTAAAGATTTTATTTATTTTATTTTAACAGAGAGAGAACAAAGCAGGCAGAGAGGCAGGCAGAGGCAGAGAGAGAAGAGCAGGCTCCCCGCTGAACAAGGAGCCCGATGTGGGACTCGATCCCAGGACGCTGGGACCATGACCCGAGCCAAAGGCAGCCGCTCAACCAACTGAGCCACCAAGGCGTCCCATAATAAACATAATTTAAAAGTTAAAGAAATAAAGACTTCTGTCTTAATTTCACAAATTTTTTCTTGTTTCTGCTCTTTATCTTCCTTTGTAATGCTTGCACCGATAATACAGAACACATAGCTAATATTTAGTACAAAGCATGGCTTTTCTACATAAACTGCAGTGGTAATGCTTGCTGATCTGTGAAAGAAAACTTAACGAAAAACTCCTAGACCAAGGCTCTGACTCTGGGGGAGGTGCAGGAAGGGAGAGGATCTCTTTGACAACCACCATAATCCCCATCCAACTGTCTCTGGGATAGAGACACTCTTCACAAAAGATAATAATGGGTCACTGTATTCGTTCAACTTCTTCAGAAGCAGGAGATATTCTGTGGTGTTCAAGGACAGCTGTTTCCTCTGCCTGATGTTTCCTGTTCTTGTTTGTTCTTCTTTTCCCCTACTTTTCATAGTGACTATCTCTCTTTGTATTACCTCTTTCCCTTATTAAGGACTCTAAAGGTACTCGAAAATTAAAACATGGAAAGGTGAAAAGTCCATATTAGCTATCTATTGTTGCATTACAGAATATGTCAAATTTAGGGCCTGGAAAAAAAACATTTGTTATCTCAGTTTCTATGGGTCAGGAATCTGGGAGTGGCTTAGCTAGATAGTTCCGGCTCAAGGTTTATCATGAGACTGCAATAAAGATGTCACCTGATGTTGCAGCATTACCGGGCTCCACTCTAGGAGGACCTGCTTCCAAGTTCACTCACATGGCTGTTGGCAGGCCTTAGAAGACTTGCTTCTAAACTTACTCATCTTACACAGGGTCACCTCATGATACGGCAGCTGGCTTTCCCCAGAGTAAATGATCCAAAAGAGAACTGTCAAGATGGAAAACACAATCTTTATATAACTCCATCTCAGAAATGACATCCCATCACTTCTGTCATCTTCTGTTCATTAAAAGGAGGTCATTAAATCCAAGCGAAACTCAAAGGGAAGTGATTACCCAAGGGCATAAATATCAGAAGTCAGTGATCATTTGGGGTCCTCTTAGAAGATGTCTGAAGAAGGCCAGGGGTTCCCAAATTTTCACCACCAAGATCACTTAAACATTCTATGTATTTTGTGTTTTGAATTTTTCTTCCTGGCCTATTTTATTTATTAAGAGATGGATTGTTTCCTTACTTTTATTCATATAAAATTATAATATAATATAAAATATAGTAAAAGCAATAGCCAATCATCAATATTTAAAATTAATGAATTTATGTAATTAATTACATGACTGATGCATTAATTCCCTTGTAGGGTTTCAGCTAATATAAATGTGTCACTTCATTCAGACTTTTTGAAATGTTGAAAATGGGCCCCAATTTCTTATTGTTTCCTTTATAAATTCTTAGAGATTCAGATAATCCAGATTCAGTAACATTAATCTAGTCAAAACCTATTATTTCATAGATTAGGAAACAGTCCGAGAAAGGCAAGTGAGGGACTGGATCTACAATTTCTATCTCTTGGCCCTACGTCAAATATAGCATAATAATGTTCTTGGTCTTATCCTTTGCTCCCAAAGACTAGCAAAAGGCCCTTAATAAATCACAATGATATTAAGATTTAGATGCTATGATAGTCATTTTATAAAATATGTAAGCCAAATCATCACAACTTAAACTTATACAGTGCTATATACCAATTATATCTCAGTAGAACTGCATAAGAGAAAGATTTATATGGCAAACTAGTGTTATTAAACATTCTCAACTTAAAGGGATTAACTTGTTTTAGCCAAGCTAGCTATAGTTAGTGGAATATTTTACTCCACTTGCTACAGATCAAATCCTGGTCTTAGAACTTGCATTATTCTAATTGTTTTCTTAAAAAAGACTTTTATGATGTTTAAGAGTGGTTTACACTGCTGAATAATTTATCAACTAGAAAATAAGTTGAAGGCATCACTGTAAACTTGTAAATCACCCATAGTTCCAATGTGAGTGAAAATTAGTAACCATAGATTAGAATGGCCTGTTTAGTTAGTTTAGTTAAAGGTTCATTGACCCAACTCACCAACACTAGGACACTGAGGAGGCTTGCACAGTGACAGCTCTCAGTGTTAAGCATTATGGCTCAATATGGAATAATGTGAGCACCATCTGGATATTGCAAAATGACACAAGTTACAATGATAATAATTTTTATCATTTCATCTCCTAAAGTAAAATAGTTCAAGACAACTAAAATTTGCTTTGTGTTTTTTACTTCGTGGAGCTCTTTGAGAAAAAGTAATTGAGAAGTTAGTCATAAAGGGTATTGGAGAGGTGTGCACAAATACATACACAAAACCCTATTCTAACATTGGTAGAGATGCTATTTGAGCTCTCTGTTTTTACAGAAGTCCAGACAGTCAAAATTAATTGTAGTTGATTAAAAGGTGAACCACCATTCTGGAAAAGTCAATAAAACTGTATGCAAAATATCTGGATTCAAAGACTGGCTCCACATTTAGCATTTATGTAATCTCACCTGAATCACTTCATTTCACTGGACTCTTGTTTCTTTATAAAATGACACAACGTCAGTGATTTTCAAACTGCTCTCTGGAGGCCTACGTGTTTTTAGGAAGCAATTTTTTGGAGTTTGTGGGGTGGGTAGTGGTGAGGTTGAAAAGAAGCCCCCATCATCCTCAAATTCAACCAAAGGAGCTCCACTTTTGTTTTCTCATGCATTGGGCTTCCGGATATAACTTTTGTAGCCAAAAGTGTTTTGAAACAATTGATCTAGTGAAAGTTAAAAGAATCGGCATGGTCTATATAGGTAGGTTAGTAAAGATCCATCATAATGTAATGATAGAAAATCTAGATGATTCTGAAAGGTCAATGTCAGGATCTCATCCTACCCAGAGATCCTGAAGATGCCAGGTTAGAGACATCTAGCTGAGCTCCTACTGAGACTCAGGAATGACTCCAGTCATCAGACAGTGTGAAAGAGGCAGCTATCTAGGATGGAAGAAATGAAGGCATCCCAGGAAAAATTAACTTTTCTTTTTAAATATTTTTTATTTTATAATGATGCATAAGGAAAATCTTATAGACGAGTCAAATAATACAGAAATATAGACTAAGTTTAATTCCCTCTTTATCTGCCCATTCCCACAATATCACTCTTCCCACTATAGGCAACCACTAGTTTCAGTTTGGTCTGTGCTGTCATGGACCTTTTTTTCTATGCATCTGTATTTTATACATGTATATGCACATACACCATTATTTTAATAAGTTAAACTTTCAGAATCATCATGAAATTTGCTTCATTTATTTATCAATATGTTGAGAAATTTTTTTGTATCAGTATATGTACATCTGTCCTTTCTAAAATAATTTGTATTTCATTATATAGATATGCTATAATCATTTAGTAATCCCCAAATTAGGGGCTTTAAAGTTATTTGCAGTTTTTATTAATAAAAACAATCAATATAATTGTACCTACATGTTTATATACAACTGTGATTTTTTTCTATAGGATGGATTACTAGAAGGAGAAATGCTATGTTAAAAAGTATGGAAGTTTTTAAGCTGCATCTATTTACACAAATATCAACAGTGTATTTATATATTTGCCAATAATGAAAATTAATTATCTTAATTTTTACCAGACTGATGACAAAAATGTTGATATGTTAATTTCTATTTCCCTAATTACTAATGAGATTGATCATCATTTCATCTATTCGTTGCATAATCTTTGTATTAAAGGAAGCACTAACTATGGGAATCTAGATTTTAGTCCTAGGTTTGTAATTAGCTTTGCAGACTTTGATCAGCTAAATTTACCCTTCTGAACCTCAGTTTCTCAGTCTCACCATGGAAATAAATAATCCTGGTCCTGCCTTACTCCACAAGTTACTGGGAGTGGTCAGAAAATAATGGATGAAATAATGAAAACGCAAGCGTAAAAACTCTAAAATGCTTGACAAATAAATGATATTTCTTTTAGTTTTAAAGATGGGTGCAACATCATTGAATAATTCTATAATTGGAAATTTTTCTTTTTTCTTTTTTTAAAGATTTTATTTATTTATTTGACAGAGAGGAGAGAGATCATAAGTAGGCAGAGAGGCAGGCAGAGATAGAGGAAAGCAGGCTCCCCGCTGAGTAGAGAGCCCGATGCGGGCCTCGATCCCAGGACCCTGAGATCATGACCTCAGCCAAAGGCAGAGGCTTTAACCCACTGAGCCACCCAGGCGCCCCAATTGGAAATTTTTCTAAACAAAAGACTAGTGTGTGCAGCTACTCATTTATCTACTAACTGTGGGGTCTCCTCAGACAAGTCAGAAGAGTGGAGAGCAGAAGTACTTGTTCGGCCCCACCCCAACCTGGCCTGGGTGAACACAGAAGAAAGCTTACTCCTTGTGAGATTTCAAATACAAGTTTGTTATTTCAAGGAGTTGGGGTGGGGGTGGATCCTCTCCCACATCTTCTCTGGTTCATCCATCAGCAACAACAATGCCATCTGGTTACTGGGGACTAGTGAGGCATAAAATGCCTAGAAAAGCAGCTGTCTTCCTCTTTACCTGTGTCAGAATTACTAATTAAGTGACAAATTTGCCTTTAGTTATAAATGAAATTATGTGCTTCTGAAACTAGTACAGCTTTTACTCTTAATCGGCTGTATTTTCTTGTAACTGTAACTCTTCCTTTAAAAGAAATTTATACTTCCATGAAGTCAAGATAAAAATTCCCATCTGGCCACGTGGGTTTGTTTTTTTTTTTTCTTAAGGATGATGTATGCAGTAATTTGTATAAACCTTTAAAAGTCTTCTTACCTCTTGCTTTTACCATGAGGTGAAACAAAGTTGTCTCTTTATGCTTAGTTTCCTTTCCCCAGTATGGGTTCCTAATATCGTACATGACAGAATTCTCATTTCCACTTTTTCCACTACCAATTCAAATTGTCAATGTGTCACATAAATCTTGATGTGAGGGGAATGTAACTAAGCCCTCATGTTGTTACCCCTCACAAATTTTGTAAAACTTCACATAAATAGAAATAGACCATTTCATACTCCCAAACTATCAGCACCTCATTTGTGTAAATCTATTGGGTAAACCGGGAATTAGAAAATCTAAATTGGATTAGATTTTCTACAATCAACAATTTTACTGAAATACCTACATATTTTTGGTGACTAATATGCAAAGGAGCACAATACATTCTCCAATGTTCAGCACAAATAAAATTCTTTCCCAACTGTCAATCTTCTCCACATATACTCCCCTCGTACTCCCAGGTTCTATCTCTGGTTTTTCACACCTCTGAACAGAAGAATTAATAGGTTCATGAAAACCATTAAAATAACATCCCCTCCACTTTTGGGGGTTCTTCCTTCTTTAGGATCACTTTGGATGGACATAAAACCCTTGGATACCCAAATTAAAAGGATGCCTCCAAATTATGGTATCTTTCATAAATACCTTGAAAACATGGTCTATTTGGTAATAGAAAGGATTACTTTGGGCCAGACTGCACCATTTGCAATGTAACTCAAATGCCTAGAGTCACCAAGGCCGACTATCCCCTCAGTGCTTTATGTTAGGTCATTATCAAGTTCCTTTTCATTTTCCCTGGAAAGAGTGATGTCATGACCCTTTTAAACATACTTCATCTATCGACAATGTTAACAATTCAATGCAACCATCATTCATTGAGCTTCTGTTACAATAAAAGCCCTGAGCTATGGGATGTGAAGGGGATAAATATGAGTATTTTGCCTGCCTCATGAAGTTTTCCATCTTACAGTAGAGTTGTCATATATAAACATAAGTATAATATAAGACAAAATGTAGAATTTTCTCTAAAATGGGTAACAATAAGATATACAAGGTAAATCTACAAGGTAAAGGTAAATAGGAAAACTGTCTGTCTGCTGGGTTATGTGGAATCACTGGGCTGTCCTGCCTATGAGTATCAGATAACATATGGGAAATCTCTACATCTTTGTTCAAGTTTCCCTGATGCTCCTATGGTTCATCCTCTAAGTTCACTTCAGTATTGTTGAGAGTGAGGAGTGTTTCATATCTTAAAAGAAATACAAACAGAAAGATTCATGTTCAGCTAAAACTCCCAACTTGAAGCAAATTATTAAACCAGAAATATCTCCAACCTTCAGTGGGTATATGAATCACCTGGGTAACCTATTAAAATGCAGATTATAATTCAATACTTCTTGGGGGAGGGGGTGGTGAGCCTGAGATTTATATTTATAGCAAGTCCCCAGATGATGTGGATGCACTGGCCCTTACTTTGAGTAGCAAGGATTTAGAATATTGCTTCCACAGCTACAGAAGACACCAATGTGGTAGAGAAAAAGTTGTCAAAGAGAGTTTAGCCTGAAAAGAGATGAATAAGTAAAGCAGACAGCCAACATTTCACAGAGCATAATGGAGGGAAGCAAGACCTTTTACACAAATCATCTGAGAAGGACTCAGTACTTAAAGGCTACATTTTGTGCAAGTATAGGAGCAAAAGTTTAGAATAATTCTGTCATCAACAATAATGGATATTGGGGTGCCTGGGTGGCTCAGTGAATCAAAGCCTCTGCCTTCGGCTCAGGTCATGATCTCCTGGTATCAAGCCCCACATCGGGCTCTCTGCTCAGCAGGGAGCCTACTTCCCCCTCTCTCTCTGCCTGCCTCTCTGCCTACTTGTGATCTGTCTGTCAAAATAAATAAATAAATGAATAAACAAATAAATAAAATTTAAAAAAATAATTGATATTGAACAGAACTGGCATCCCAGGCTGCCAAAGGAACATGGGACACATGGAAGAGCATCTAAACTGGAGTACAATTTCTTCACCAGTTCCTCAATGATCAAGAGCTGAAGCCTAATATGAGAATACACTTCATGTCCCTCATGCACATAATGTACACATGTGGGGCAAACTTTAAAGGATTCTTATTGAAGAGTCAGAATTCAGTCACACTTAACAAATCTTTTTGCTCTCTGCCTGAAGTACTGAGTTAAAGAAATTCCTCTCTTATTAATAGTGGTATGAGCACGGCACACTGTATCTGAGAATTAAAAATCAAGATCTAGATGCCTCCATCAATGACTTGAGATCATTGACTTGAGATAGTTAAGTCCCCACATACGCTACTACAGAAAAAAATAATTGAAATAAGATGTGTTTGCATTCAGTCTTTTGGTTCTAAAAGTACATGACAAAGCAAAAGGATCTTGTTGTAAGACTCTTCCAAGGAAAAAGACCCACAGCATAGATATTCAGATAGATACTATAAGCAAGTTTCAAGTAGCACATTTTCTTAATGATAATAGACATTATGCCCGACTGCTAACTCTGAGTAGAAGTCAAAAACCAGACAAAGCAGATTTCCTCTCCTTCTGAAGGGGGATTTTAACCATTATTTTCAGGGAAGAGGCTAAGTAATCTTCTGTTGAATTCTGAAGTTATTACCCAATAGACTTAAGGTTTCTGACACTACCCAAAAGTCCTCAGACTATTTGATCTAATAAAAAAAGAGTTATATCAATCTCAGATTGCTTTATTTAAAACAACTATGTTAAAAGTTCAATTTAAATAGTTTCAATAAGAACTGGCCCATCATCAAATTCTGTTGAATCCTTCCAACCTCCTATTCACAATGGGCATTATGGTTTATTCTTTAATGTACATTAATTTGGTTCAAGCAGGATCCAGACTGCACATCTCAGCATTCTACTTGAATAAAGAAGAAAGCATTCAATTCCCCTCCATGGTAAATTCAGCCTTCCACAAGTCAGTTCTGCCAGTCAGTGATGGCTGCATTGCAAAAACTGCTTTGCGAATGTTTTGCTGGGTTTTGTTGCTAGGTGATGACCCGGGAAAACTTTGCAATTCCTGCTGAGAGGTTTAAAAAAATGTGCCTGTAACCAGTTTCATATTAAAGAGGAGGGGAAGAAAATAGGGCAGACTGCACCTTAATTCCTCAAGGTTTACTCCTTGCCCTATACTCCCCCTTAGCTGTCACATAGAGAAATTGTGACCACAAAGAAATGTGTATTTAAAACCCTGGGGGGAAAAAAGAGAAAGAAAACAAAATATTTAATTTATCACCAAGCAAACCAGAGTAGTGAGTAAAACGGAATTTGTCAAGTGTCTTCCTTTTAGTCTGAAATAGAACTTAAATAACTTAGGGATGGAGATGAGGTGGGTAGAGGAAGGAGGTCAATGAAACACAAACCCATTCTCCAAAATTTTTTTTCTGTTCCACATATTAGCAAAGACTCTTTGCTCAAGAAATTGGCCTGAAGCTAGAGTCAGCTTGTACCTGAGCTGTGTTTCAGAAGCCCTTGGCCTGGACCCGACTTTCCAGCCAAGCAGCAGGGATTCCTGGGAAAGCCCAGAGGCCTGTCTGAGTCCTGGTCCTATGGCAGTGATTGATGAGGGCAAGTGCGAGAGGTGACACACTGTGAAATCAGACTGAGGCACAAAGAGTTAATCCTTGGGCTTTTTCCAAACTGGGTCCTTTGAGGGAAAAATAATATTTATTCCTTCCTTTGTTAATTTTGCAGCTAAAAAAGCTCTCTTGATACCTTATTCATTAGGAGAGATGCCAACCTGCAACCTCCTAAACTTTAGGAAGTAAATACCACACTAGTGGCAGTAATTATTTGTCCCTGTCACATTACCATCATCAAATTATTTTAAACTGCTGATTTAACAAGTCCTAAATTGTAAGCAATAGAGAGAGGAGAACAGTCATTTCTGCATACAGATTTCTTCTCACAAATTAAAGGACCTACCTATAAATCACAGGGGAGAAAAAAAACGAGAAACTACAACCCTACTACTTTGGGCTTCTCTATGCTCAGAAACGTCGCAACAGCTTGGTAGTAAGTCCCCTTCTCTCCTCCACTAAAGCATTCGTTTGCACTCACTCCCCACTGGGTCCTCTCTGGGAGGACAGGGAAGGCCATGTGTGTCTCTGACTTAGAGACACAGGCTAGTTTCTTGTACTTTCATACTCTCCACAGCAGATGCACAAACTTTAGCGGCGTCTTTTTAACACTTCATTAATTATTGAACTGTGCCAAGAGTAATTATTGAGCTACGCCAGGAGTCCTTTTCTCCCACATCAGTAAACAGTAATTTAGAAAAGGGGGGTTATAACCTTAGGGTGAGCAACGTTTTCCCCCCACAGCTGTGTGGTGAGCTCAACAATACTGCATATGCTTCAACAAATGAGAAGGTCCACAGCCTGGCCTCTGCTGCAAGCAGGAAATGTTATAGCCAGTGAAAAGAAACCCACCGAGCTAATTGTGTGACACAAAATTTGGAACATCTCATTTGCTAACAAACCCAAGATATCTATTCTGACTTTGTGCTTTTGCCCTAATTTAATAAATTAATAATAATAATAATAAATCCAATAACAGCAAGGGAATAGACATCCAGGATTTTCTTCATATACTATAATGGAAACATGCAAACACTGATACAACACTCTCAATTATTAGTTTCTTTCTTTTGCCATTGTACAGTAAGATCTTAACTCTCTTCTTTTCCTCCAGTTAATAGACATTGCTTTGTGGCCCCTTGACAACCCAAATCCTGGGACTCAACAAAATGGAAATGTCTTGTTCCTACATTTTCAGTCAAAACACACATATACAAGGCTAGTTGGAGCTAGTGTTCTGGCTATTTGGAGCAGGGGGGTTTGATGCTTGCATTTCAGAACAATGGAAACTCAGGGTTAGGAGTTTGCTTCATACATCACTCTTCCCACCCCACATAATATTAAATCCATCCAAACAATCTCCCCCAAAAGAGTGGTTATCCAGTCTCTGCTCCAATTAACAAGAACTTTTCCTGTCATAAACAACTCATTCTGCTTTAAAATGGCCAGCATTTTACAGCATTTTAAAATGGTCATCAGTATTTCCATCTCATATGTCACAGAAATCTGTCCACTTTTAGCCTCTGTTCATCAGCCCCTCAATGGAGATGCAGAACAACTTTGTACGTATTTCAAGTCAACTAGGAATTCCTAAATCAGCAGTTTTCAATTCTTAGGGTGAAGAAAAAACCTTCAGTGCTAAAATGCAAATTTCAGGTTTCCATGTCCTTAGAGAACTGATTTCAGGAGGTATTCAGATGGTCCACAACTACATTGCTCTAAGACTTCTCTATCCAAGGCTAGATGTCTTCAGACTCTTTCAGATAATTCTCATGAGGAACAACAAAGCCCCAAGTGAGAAACATATTGCCAAATCCAATGATCAGCTCTCTCTTCTCATCTTACGCATGTTGCTCAGGTTGGATCATTTTGTCCTTCTGTTCAGCTGACCTCTGCAACAGCCTGGAGTCCTGCTTCTCCTCACTGTCTGGTAACATAACACAGTAGTTTCCTTGAGTTCCTTTCAGAACATATGAAGCAAACGCCCACGTCAGGGTTTTCTGCTTTTTCTTTTGCATAGAATGTTCTTCTATTTATGATGCCCTCTCTTACTTATCCCAGGTCTCTGATCAAATGACAGGTCTTCAGAGATACTTCCCTGACAAACTTATCTGAAATAGCTTCCCCCTATTCTCTATCACCTTACACTGCTTTATGTTTTTCAGCATGTACTACTATATGACACTATGGTGCACATTCATTTGTTCATTTGTTTATTTCTTGCCTCTTGGGTAAGAATGTAAGCTACAAGTGGGCTATTTTATAAACTGCCATTTCCTGAGTACCTAACACAATGCCTGACACATAGTAAGCACTCCAAAAAAATACTCCTCAAAAGAATCAGAGAAAAATCGTACTGAGTCCTTTCATAAGACTGATTAAGTCCATGTCCCTTAAAAGGTATGCTGCCCAGAACTACTCACAAGCTCCATAATAAAACAGAATAATCCATCTCTTTGTTTGGAATACTAGATTTGTACAAATGTGGCATCCGTTTTCATTCACTTTTAGGGCAGTTATGTCACACTATTGAATCACATTAAGCTTACGCAGCTGCTAAGCCACATTGCCCTGTGCAGCTGGATATTTGGAACCCAGCTTAGGATCTCACATGCATCTCTGTTAAATGTTCTCTGATTAAATTTGCTCCAGCCTATTAAAATTCTTTTGGATACTAATTCTGTCATTAAGCACATTCCTACGTCAGTATCTCTTTTGCATTCATTTTATATGCATATTGATTTGTTCTCTTGTTCCAATCATTAATTTTAAAAAAAAAAAAAAGGCAGTGAAGAAAAATTGACAGGCCAAGGTTTACATTTGGATACTGACACTCAGTAGCTGTGTAGTCAACCTTAGTCAGGCTAATTAAGATCTCCAACTTTCCATTTCTTCGTCTATAAAATGGGGATAATAATACCTATTTGATAAGGTTATTGGGGGAATCAAATAAGATCATCAAGTGCTGAGTATGTGTTCATAAAATGAGCATGTCAATTCCTGGTATGTGTAAGGAAATGTTATTCTAACACATAGCACAATGTTTGACACATAGTAGACACTAAATGAAACTTTGTCAATCATTGACCATGATAAGAGCACAATCTATGTGGTGGGATTCTAGAACTACACATCAAGATTATCAACAATCCATTGATTAGCCCTCTTTGGGGTTCAATTATTTCCTTGACGAGTTATGAACACAGTTCTAGATACTGACATCCTGTTCCTCTTTCTTCATTTTGTTAAAGAAAAGTTCAAAAGAGGGATCCAAATGCAATCCTGAAATAAGGTTATGCTGTGTTTATTGCAGTCTCCTCAGCTACCAAACTACTATCTCTGCAAGAAAGAAAAAAAAAAAACAAAAGAAAATGTAACTTATTTGGCATGACTAAGTAAATCTACTGCTTTCTTTTCTGTATGTTCATAAATCATGCTCTCATCTGGAATTGATGCCTGGATTATCGGTTTATCCCAGGATTACCAGTAAGTCATATGTCCCTCTTCTAGTGCTTCCTCCATTCTCCACAGTTTCCTAAGGATTAAGCTCATCTACGATTTTTCTCAGTGTTCTGGGGTAGGTAGCCCAAAACAGGAAACCAGCACTCATTTGTTGCAGCTACAATGCTCACTTACAAGTTCTTCACACCTCTGAAGTTTCAAGAGTCTCTTACCAATACTTTTCTTAAATTTAACAGTTTATTTCTATCTGTTTCTAAGAAAAGTATATTTCTACATTGGAACTTTGAGACTACAAATCAGAGAAGCAGACTTTGAATAATCTAAGCTTCTCTTTCTTCTATCAGAAATTGGAAAGCAAAGACCTCCTTTCTGAATAAATATACAGGAGGATTCCTGTTTCCTTAATTGAGAGCTAAAGCTTCCTGTCAGACTGTAGTGTGGGACAACCTCTATACAGAAGAAGGCAAGGTCCTATCAGCTCTGAGGATAAACCTTCTAGAGTCAGGCTTTCCAGGATTTGTCACATAGTCAGCATTCTATAAATGTCAGCTTTCATCAGGAAGATTAGTCTCCAAAAAACCTAGTATTCCTCTCTTCAAACTCTCATAATACTTTATCCATGCCTTATTTGGAAGAATAGTCTGATATTCTTTCCATATTGTAAGAGCCTCAAGTAGAGATACTGCAGTTTATTCATCTTCACACAAAAAGAATAATCCATTAATTAATGGATTCCACAAAAAAAGGTGATTTTATTAATATCTATCATTTTTAGTGATTAATTGCATCTAAATTCTCTTAAAGTTATTTCTTTCTTTGCTTTAAACAACTAATCTTCATTTACTTGGTGTACTCTTTAAGTAGAATACAAAAATAGATTTTATTGCAGAATTTTGTAAATTATAGTAACTACTGGAGGTTAGTGGACTGGCACTGGCTATATTTGATTTGTTTATTTGATTTTTTAAATGTGCATTCAATCAACCTCAGAGAATGCAAATTTTTTAGCAGTTTGAAAATTAATAGGAGAGTGGTTCAAGTGTAAGAAGTGGTTCAGTGTAAGAAGACACTGAACTTACCTCCTCCCAAGGACACACCAAACCTTCAGCTACATATGGAATGATCTCTCTCTCGGAAAAGACTTGAAAACTAACTAAATAGCTAGTTCCTGTACAAGAAAAAATAAGATGGCCGCATTAAGAAATGTAGGAGAGGCAGAGATGCAGTCTTGCCAAACACCCCACTCCTGGAATGGTGGCCCATGAATGGGAGGGATCACACAAATACAGAAAATCTTCCTGAGGAGTGAGAGATTCAAGTCCCATCAGTCCACCCCAACCCTTTGGACCCTACAATGGAGATATGAGCCCCCACAATGTCTGGCTTTCAAAATCAGTAGGGCTTATGTCTAGGAGACCCACAGGACTATAAAAAGGTGAGACCCCACTCAAACAGCACACAGAACCACCCACCCTGAGATGTATTACCAAGCAGCAAGTTGAAGTTCTAAGAAAGATGGTGGAGTAGAAGGACCCTAAGATCACCTCATTCCATGGATACAACTAGATAACAGCCACATATATAACAGTGCAAATAACCCAGAAAACAGCACAGAGTTTGGCAGAACAGACTCTCCACAGCTAAATGTAGAGAAGAGGCCACACCAAAGAAGGTAGGAAGTACAGAGACATGGTAGGGAGCTAAACAGACCCACAATACTATCTGTGTGAGGTAGGGATACTATAGTCTCAAAGAGGGGAGAGAAACAGACTCTCACACCAGACAGCCGAAAACAGGGAAGATGAGTCTCCATACCATTTGGTTTTTAGGGCAGTTACGTCACACTATTGAATCACATTAAGCTTACGCAGCTGCTAAACAGCTGAAAAACAGCAGGGCTGAATTTCCCAAGTTCTTACAATCAGCAGGGCTAAAAACCTGGACCTTTAAAAATCAGCAAGCTAATGGGAGAGCCAGGAAAGTGAGAGGAACCTGAGACTCTGTCTTTAAAGAGATAGCACAACAAAGAGCCCTGCAAAGATACAGCATAGAAGCAGGAGTTTAAAAAATGCCTGGGGTATACACAAGAAGAGTATTTGTTTACTAATCTAAGAGCATGTGCTGGAGGGGCAGAGTCTTTGGGAGACTTCCCGGGAACAAAGGAATTGACAGGTGTCATTTCCTTCCCCTGCTTCCCAGCTTAAAGTCAACATGGTGCCGGCACTTGTTACAGAGCTTGCTAACAGCACACCCTTCCCATGTGTTCTTCTCTGGACACACCCTTACAGCCAGGCCTGGGTCCATGTTTCTTCCCATGGCAGACCACAAACCTTACTAACACCATATGCCCTGCCCCCATGCACTTCTGTGGATTTGCCTTTTCTGACCTAGCATGACTCAATCCCCAGCAACTACAGGTCCTGTCTCACCAGCATGGACATTGCTGGCACCACACACCATACCCTCATGTTCTCCTGCAGTTTGGTGCTACTGCATCTCTCACAAATGCCTGGTATGGCTCAATGTAAGCCCAAGGCAGCCCCAGACTGGCCCTAGCTATACAGGGACAAAACCCTGCCCACAATGGGCAAAGAGAGTCATTGCAGACAATCAGACTGAAAACAAATGCAGTTCAGCCACAATAGTAGGGTGCATGCAACACACATAGGAGATATCCTTGAAGAACCAGGTTCTGGTGAACAGGGGACATTCCACTGCAGGGCACTACAGGACCTCTTCTTCATGAGGCCACTACTTTCAAAAGCAGGAGATATAACCTACTCTCCTAACACGTAGAAACAAACACAGAGAGTTAAACAAATGAGGAGACAAACATTCCAAATGAGAAAAAAAAAAAAGACAAAATCACAGCAAGAAACCTAAACAAAATGGAAATAACTAATATGCCTGATAGAGAATTTAAAGTAATGGTCATTAAGATTCTCACTGGTTTGAGAAATGAGTAGAGGACCTCAGTGAGATTCTTAACAAAAAGATAAAAAAAAAAAACATTAAAAAGAACCAATCAGAGATGAAGTCCTTAATAACCAAAATCAAACATATACTAGATGGAATAAATAGTAGATTTGAGGAAGCAGAAGAACAGATCAGTGACCTGGAAGACAAAGTAATGAAAAGCAATCTAGCCAAAGAGGAGAGAGAAAATAATACAATAAAAAATTAAAATAGATTTAGGGAACTGAGTGACCATCAAGCAAAATAACATTTACATTACAGGGGTCTCAGAAGGAGAAGAGAGAAATGGAGGCAGAACACATATTTGAATAAATAATAACTACAAAATTCCCAAATCTAGAGAAGGAAAGAGAAATCTAGGTCTAGGACGTACAGAGGCCCCCCAGAAAATCAGCATAATGAAACACACACCAAGATGCTTAGTAATTACAATGGCAAAAAAGTAGTGATAAAGAGAGAATCGCAACAAGAGAAAGGAAAACAGTTACGTACGAGGGAAACCCCACTGAATATCAGCTGAGTGTTCAGCAGAAACTCTGCAGGCCAGGAGGGAATGCCATAATGAATTCAAAGTGCCAAAAGAAATAAACCTGCAGCAAACAATACTCTATCTGGCAAGGCTATCATTCAGAATAGGAGAGATAAAGAGTTTCCCAGAAAAACAAAAGTTTAAAAGAGTTCATGACTACTAAACCAGCTCCACAAGAAATGTCAAAGGGCACTCTTTGGGTGGAAAGGAAAGACCATAGATAGGAGTTAGAAAATTAGGAAGCACAAAACCAGAAAAATTAAGTATATCTATAATAATCAGTCAAGGGTTTTACAAAATGAAAGTATGTAAAGTATAGTACCATATACTTAAAATATATGGAGGAGAGAAGTAAAGAATGGGTTCAAACCTAAGTGACTATCAACTTTGTATAGACTGCTATATACAGATGTTACATACAAACCTAATCGAACCACAAATTAAAAACCAGTAATATATAAGCAAAAATAAAGAGAAATAAATCCAAGTATATTACTAAAAAAATCCAAAAAACGGTGAAAGAGAGCAAAAGAAGAAAGGAACAGAGAAGAACTACAAAAACAACCATAAAACAAGTAACAAAATGTCAATAAGTACATACACATCAATAATTACTTTGAATGTAATGGACTATATACTCCAATCAAAAGACATAGAGTGATATAATAGATAAAAAAGCAAGACCTGTCTATACTACCTACAAAAGACTCATTTAAGACTTAAAGACATGCAGACTGAAAGTGGAGGGATGGAAAAGCATTTATCATGCAAGTCAAAGTGGAAAGAAAACCTGAATAGCAATACTTATAGACAAAATTGATTTTAAAACAAAGACTGTAACAGGAGACAAAAAAGAATACTACATAATCATAAAGAAAATAATCCAACCAGAAGATATAACACTTGCAAATATTCATGCACCCAACATGGGAGCACCCAAATATATAAAGCAGGTAATAACAAACAAAAAGGAAGTAATTGATAGTAATACAGTAATAGTAGGAAACTTTAACACCCCACCTACATCAATGGATAGATGATCCAAACAGAAACTCAAGAAGGAAACTGCCTTTGAATGACACATTGGATCAGATGGATCTAACAGATAAATTCAGAACATTTCAACCCAAAACAGCAGAATACACATTTTTTTCAAGTGTACATGGAACATTCTCCAGAATAGATCACATATCAGGTGACAAAACAAGTCTCAACAAGTTCAAAAAGATCGAAGTCATATCATCCATTTTTTCTAACCAAAATGCTATGAAACTAGAAATCGACCACAAGAAAAAAATCTAGGGAAAAACACAAACATACAAAGGTTAAATAATGTGTTATTAAACAATGAATGGATCAATCAAGAAATCAAAGAGGAAATAAAAAAATACATGAAAAACAAATGAAAATGAAAACACAATGGTCCAAAACTTTGGAGATGCAACAAAAGCTGTTCTAACAGGGAAGTTTATACCAATACAAGCCTATCTCAAGAAGCAGAAAAATCTCAAATAAAACACCTAACATTATATCTAAAGGAGCCAGGAAAAGAAAAACAAATAAAACACAAGATTAGTAGAAAGAAGAAAATCATAAAGATTAGAGTATAAAAATGAAATAGAAACTAAAAAAATAATACAACATATCAATAAAACCAGGAGCTGCTTCTTTGAAAAGATAAACAAATATGATAAATCTTTAACCAGACTCATCAGAGAGAGAGGGGACTCAAATAAACAAAATCCAAAAAGAAAGAGGATAAAAACCAACACCACAGAAATACAAAGTATTGTAAGAAAATATTATGAAAAATTATATGTCAACAAATTGGACAACCTAGAAGAAATAGATAAAATTCTTAGAAACACATAATTTCTTGAAACTGAATCAGGAAGGAATAGAAAATTTGAACATACCAAATATCAGCAATGAAATTGAATCAATAATGAAAAGACTCCCAACAAAGTGAAGGTCCAGGACCAGATGGCTTCACAGCTGAATTCTACCAGACATTTAAAGAAGAGTTAATACTTATTCTTCTCAAACTATTCCAAAAAGTAGAGGAAGGAAAGCTTCCAATTCATTCTAGGAAACCAGCATTAGCCTGATACTAAAGCTGAATAAAGACACTACAAGAAAAGAGAACTATTGACCAGTCTCTCTGATGAACATAGATGTCAAAATCCTCAACAAAACATTAGCAAACCAAATCCAATGATACATTAAAAAAAAACTCATTCACCATGATCAACTGGAATTTATTCCTAGGATGCAAGTGTGATTCAATCTTTGCAAATCAATGAACATGATATGTTACAACAACGAAAGAAAGAAAAAAACCATATGCTCATTTAATAGATGCAGAAAAAACGTTGACAAAGTACAACATCCATTCAACAAAGTAGTTTTAGAGGGAACATACCTCAACAAAGTAAAGGTCATATTTGAAATTCACAACTAACATCATAGTCAGTGGTGAAAAAGAAAGTTTTCTTCTAAAATCAGAAACAAGACAAGGATGTTCACACTTACCACCTTTATTCAACATAGCACTGGGAGTGCTAGCCACAGCAATTAGACAACACAAAGAAATAAAAGCCATCCAAATTGGTAAGGAAGAAGTAAAACTTTCATTATTTGCAGATGGCTTGATACTGTATAGAGAAAACACTAAAGACCACAAAAAAACTACCAGAACTGATAAATAAATTCAGTAAGGTTGCAAAGATACAAAATCAGTACACAAAAAATTGTTGCATTTCCATATACTAATAATGAAGTAGCAGAAAGAGAAATTAAGAAAGCTATCTCATTTACAATTGGACCAAAATAATAAAATAACTAAGAATAAACGTAACTAAGGAGGTTAATGACGTATACTCTGAAAACTATGAAACACTGATGAAAGGAATTGAAGATGACACAAAGAAATGGAAAGATAGTCTATGTTTATAGATTGGAAGAACAAATATTGCTAAAATGTCCATACTACCTAAAGCAATCTACAGATTTAATGCAATCCTTATCAAAATACCAACAGCATTTTTCATAGAACTAGCACAAATAATCCTGAAATTTGTATGGAACCACAAAAGATCCCAAACAGTCAAAGCAATCTTGAAAAAGAACAAAACTAGAGACATCACATTACCAGATTACAAGATATACTACAGAGCTGTAGTAATCAAAACAGTATGGTATTGGCACAAAAATAGATGCATAGCTCAATGGAACAGGATCATGACCCAGAAATAAACCCACATATATATGGTCAATTAATCTTTGACAAAGGAAGCAAGAATATGCAATAGGAAAGACAGTCTCTTCAACAAATGGTGATGGGAAACCTGAGCAGCTACTTGCAAAAGAATGAAACTGGACCACTTTTTTACATCATACGCAAAAATAAACTCAAAATGGATCAAGGACCTAAATGTGAGACTTTCAACAACAAAAATCTTAGGAGAGAGTACAGGCAGTAATTTCTGTGACATCAACTGTACCAACATTTTTCTAGATATGTCTCCTGAACAATGGAAACAAAAGTAAAAATAAACTACTGGGACTACATCAAAATAAAAAGCTTTTTCACAGCAATGGAAACAATCAAAAAAACTAAGAGACAGCCTACTGAATGGGAGAACATATTTGCAAATGATATATCTGCTAAAGGGTTAGTATCCAAAATATATAAAGAACTCACACAATTCAACACCAAAAAAAAAAAAACAAACAAAAAACAACAAACGAACAAAAACAATCCAATTAAAAAATGAGCAGATGAACAGACATTTCTCCAAAGAAGACATCCAGAAGCCAACAGACATATGAAAAGATGCTAAACATCACCCATCATCAGGGAAATGCAAATCAAAACTACAAGGAGCTATTGCCTCACACCTATCAAAATGGCTAAAATCAAAAACACAAGAAACAACAGATGTTGGCCAGTATGTGGAGAAAAAGAGACTCTTGTGATCTGTTGGTGGGAATGCAAACTGCTGCAAACGCTGTGGAAAACAGTATGGAGGGTCCTCAAAAAATTAAAAGTAGAACTACCATATGATCCAGTAATTCCACTACTAGGTATTTACCCAAAGAAAACAAAAACACTAATTCAAAAAGACATATGCACCCTTATGTTTATTACAGCATTATTTACAATAGCTAAATTATGAAAGCAGCCCAAGTGTCCATTGATAGATGAATGGATAAAGAAGAGCTGGTATATATATACACCGGACTATTATTACTCAGCCATAAAAATGAATGAAATTTTGCCACTTGCAACAATATGGAAGGTATAGTATAATGTTAAGTGAAATAAGTCAGTCAGAGAAAGACAAATACCATATGATTTCACTTATAAAGTGGAATTTAAGAAACAAAACAAATGAACAATAAAAATGAGATAAACCAGAAAAGAGATTCTTAACCATAGAGAACAAACTGATGGCTACCAGAGGGGAGGTGTGTGGGAGGATTGGTAAAATAGGTGAAGGAGATTAAGAGTACACTTATCATGATGAACACTGACTAATGTATAGAATTACTGAATCACTATTAATCACTATATTGAACACACAAAACTAACATAGCAGTGCATGCTATAGTGGAATTAAAATTTCCTTTTTTAAAATAGCAGTATGTTGAAAAGTATTTAAACTATATGTGAAAAAGATTCATGGGTTTATCTTAAACTGTCTGCCATAGGAACAAGTGTCTGTTGGAATTCTCTCCGAGGATAGAAGCACTAGCAGTTGCCATTTTTGCACTCTCCTTTCACCTTTCTAGCCCTTGCCCCAACCCTGAGCCCTCCTGCAGTCCCACCCTGCTAAAATTGGGTGGTGGACATGCCCCAGCCTGGCACTCCCCAGTGACCACACACATCTGATAAGTATACACAGACCACACAGGTAATTCCCCTTGAGTGCCTAGTTCTGGTGGCCAAGGGTCTTGTATTTCTGGGCCCCACAACTCTAAATCTCTGAAATAATTGGAGAGACAGCTCTTGGTAGGATACCAATCCCAGATTACTGTACAGACAGCAGACTGAACCACACCCCCAGTCTTTCTGTGACCATTCCTTCAAGACTGGGAGAGATGGCTGTTTAGCCTAATACAGAGAAACAGACACAAAGAAAATGAGGAAATAGGGGAATATGTTCTAAATGAAAGAACAAGATAAAAATCCCAGGGAAAAAAAAAAAAACCTTGATGAAAGAGATAAGTAATTTACTTGATACTGAGATCCTGAGTCCTGAGATCAAGCCCACATCAGATTCTGTGCTCAACCCAGAGTCTGCCTGTCCCTCTGCTCCTCCCACCTCACCTGCACCCCCACCCCCACCTCTCTCTCTCTCTCTCTCTCTCTCTCTCTATCCAAAATAAACAAGTAAAAACTTAAAGAAAAAAAAAGAAGGTACATAGAAAGCAACCTTATGTCCCCACACTGATCACAGGGAGAAAGACCGAAAAATGAAGAAAAATAGTCCAAAAATATTCAAAGTAAATGTTAGATCTAGACTGAACTTCATACATTAAGCTTGAGTAATCTGAAATTATATAACGACTCTGTAATAATACTACAGAAAAGAGAAGTTTCAAAAGTATCAGATATCCTAAGGAGTAAAAACCTGATGAAGAACTCGGAAAATATTATCAAACAGTACAAGATGCCAAGACTGCTTTATCTATAAAAGAATTTAAAAGAACATCTATTCAAAGGTAGAATGGTAAAACAACATAATTAAACACAGATAAGATACAGATTAAGAAGCAAATAATAACTCTGAAGCTCTAATAAATTAATTAAAAACAGCAATCATATGGCAAAATATACCAAATTAATGATAAAGAAAAAGGGCTTGAGCTGATTACACCTAAAGGAAATGTATGTGTATATTTATACATATCTTATACTATATAAAAATACATATATATTTAAAATATAAAAGGAAAAAGATAAGCTACTAAAGGAATTACAAAGAAACTGTTAGATGTGAAGGAGAGATAAAAATTTTTACAACATAATGATAATTGGTACCCTTGTATCAGAGAACTCAAAGAAAGAGTTCTCAACTCAAACAGAAAAAAAGGTCAGCAATATATAGGGATACTAACATGAACTAAATCTGAAGATCAAAAGGATATATCATATACCAGGGAAAACTGACACAAAACCATCTATGTAAAGACAAATTCTGATTATGTTACTGAACTTTAAGGGTTAAAAAGGAATCCTTATCACATCTAGAGAGAAAAATTAAGTCACCTCTAAGAAGAAGAGTACCAGCCTATCTTCTGACATCTATGCAACATCATCCAATGACTGAATTCAACTTTTTCCCCTGAAAAGTTGAAGAGAAAAAATATCTGTGATCAAGAATATTATATATAATCATGTTGCCACTCAAAGAGAAAGGCAATAGGCCAGATATATTTAAATTTCAAAGAACTTAGGAAATAAAATACCCATGTGAAACCTAAATGAAGAAATCATCATTAAATAAGATATGGTAAGGAGAGTGATGGTGATATTTTAATCTTTTTAAATATATACCAAAGACTATTCCTTGTGGAAAAGTTGACTACAGAATAAAATAATATTTTGTACATTTTCCAGAACTTAGTTATTGAGAAGAAAGCTACTAAAAAAATCAGTAAGAACTTAAAAATGCTGAAAAACACTATTACCCACTTTGACCTAATGATTTTTATAGAACAACCCAAAATTTCAGATTACATATTCTTTTTTAAGTATACAGAAAACATTTACCAAAATAATACCAATATGCTGAAACATAACATGTCCCAATAAATTTCAAAAGTTTGGAAACTTACAAGTTATATCCTCTAGCCATAAAGGAAGTTAGAAAAAAATAGTAATAGGATATATAATTTTTTTTAATTTTCCAATTTACTTTTTTAAATTTAAATTTTATTAGTTAACATACAGTGCTATATTGGTTTCTGGAATAGAATTCAGTAATTCATCATCTACATACAAAACCCAGTGCTCATGCCAGCAAGTACCCTCTTTAATACCCATCACCCATCTGGTCCCCATCCACCTCCCACCATCAACCTTCAGTTAAGGGTTAGTATTCAACATCTATAAAGAACTTATTGAACTTGACACCCAAAAAATCAATAACCCAGTTAAGAAGTGGTCAGAAGACATGAACATTATTCCAAAAAAGACACAGATGTTCAACAGACACATGAAAAGATGCTCAACAACAACTCATCCTGGGGGAAATACAAACCAAAATCATGATGAAATACCACCTCACACTTGCCAGAATGGCTAAAATTAACAACAGAAGAAGCAACAGGTGTTGGCAAGGATGTGGAAAAAGGGGAGCCCTCTTGCACTGCTGGAAGGAATGCAAACTGGTGTAGTCACTCTGGAGAACAGTTTGGAGGTTCCTCAAAAAGTTAAAAAATAGAAATATCCAACAATCCAGCAATTGCACTACTAAGTAACTACATGCTGATTCAAAGGCGTACATGTACCACAATGTTTATAGTAGTAAGATGTTTTAAAAAGTCACCAAATATTTGGAAATTAAAAAACACATTTCTTTTTTTTTTTATTGTGTTATGTTAGTCACCATACAGTACATCATTAGTTTTGGATGTAGTGTTCCATGATTTACTGTTTGCATATAACACCTTGTGCTCCATGCAATTCATGCCCTCCTTAATACGCATCACCAGGCTCACTGATCCCCCCAACCCCCTCCCTTCTAAAACCCTCAGTTTGTTTCCTAGAGTCCATAGTCTCTCATGATTTATCTCCCACTCTGATTTCTCTCTTTTCATTTTTCCCTTCCTTCTCCTAATGTCTTCCATGCTATTCCTTAAGTTCCACAAATAAGTGAAACCATATGATAACTGGATTTCTCTGTTTGACTTATTTCACTTAGCATAAACAACACATTTCTAAATAACATATAATTTAAAGAAAACACAGAGAAATTATAAAATATTTTTAACTGGACAATGGTTAAAATACAGCATACCAAATTTATGGGATGCAGCAAAAGCATTGCTTAGATAGAAATTTATAGTGTCCAATATTTATAAAAGAGAAAAAGTTTACAATCAATGATCAATTTCCAATATTAAGAAGGTAAAAATAAATTAAATAATATCAAATTAAGTACAAGGAAGGAAAAATAAAGAGCAGAATTCAATGAAATGGGAAACAAATACTTGAGAAATCTAGAAACCATTCGAAAAAAAAAGAAAACAACTAAAATTACCACCAGGAATAAAAAAGTTACAACTGAAAATCACACAGATGATGGTGAAAAAAAAACTAGAAAACATATTGCCTTACGGGCGGGGATTAACTGGTAATAAACATAAGGAAACTACCTGGAGTAGTGGAAAGACTTTGTATATGAATAGAGGTATGGAATATATAAGTGTATTCATTTGTCAGTACTCAGTAAATTATATACTTAGATTAGAGTATATCTCTGTATTTATATTTTACCCCTAGAAGTGAATAAACCATATACAAATATTGAACTTTGGTTAATAAATCTGGATTTTTCAGTGGGATGGATTAACAATTCTAAAATTAACTTGTGTGGGAGGAAGTAAGATGGTAAAGGAGTAGGAGACTGAAATATCATCAGGTCCCAGGAGTTCAGCTAGATAGTTATCAAACCATTCTGAACACCTACAAACTCAACAGGAGATAGAAGAGAAGAAGAGCAGCAATTCTAGGAACAGAAAATTGACCACTCTCTGGAAGGTAGGACATGCAGAGAAGTGAATCCAAAGTGACAGGAAGATAGACCATGGGGGGAGGGGCCAACTCCCAGCAAATGAGAGAGCAGTGGAGCACAAAATCAGAACTTTTAGAAATCTGCTCCACTGAAGGATGTCACTCCAGAGGCTAAGCAGGGGTGGAGCCCTCACAGGGACAGTGTGGTCTCAGGACCCGCGGGGACACAAAAAGACCAGGGGTGTCAATACAGCAGAGCTCCCAGATATTGGAGTGGGGAGCCGAAGAGTAGGCTCTCAATTTGGGATTACCTTAAGCTGTGATCTGAGGCATAGTCAGGCCACTACTTTTCACCTGACTCAACAAGTCAGGGACTCAACAAGCAGCAGATCAGGGGACTCACCTTCCTCCTCTGGGAGGAGCACCCTGCAGGAATCAGCTGGGTTTGGAGACTCCAAATGGGGCCAGGCACCAGAGATAGAAATGCTTGGTCACAGGCTGGATGAGCTCAGAGTCCGGCTGGAGGCCAGGTAGATGGGAGGGATTGGCTGCTTTTCTCTGAGGACGCATTGAGGAGTGGGGCCCTGAGCTCTTGGCTCCTATGGGGCCAGAGATTGGGTGGCCACCATTTTAATTCCCATCCTCCAAAGCTGTATGGAAAGCCTTCAGGGAACAAAAGCTATCAAGAGTGAACTGGGGCAGAATATTTAGCCTGGCCTCTGGCAAGGATGGTGCAATTTCACCCTGGGCAAAGACATTTGAGAATCACTGTAAGAGGACCCTCCACCAGAAGATCCTCAAGAACATCCAGCCAAGACCAAGTTCACCAATCAGTGAGAACTGTGGAACTCCAAAATGAGGGGAAAGCAACACATAGAATTCAGGGCTTTCTTCCATGATCCTTTAGTCTTTCAAAGTTAAATTTTTTAAATTTTTTTCTTATTCTATTTTTTTAAATTTTTCCTCTTTCTTATTTTAACATTTTTAACTATTTTATCTTACCAATACCTTTAAAAATTTTTTCATTTTTTCATTGTTATAGTCATATTTTGACCCTTCATTGTATTTAAACTTACTTTTTATATACATATAGGTTTTTTTTTCTTTAAAATTTTGGGATATAATTTCTTCTAAAAGATCAAAATATACCCTAATCTAGCAGTGACTTTTTTCTAGTCTCCATCCATATCACATTGTTTCCTCTTTTTTTCCCCTTTTTAAGCAACTTCTTATCAATTTCTTTTTTAGAATCTTTTTAATTTTCATTTTTACAGTCATATTCCATCCCTTCAATGTGTTTACCCTTATTTTTCTATAATAATATATATATATAAATTTAAAATTTGGGGAGATAGTTTCCTCTAAGAGACCAGAATACACACAAAATCAAGTGTGTCTGGTTCTTTTCTATTCACCAGTCTAATATATATATACATTACTCCCTTACATCTCCCCCCAGTTTCAGGTATCTTCTGATTTGGTTAGCATATATTTTTCTGGGAATTCACCACCCTTTTAGTATTTTGTCCTCTCATTCACCTATTCTTATGTGGATAAAATCACAAGGCAGAAAAACTCACCTCAAAAAAAAAAGATGTGCTGTTGATGACTAGGGACCTAATCAATATGAACATTAGTAATATGTCAGAACCAGAGTTCTGAATGACGATTATCAAGGTGCTAGCTGGGCATGAAAAAAGCATGAAAGATATTAGAGAATCCCTTTCTGGAGAAATAAAATGCCTTTCAGGAGAAATACATGAACTAAAATCTAACCAAGTCAAAATCAAAAAAGCTATTAAAGAGGCATAATAAAAAATGGAGGCTCTTACTGCTAGGATAAATGAAGCGGAAGAGAGATCAGTGATACAGAAGACCAAATGATGGAAAATAAAGAAGTTGAGAAAAAGAGAGATTAACAACTACTGGATCACGAGGGGAGAATTCGAGACATAAGTGATACCATAAGATGAAACAATACTAGAATAATTGGGATCCCAGAAGAAGAAGAAAGAGAGAGGGGGGCAGAAGGTATATTGGAGCAAATTATAGTAGAGAATTTCCCTAATTAGGCAAAGGGAACAAGCATTGAAATCCAGGAGGCAGAGAGAACCCCCCCTCAAAATCAATAAAAATAAGTCCAAACCCTGTCATCTGATAGTAGAACTTACAATTCTCAGTGACAAAGAGAAAATCCTGAAAGCAGCTTAGGAAAAGTGGTCTATAACATACAATGGTAGAAATATTAGATTGGCAACAGACCTATCCACAGAGACCTGGCAGGCCAGAAAGGACTGGCATGATATATTCAGAGCACTAAACGAGAAAAATATGCAGCCAAGAATACTATATCCATCTAGGCTGTCATTGAAAATAGAAGGAGAGATAGAAAGCTTCCAGGACAAACAAAAATTAAAAGAATTTGCAAACACCAAACCAGCCCTACAGAAATATTGAAAGGGGTCCTCTAAGCAAAGAGAGAGCCTAAAAGTAACAGACCAGAAAGGAACAGACACAATATACAGTAACAGTCAACTTGCAGACAATACAATGGCACTAAATTCATACCTTTCAATAGTTATTCTGAATGTAAATGCACTAAATGTCCCAATCAAAAGACACAGGGAATCAGAATGGATAAAAAACAAGACCCATCGATATGCTATTTACAAGAAACCCATTTTAGACCCAAAGACACCTCAAGTTTTAAAGTGAAGGGGTGGAAAACAATTTACCATCCTAATGGACATCAAAAGAAAGTGGGGGAGGGGGGCCAGTCCTTATATCAGACAAATTAGATTTTAAGCCGAAGAATATAATAAGAGATGAGGAAGGACACTATATCATACTTAAAGGGTCTGTCCAACAAGAAGATCTAACAATTATAAATATCCATGCCCCTAACATGGGAGCAGCCAATTAGACAAAACAATTAATAACAAAATCAAAGAAACACATCGACAATAATACAATAATAGTAGGGGACTTTAACACCCCCCTCACTGAAATGGACAGGTGATATAAGCAACAGATCAAGAAGGAAAAAAAGGTTTTAAATGACACACTGGAACAGATGGACATCACAGATATATTCAGAACATTCTATCCCAAAGCAACAGAATACACATTCTTCTCTAGTGCACATGGAACATTCTCCAGAACAGATCACATCCTGGGACACAAATCAGGTCTCAACTGGCACCAAGAAATGGGGATTATTCCCTGCATATTTTCAGATGACAATGCATTGAAACTAGAACTCAATCACAGGAGGAAAGTTAGAAAGACCTCAAATATGTGGAGGCCAAAGAGCATCCTACTAAAGAATGAATGGGTAAACCAGGAAATTAAAGAAGAATTTTTAAAAATTCATGGAAACAATGAAAATGAAAACACAACTGTTCAAAATCTTTGAACCAGCAACTGTGGTCCTGAGAAGAAAGTATACAGCAATATAAGCCTTTCTCAAGAAACAAGAAAGTCTCAAGTACACAACTTAACCCTACACCTAAAGGAGCTAGAGAAAGAACAGCAAAGATAGCCTAAACCCAGCAGGAAAAGAGAAATCATAAAGATCAGAGCAGAAATCAATGAAATAGAAACCAAAAGAACAGTAGAACAAGTCAAAAAAACTAGGAGCTGGTTCTTTGAAAGAATTCAAAAGATTGACAAACCCCTGGCCAGACTCAAGAAAAAGAAAAGAGAAAGGACCCAAATTAATAAAATCATGAATGAAAGAGGAGAGATCACAACCAGTCATCAAAAATCTCCCAACAAACAACAGTCCAGGGCCAGACGGCTTCCCAGGGGAATTCTACCAAACATTTAAAGAATTAATACCTATTCTCCTGAAACTGTTCCAAAAAATAGAAATGGAAAGAAAACTTGCAAACTCATTTTATGAGGCCAGCATTACCTTGATCCCAAAACCAGACAAAGACCCCATCAAAAAGGAGAATTACAGACCAATATCCTTGATGAACACGGATGCAAAAATTCTCACCAAAATACTAGCCAACAGGATCCAACAGTACATTAAAAGGATTATTCACCATGGTCAAGTGGGTTTTTTCCTGGGCTGCAAGGTGGGTAAAACATCCACAAATCAATCAATGTGATACAATACATTAATAAAGAAAGGACAAGAACCATATGATACTCTGAATAGATGGTGAAAAAGCATTTGACAAAGTACAGCATCTTTTCTTGATCAAAACTCTTCACAGTGTAGGCATAGAGGGTACATGCCTCAATAACATCAAAGCCATCTATGCAAAACCCACAGCAAATATCATTCTCAATGGCGAAAAACTGAGAGCTTTTCCCCTAAGGTCAGGAACATGGCAGGGCTGTGCGCTATCACTACTGCTATTCAACATAGTACTAGAAATCCTAGCCTCAACAATCAGACAACTAAAATAAATAAAGGGCACTAAATCAGCAAAGAAAAAGTCAAACTCTCGCTATTTGCAGATGATATGATACTTTATGTGGAAAACCCAAAAGACTCCACTCAAAAACTGCTAGAACTCATACAGGAATTCGTTAAGTGTCAGGATATAAAATCGATGCACAGAAATCAGTTGCATTTCTATACACCAACAGCAAGACAGAAGAAAGAGAAATTAAGGAGTTGATCCCATTTACAATTGCACCCAAAACCAAAAGATACCTAGGAATAAGCCTAACCAAAGAGGCAAAGAATCTGTACTCAGAAAACTATAAAGTACTCATGAAAGAAATGGAGAAGGACACAAAGAAATGGAAAAACGTTCCATGCTCATGGATTGGAAGAACAAATATTGTGAAAATGTCTATGCTACCTAAAGCAATCTACACATTTAATGCAATCCTTATCAAAATACCATCAACTTTTTTTCAAAGAAATGGAACAAATAATTCTACAATTTATGTGGAATTAGAAAAGGCACCAAATAGCCAGAGGAATGTTGAATAAGAAAACCAGGTTTGGTGGCATCACAATTCCAGGATTCAAGTTCTATTACAAAGCTGTAATCATCAAGAGAGTATGGTACTGGCACAAAAAAAGACACAGATCAATGGAACAGAATAGAGAATCCAGAAATGGATCCCCAACTCTATGGTCAACTAATCTTTGACAAAGCAGCAAAGAAGTTCCAATGGAAAAAAGACAGTCTCTTCAACAAATGGTGTTGGAAAAATTGGATAATCACATGCAGAAGAATGAAACTGGACCATTTCCATACACTACACACAGAAATAGACTCAAAATGGATGAAAGACTTCAATGTGAGGCAGGAATCCATCAAAATCCTTGAGGAGAACACAGGCAGCAACATCTTTGACCTCAGCCACAGCAACTTCTTCCTAGAAACATCACCAAAGACAAGGGAAGCAAGGGCAAAAATGAACTATTGGGACGTCATCAAGATCAAAATCTTTTGCATAGCAAAGGAAATAGTCAACAAAACCAAAGACAACTGACAAAATGGGAGAAGATATTCAGAAATGACCTATCAGATAAAGGGCTAGTATCCAAAATCTATAAAGAACTATCAAACTCAACACCCAGAAAACAAATAATCCAATCATGAAATTGGCAGAAGACATGAATAGACATTTCAGCAAAGAAGACATCCAGATGGCCAACAGACACATGAAAAAGTGCTCCACATCACTTGGCATCAGGGAAATACAAATCAACACCACAGTGAGATACCATCTCACACCAGTCAGAATGGCTAAAATTAGCAAGTCAGGAGACAACAGATGTTAGTGAGGATGCAGAGAAAGGGGAATCTTCCTACATGGTTGGTGGGAATGCGAACTGGTGCAGCCACTTTGGGAAACAGTATGGAGGTTCCTCAAAAAGTTGAAAATAGAGCTACCCTATGACCCAGCAATCACACTACTGGATATTTACCCTAAAGATACAAATGTAGTGATCTGAAAGGGCACATGCACCCAAATGTTTATAGCAGCGATGTCCACAACAGCCAAACTATGGAAAAAGCCTAGATGCCTATCAACAGATGAATAAAGAAGATTCGGTGTATATATATACAATGAAATACTATGCAGTCACCAAAATAAACCCAAAATCTTGCCATTTGCAATGACATGGATGGAACTAGAGGGTATTATGCTAAGTGAAATAAGTCAATCAGATAAAGACAATTATCCTATGATCTCTCTGATATGAAGAATTTGAGAGGCAAGGCGTGGGTCATAGGGGGTAGGGAAGGAAAAAATGAAACAAGATGGGATCGGGAGGGAGACAAACCATAAGAAACTCTTAATCTCATGAAACAAATTGAGGGTTGCTGGGGGGTGGGGAAGTAGGGATAGGGTGGCAGGGTTATGGACACTGGGGAGGGTATGTGCTATGGCGAGTGCTGTGAAATGTGTAAGCCTGATGATTCACAGACCTGTATACCTGGGGCAAATAATACATTATATGTTAATAAAAAAAATAAAAATATAAATAAAATTAATTTGTGTGAGTTTAGGAAAATAAATAATATATTTTAGACTTGAGTAAATGAGGAATATATTGGAATTAATGAGAGCCAGACTTCTCCATGGGTTAAAGTGAGTTGCAAATACAAAAAAGCAAAAGGAAGCCAGGAATGTATTCTGTGGTATCAGTTGGAACCTGAAACTATCAGTAAAAACTCAGGGGAACAATAGATTATGATAGATAAATGATAGATAGATAGATAGGTAGATAGATAGATAGATAGATAGATAGATAGATAGATAGATAGATAGATGACAGATAGAGATGGGGAGTGAGACAGAGAGAAAGAAAGAGAGATACTGCCTACGTAGAGTTGGGGACCTAGGGCCGAGGAATTACAAGATGAGCAGGACCATCTTCTTGTGCCAAAAATTAAGGAAATGTTCAAAGAATATGGGGTCATATCAAAAGCATGCATGAACCACCTTCAAGGGGTTCCCTCCAGTAAACTCTGGGACAATTATTACATCAAAATAAGTAATGATGGTAATTGAGTATAACAGTTTGAATAAAATAAAAATCCACACACACTATATTAGTTTCCTAGGACTGCCAGAAAAAGTTACCACAAACTGGGTGACCTAAAAAAAACAGATTTATTGTCTCACAGTTTTGAGATTAGAAGTCCAAAATTAAGGTGATTGGCAGGGCTATACTCCTCTGAAACCTGTAGGGAAATCCTTCTTTACCTCTTAGCACCTTTGTAGGTGGTTTGCCAGCTGTATTTGGCATTCCTTGGCTGGTAGATGCATATCTCTGACCCTCCATGTTCACATGGCATTCTCCCTGTGTGTCTTCAAACAATCTTTTCTCTGTGTGTGTGTGTGTGTCCAAATTTTCCCTTTCCATAAGGACACCAGTCATCTTGAATTCAGGCTCAACCTAGTAACTTCAACATGAATTGGTTAAATCTGCAAAAACCTTATTTCCAAATAAGGTCACATTCTGAAGTACTAAGGGTCAGGATTTGAACATGTCTTTGTGGGGAGGTGAGGGAGAAACAATTCAATCCACAAAAGTGCATACTGCAATGAAAAAATAAGTAAATCATGGATAAAGTAAAATTCTTCTTTGTAGTAGAAAGCCATCTAATATAGAAGAAATGATAAAAATAGAAAATCATCAAAAAAATAGAAAATCATCAAGACGCCTGGGTGGCTCAGTGGGTTAAAGCCTCTGCCTTCGGCCCAGGTCATGATCTCAGGGTCCTGGGATCGAGGCCCACGTTGGGCTCTCTGTTCAGCAGGAAGCCTGCTTCTCCCTATCTCTCTCTGCCTGCCTCTCTGCCTACTTGTGATCTCTCTCTGTCAAATAAATAACTAAAATCTTTAAAAAAAAAAATAGAAAATCATCAATGGATACTAAAACTAGTGGGCAAAATTTTGATGCCATGGGATATTAAATAGTGTTAGAATATCTCTGCTAACCATACTAATTAAAAAGAGGGAAATGTTACCTTTACAGGAGAGAAACCAGGTGGATACCACTTTAATCATGTGATCAACGTTATTACCAATGTTGGGACAAAGAGACATCTTGTGCCTCCTAATACGATGCTTTGAATAAGCACATCACCTCAGAGGTATTCTTGCCAAAAATGCATAACCTGAATCAAATCATCAAGAAACATTAGACAAATCTAAATGGAAGGATACTCTATAACTGGACTAACCTCAAAACTGTCAAGATGAAGAAAAATAAGAGGCTGAAGAATTGCTTAAGATTAAAGATTAAAGAGACATGATAACCAAGTAATGCATGATCCCAGATTACATCCTGACCTAGGAAAAATATCTGTAAAAAGCATATTGGACAAATGCTGATAAAATTTGAATATGAACAGCAGAGTAGTTAATAGTATTATATCTATGTTTAATTTCCTGCTTTTGAAAATTCCACTGTGGTTATTTAAGAAAATGTTCTTGTTCTTCAGAAATACATATTTAACTATGTATTAAATATTGTTCAGAAAAATAAGATGCATGTGTGTAAATTATAAAGAGAATAAAAAATGAAGCAAAATATAAAAATTTAGTATAGGTATACAGGAATGCCTCCATTGAATAAGTTTGAAATTATATTAAAATTAAATAAAATCAGAACAAAAAATAGATTTGAATAGCTTTGAAAGAAAGGAAAAGAGGATAAGATTATTTAAAGACTACCTCCTTCATAGCAGGAAATCAGTGAGCACTGTAAAAAATGGAACATTTCAGTTTCAGTGATATTGCTAATGTCTTGATGGTTTTTCAAAATCTTTGACTTAGCATCTTAAGGGAGTAATATCTCTTGAGAAGCAAAACATTTATTCAAAATTCAAAAATTCTGCATCTCAATATCTAATAAATTAGAATAAAATCAAATGTATTTTTAATAGTTGGCATAGGATGATCTCATTCTTATAAGGTTATCTATCTACCTACCTGCCTACCTATTTCACTGCCTATCAACTTATATGTTAATCTCTATTCATTTATATAGGTTTAACTGAAGTAGTGTTCACCAAATGTTATACTTGGTTATTTATAAGTAATTTTTTCTTTCTTCATACTTTTTGTGCTACTTGAAATTTTGATAATAAACATGTGTTATTTTTATAAAAAATAAAACACATACTCTAACATATATAATACCATTTACATTACATTTACATTTTGATTCTCAAAACATATGATATTAATTTTAATTTGATAAAATATTAACATGCTAAAGTCATTTCCAGTTCTATAAACAAACTAAAAAACCAACACAAAGTATCTGCTCCACATTTCAAAAGTAATGAGTTCAATCATGTTAAGGTTATAATTTTGTTAGTCTGTTAATTTTTTTCCTCTCAATGCAACTAGAAATTAAATCTTTGTCAGTCTTAACAATTAGTGTTCTTATCTTTTTTCTGAAATAAAGATGACATTAGATCAAAATCTTTTCATTTTTCTTCTTTTAAAAAATTCACAGTAATAGCCTAGTCGTGACAAGCATATGATAATATCATCTGCAGAGAAAAATAAAATTCCGTGACTTCACAACCATCCCTACCAACTACCCCATTGGGTATATGGCTAAATTAAAAGTCTTCTCACATTTATCTTGATGCTTCCTTTATTTGAATTTTCTCCCACAATCCCAGCTTCTCTTAGAACATCCTCTTCATTCCCATACCCTATTCCTTATTCTCCAAGATTCTCCTCCAAGACTTGGAGTCAGTGTTAAGGTTGAGAAATTAGACTACAAAGGAACGATGTCACAGATATTTCTGTTCATCAATATTCACTGCCCCTCCCACAGGATGATTATATTACTTAGCCTGTTGAACTCAGGCATGCCATGTGACCTGCTCTGGTTGACAAAGCGTGTGAAGTGATATATGTGACTTCCAGGAAGAAAAGCCAGCGCATGCCTCTGACACAAAGACCAACCACATTCAAGATGGAAATGATAATCACCTCAACCTGGGTTCCTGAGTGAAGCTGTGGAGCATAGCTGCAGACAACTCAAAACAGACATGTAGGGTAAGCAAAGTACTGTCCTTGGAAACCACTGAGATGTGGAGGTTGTTGCCACAGTATAACTGAACTGATCCTGGCTAATACACATGGGTATACACACCCCTTTGGAGTTGTAGTTTCCTTCTGCATCCATAGAGTACAGCTAATGAGCTCTACATTCCTCAGAGGAGGCACCTTATCATAATCAATCTATACCCCCCAAAATTAGTGTAGGTTCCAACATAGAAAGACCTGCTGTTCTGGTTGTCCAGGAGCAGTCTGCCTATTAACCCAAGAGATACGGTGGATATATGCAACCCTAGTGTCACCTTTTGTAAAATGAATATCACATGTCATCAGGGACTCAATCCTACTAGACAAATTGAAGAGGTTTGAGTGCTTATTTATCGATTTATTGGTCATGGTCTCTCTTCCTAATGACCAATTATCGCTTCTATGTTCAACTCAAGAAACAAATGAGTGTCTTCTATATACCAAGCACTGTGTAAGACACTCGGAATAGAGAGAGAACTACAAATCCTCTCCCAGAAAGACCTCGAAGGCTGGTGAGTGAGACAAATAAGTAAAATATGACTTGTCCTGACCAGATCAGAGGTCGAGCAGGCTCCCCTGCTTTCCATAGAGGCTGCAGACACCCTTTAATAAATAGCTGTACTGTAATTAATAAGTAGCTGTATTTATAGTCCAGGAAATCCTGGGAACTAGGCAAAGCCTGCTAAAGCCACTCCCTCAGGAGAGTCACGTGGGGTGTTCAGTGAACAGTCTTAGCAGTTTTCTTACAGTCACTACATCCAATCAATGGTCATGGCCTTTCTGTTCCCTCTGCAATTGCTCTCTCAATCATCCCTTCCATCTGTCCCATTGTTACTGTCTTACTTCACAACTTCATAATCTTGTATCTTCATCACTTAATCCTTTCATGGCAATTTATATTCCTGGGGTTTTTTTTAAGATTTTATTTCTTTGAGAGAGAGACTGAGAAAACATAAGCAGAGTGGGGGAGGGGCAAAGGGAGAGGGAGAAGCAGACTCCACATTGAGCAAGGAGCCTGCTGCAGTCTCAATCCAAGGACCTTGGGATCATGACCTGAACCAAAGGCAGGTGCTTAACGAATTGAGCCACCCAGGTGTCCCTACATTCCTGTTTTGATTCAGCTCCCAAGATTCTGTTTTTAGAGAAGAGGATCCATTCCTGATTTGTCTCTGCATCTCTGATGGACCCTATGCCAGGATCTTTATGTCCTGTAACCATTCCATAAAGTCTTCTTAAATGAAATATGAATCCTTACATGATACATTCACCTTTGACAATCAATATTGATTATGAAGCTGATCGAGAGGAATGATTTTGTGTAATTTGAGTCATCTGGAAACTTTACAATGACCCTGTTTATGAGAACTGCCACATGTACTACGGGGCCATAAAATTCAGCAAGCAAAAATCATCCAAGCTGCCCCATGAGTCATAATTCAGTTCATCAGAAGAATTGTATATTTTTCTTCTCTAGTTTCTAAATTTCATTCCTGGATACCAAATTACCAGTTCCCTTATGAAGTAATTTCTAGTGTCTTCCTGCATAATACTCATTACAACCCCACTCATCTACCCAATATGACACTACCTTCTGAATCTTTCCCAAAGCCTGATGATGAAATTCACCATGCACCCATATTTTATTTCTGACATTGTTTGAAGTTTGGTTTGCACTTCCTGATAATAATCACCTGGTCTTTAGTTTTAATTGTTTAATACTGATTTGTGTCCCTTTAAAATCTCCTGGGAAAACAGTGCCTAATGATACAGAACATAGGATATTCAAATCAAATTTAAAGATGCTTGATCAGAATTGAGACAATAATTATTTCCTTTACTAATATTTTTATTTATATGACTAATACATGATGACATGAACATACAATTTCGGAAGTATATCAGATAACAGTAAATGTCTATTTTCACTTCCCCTTTACCCAGTCCTAGTCGTCCCCAGGGATAACCATTGATAACGGTTTAGTATATAGTCTCTGTTCTATGAATTTGTGTATCATAACTTATACCTATATATATAGTTACTTTATATAAATGTGGTAACATATGGCTTATTAATTAATTCATTCAATAAGTTATATTGACATTCCACCCCAACTATCTGCCATGTACTGTTAATAGACACTGAGATATAACAATGAACATAAAAGTATCCCTGGCCTCAAGGGGCTCACATTTCAGTGGAGAAGGCTACATTCTGCTCAGTATACATACATACATACACATATTGTGCATAAATAGTCTCTAAAATGGAATCATAATATTATCTTAAAGTTCTATATATTAAAGGTCTGATGTGGGCCTCATTGGGATAAAATCAAGATGCTGGCAAGACTACTTTCCTTTCTAGAAGCATTCGGCATGAATCCATTTTTCTGCATTTTCCAACTTCTAGTGTCTGCTTTAGTCCTTGGATTGTAACCCCCATCCTCCACCTTCAAAGCCAGATAGTGGATTTGGCAAAAAAATTCTTAAATATAATACGAAAGGACAAACTACAAAGAAAAAAATCAAGGGATTCCTAGGTGGCATAGTCAGTTAAGCATCAGGTCATGATCCTAACTAGGGTCATGGGATCGAGTCCCACATCAGGCTCCTTGCTCAGCGGGGAGCCTGCTTCTCTCTCTATCTGCCACCTTCCCTGCTTGTGTTCTCGCTCTCTCTCTCTGACAAATAAATAAACAAAATATTTTTTTAAAAAAAGAAAAAAGTCAATAAAATGGATTTCATCAAAATTAAAAACTTTTGCTCTTCAAAAGATACCATTACAAAAAGAGAAGAATAAAAAGGAGAAGGAAGAGAAGAGGATGATGACAAGCCACAGACTAGAAGAAAATATTTGCAGAATATATTTCCTGCAGAAGTCTTGTGCCTAGAATATTTAAAGAGTTCTTACAAATTAATAACACAAATGACTGAATAAAACCATAGACAAAATGTTAGGCCCATCACCAAAGAAGATATATAGATGGCAAATAAGTATTTAGAAAGATGTTCAAAATCATTAGTCACCAGAGAAATGAAAATTAAAATGGCAATGAGATACCGCTGCACAATCACTAAGATAATAAAAATGTGACAGACTGAGTGTTGGAGAGGTTGTGGTTCAACAGGAACTCTCATTGTGGGAATATAAAATGTTACAAGCACTTTGGAAAACTTTTTAAAAGCACAGGACACATAATTCTAATAGCCAAAGTATCTGAAAACAAACTAAATATCCATGAACAGGTGAATGGAAAATAAAGTGGGGTATATCCAAAGTGATACTATTCAGCAATAATTAGGCATGAAGCATTGATACACACAGCAGCATAAATGAACCTCAAAATAATAATGCTGAGTAGAAGAATCCAGACAAAAAAGAAAACTACTTGATTCTAAGTAAATAAAACTCTAGAAAATAGAATAGAAACAAAAGCAGACCAGTAGTTGCCTAGGGACAGTGTAGGGAAGGGATAGAAGAGATAGTGAGGAATTATAGGAAGGCAGAAGGAAACCTCTAGAAATAATAGCAATGTTTATTACCTTGGTTGTGGTGATAGTTTACACACACACACACACACACATAAAAAGTCACATGTGAAATTTATTGTATGTCGATTATACTTCAATGAAACTATTAAAAAAAAGAGAGTGAGGGAACTGTTCACTCATCAAATGAGCAAAAGCAGGAGTCCAGTAGTTAAGACACTATAAACTTATAAATGTCATGCAATGTTGGTTGGAGCTTAAATCTCACAGTATCTATTAATTAAAATGCCACAGTCTAGGGGCTCCTGGCTGACTCAGTTGGTAGAGCATACAACTCTTGATCTCTCCATGTTGAATGTACTTAAAAATAAAATCTTAAAAACATGCATAATCTTTTATCGACATGGACAGGACTAGAAGAGATTATGCGGAGTGAAAGAAGTCAAGCGGAGAGAGGCAATTATCTTATGGTCTCACTTACGTGTGGAGTATTAAGAAAATCATGGAGGGCATCGTGAGAAGGAAGGGAAGGGTGAATGGGGGGAAATCGGAGGGGGTGGTGAACCAGGAGAGACTGTGGACTCTGAGCAACAAACTGAGGGTTTTAGAGGGGAGGAGTTGGAGGGGGTGGGCGAGCCTGGTGGTGGGTATTGAGAAGGGCACGTATTGCATGGAGCACTGGGTGTGGTGCATGAACAATCAATCTTGTAACACTGAAAAATTAAAATAAACATATTTGGGGAGAAAAAAACATGCATAATCTCTCTTGTCTGAAAATTTTATTTATTTATTTATTTATTTGAGAGGAATAGAGAGTGGGGGGAGGGGCAGAGGGAGAGGAAGAAGCAGACTCCCTGCTGAGCAGTGAACCAGAGTGGGACTTGATCCCAGGACCCTGAGATCATGACCTGAGCCAAAGGCAGATGCTTAACTGACTGAGCCACCCAGGTGCCTTGCAGGATCTCTTTAAACAATAATTTCACTTTAAGAACTGAACTTTATAGAAATATTTTCATGTAGATTCAAATATAAACAATAATATAATAAATTAATATTAAATGTCTATTAATAGAATGGTTACATAAATGATTAATTATCAATATTGTAGAATATAATTCTCTTTTAAAGCAAGTTTCTTTTTTTTTTTACTATAAAAACATCTTTTTTTAAAGATTCATGTATTTATTTTAGAGAGAGAGAGAGCATGCACACAAGTGAGAGAAGGGGCAGAAGGAGAGAGAGAATCTCAAGCAGAGTCTGTGCTGAGTGGGGAGCCTGATATGGGGCCCAATCCCATGATCCTGAGATCATGATCTGAGCCGAAACCAAGAGTTGAATGATCAGTTGACTGAGCCACCCTGGTGGTCTTATAAACATCCTTTCAATTTTTTTTTTTTTGTTTTTACAGGCATTGCATAACTGAATTTGTTTTGTCCCCAAGTTGGATTTGTTTAACAGGTGATATATATGTGGGTTGAATTTTATTTATTTGACAGATGTAAGTCACTCAGGGAAGCTTATTTTGATTTATCAGGTTCATAATAATATGCCTTTCAAAAGAAAAATATGTTCATATATATTTGCTTGACAGGTTGAAGTGCTGCAGAACTAGCACTTTGTTCTTTCAGAGAGATGTTTTTTAGATAGTATTAGATTTATAGACAGATAGATAGATAATTTTTCTGAATGTGTTTCAGTTCTATTCATCCAAGTAAATTCAAAAAAGTTATTCTAGGTTCTCGAATAACTATTACTCATTTTATAAGTTTTCATTAAAGTAAAACATAAATATCACCTACACTTTACATACTTCATCTATAAACCAGTAATTGGAGTATAGATATATGCAAATTATTTACACTCATGTACTCACACCTACTCACAAAATGCCAAACAATAGAAAGGACATGAGAGTGGAATTTCCTTTTTGATTGTGAGGCTTCTACTACCCTTCCTTTCCCATATCAGTCTTTTACACTGCATCCCAAGCAGAGAGTCTTGCAAATTTTGCTTTCCTTGATTTATATTACCACCAGATTTTTGCATTTTAATGGGCCTTAAGATTTTCAGTTATGGGGCCGTTCTCCACTAGGAAGGGTCAAGGGGACTCTTGAATTGAAATGCCTCAAGGAAGTGGTGGCGAACATCCATGGAATATAACTGCAATGGAAAATGCCCCTTGAGATAGAAAGTCAACCTGCCTTCTTCAGGCTTTGCTGGAATTTAGCTTCAAACTGCTTCCTCTGATGCCTTGCTTCCCCAGAATGTGGGAACAGCTGGCCCTCAGGAATATGGAACAGGACCTAGTGGTTTAGGCCAGCATCAGGGAGAAAGCAAGACCTTGACAAACCAAAGTCATCCATGAAAATGGTGATTGAAGCAGACATCCAGAACCTCAGAAGCTTGAAGCAAAGATGAAAAGCCAAAAAATTCCAATGGGAAACTGGAGGGCAATGCTGTTCTAATCCAGCTTTGTGAACTCAGGAGTGAGACATCATAGTTCTCTTAGCCATACACAGCAAGAAAGGGCAGAGTGAAAGGTGAGAAAACCAGCTCCAAAGATATTGGTGGAGGAAGAGCAGAGACATGAGTGTTAACAGGTGCAAGGTGGGACCCTTCTCCAGTCCAGACAAGCCTGCTGGACTTTATCCATTCAACAAGTATTTATTGAGCACCTATTATAGGCCAGGCATTATTCTAGGCACAAGGGATTTAGTCATTGACAAAACAAATGCTCTGTCCTCATGGAGCCTATTCCTAAAAAGTAAACAATCCAAAAATAGTTTTTTTAGAAAGTCAAGGAGTGACTTATGCTAGAGAGGGACTAATAAAGGATAATTTGACTGAGCCTGACTTTAGGTGAAGTCCAGGAAAGGTCTTTCTGAGGGGGTACTTGAGCTGCCACCTAAAGTATGAGGCAGACACAATCATACAAAGATATGAGGAAGAGTATTCTAGGCAGAGAGAGATAGGTGCAAAGACTGTGCTGTAGGAATTTGAGGGAATAGAGGAAAGTATGAAATGATATCAGAGAGTGACAATGGGTTAGATCATGTGGAGCCAGTGGACCATGTGAAGTTTAGATATTATGCAAAGCACAGTTAACACAACAGGAGTTTTCAAATGGAAGTGATACAATCTTGATTTTTTTTTTTTGAAAGAGCACTCTACCTGCTATATTAAGAATAGACTTAGGGGCTAGAGCAGAAGCAGGGAGGATTCATTAGATGGGTATTACCATAGTTTAGTGGAGAGATGATGGTGGCTTGAAGCTGGAGAAAAGTTAACATGCTGGAAATATGTTTTGAATACAGGAACCTCCAGGACTCACTGATGGACTGGATGTGGAGGTAAGGAAAAAAGAATGGTCAAGGATGATTCCTAGGTTTTTAGCTTTGGCAACTGGATGCAGCTATTTAACTTAGAGGAAGGAAAGAGCAAGACAAAGCAAGAAAGAAATCCCAAATTCCTTTAAGCCCTGTTAAGGATGCGTTTTATACCCCAAATTTCTGATTAGGCATGTGGCTATAAGCCTAGAGCTCAGGAGAAAGGTCAAGACTAGGACATACTACATGGAGAGACATCTGCGTATATGGATAGGATTTGAAACCATGGAGCCAAGTGAGAGGAGCACCTAAATGGAGGAGGGAAGGAAAGAAGGAGGTAGGAAAAGCAATGAGACTCAGAACTGATCTCTGGTCTCCCCAACTCTTAGGGACCAGGAAGAGGAGGCAAAGAAACAGTTAGTGAGAGAGGAGGAAAATGCAGTGATTTGGGTGCTGAGGAAGCTAAGAAGGCACTATAGCAGAGACAGCCACTCAGGGATCCACAAGAGCTATCTGGGCAGAACCATTACTTTGTGTCTTGGGCCCAGTACAAGAGCCTCCCTAAAGGGAGACCACACATCTGAATATCCTGAATGTCATTAAGGAGGCAGATATATGGAGCCCAGGACTTGAGAAGCAGTCCCTGGGTCTCTCTGGCACTGAGAACGAGTTGGTGGAAAACAAAAACCCAGAGGTTTGTAACATAACATCCAGATAATTCAGTTCTGACAGCAGAACTTTAATAGAATTGCTGCATGCGCAAGTTGGGGAGGATTGCTTCCATTCATTCAGCCTTTGTTGGCATCAGCTTAGGAACTTGGCTGGGTCTGAGCCCACATTTCCCCATTAGTGGTAGAGATTGGGGCAGCGGGGTTGGGGGGGAGACATACCAACAGTTAATCTGATTGACAAAAATTAGGGCAAACAACAAGAGAAATGAGATAGGAGATGACAAAGGGGAGCCAGAAGGTCCACGCCCTGGCCAAGAGAAACCAAGGGGTTTGCAGGATGTAATAAGGGTAGCACTTGGGCAAGCGCTAGGTAGTGCTCAGGAATAAAGGACAGTCTGATATTGGTAACCACCCAGTTGTCTTTACTGAGTACTGGGCTGGCCCAGGAAGGGAAAGGAAGCTTGCAATGACAGTGGGGAGGGAAGGTACTACAATGGCAGAGGTAAAAACCATAGCATGGTGCCAGCCACATGGCCAGGCTACAGTTCATGACAGTGCATTCATTAGCATTGTTTTCATTAGAGCAAGGTCCCACTCTGTTTGGGGTAATCACAGATCTTCACAGACCGGTTTCCACATTCGAAGCCTACAAGGGAATGGCCTGCCTGGGACTTCGACGCCCAAATTACTCTGTAGACAAAACCCTTTGAAAAGGCATTGCAAAATTTTCGAATTTCACCTTCCTGCTGGGATAAGCATTTTTCTGTGCTAAGAATACATCTATACAGTATGTCCATGCTCTCTTCAAAAGTCAGGATGCTCTTCCTCTGTGTACACCTTCAACTCTGAGTCCAGCACCTAACAACATTGCTAGGGAAGAAGATTAAATCAAAAAGCACGGGTGAGCCTCGGGGATTATTCCTGGATTGCATTCGTGCAGGCTCTATTTCCTCCCATTAATATTGGTTACAGAGACGCCTGCTCAACATGTTGTGTTTATGTTATAAAAGCCCTCTAACAGGCCAAGGAAAGAAACCCAGAACTTGTTTGTGGTGGAATTTAACAGTTTTTAGTTCCCTTAGTTCAAACCCCAGCTGCACACATGTATTTTAAAAAAAAATACTTAACTAGAGTGAGCCACTGTGGTTTTCTTTGCCTGGGCTCAAAAGGCCTCCTCTCTCCTCTCAAAGACTCATGTTCTGCACTTAATACAGACAATGCCGATGTTTAATCAAAAAAAAAAAAAAAAAGCAGATTTCAGAGTTCCTCCAAGGACTAGCAAAATCTAGTTAATGTTGAGAATCTTTTGGGAAACAAACTTCTTTGTGGCAGAACTTTCAGCCTGATATGTGGCCCAGAATTATATTTCATCATGTGCTCAAGCCTTGAACTTGCTGCAGAACTGGCTTCTCTCCTCTCCTTGCGGCTATCAAAACTCCAAGGTCATTCAGGTCAACACATTAACCCATCGGTCAAGCCGAGCCTAGCAAGCAATGACCAAACCCAGATGAGGTGCATGTTAGGAGGTAGATGCTGATGGAATCAAAAACCACACCTCTGAATGTCCATACTTGCCCAGAAAAATGTCTGTAGGTGCCTCACTCACCAGAAAGAAGGGCAAAGGACATGGAAGGAACCAAAGGGCGTGTACAATGGATAGCTATACTGCACCTACCTAGCAGATGCACATTACCTTTGTAAGGGAGCAATTTCAGAAAGTTTCAAAGCTAGCATTGAGCCTTTTTTCTAAATCCCTCCGATGGTGATCAGGGTTTCAGGAAATCCTAAAACAGCCACTGTTTCCTTTATATTGGCATTAACAGGCAACATGAAGGGTTTAAGAAAAACTTTGTTGGAAAATTTCCACTTTGAACAGCAAGGGATTAGGTGTCTATTCCAATTTCTCTCTCCCTCCCTCTCTGAGAGGGGAGTTCACTCTTCAGTTGAAAAGCAAACAGCCACAAAAGCATTTCCAGGTACAAAGCCACCGGGTACGTTCCGGCCTTTAGGTAGTCTCGCAGGTTTCTGACCACAGCCGGTTTTATGTTCCGAGCATCAATCCACACTCAGGATTGTTACCGTACACCTGTATGTCATTTGGAGGTTCACCCAGCTCAAGCAAATTATATTTTAAAACTGCACTGATAAAAAAAAAAAAAAAAAGTTCAGGGAAAGGGATTTCCTAGCTCTCAAATAAAAATGTGCAGTGGAGCGCTTACTAAGTAAACAGAAAACATGGGCAGCTGAGAAATCAATTTAGCTGAACAAACAATGTTCCATGTAATGAACTACTAATTATCCTTTTATGCCATGTCAGTCTGAGTGATTACAGAGCTGTGCAGTTTAATTTGACGTTTGAGCATTGCCTTGCTCCATTAGCTTCATATAAAGCTACAACACATTCAAAAAAAAGGAGGGGGGGTTCTGTATTTATCTGGAACTAAGTAAGCACCTGTATTAATAATAAGGAGAGCATCTCAGAATCTTTTTAAAACTATGTTCTTAATGTGAAGATAAATAAAGCATTGAGAACCTAAGGGGGAGAGATCATATCAGATGCCGTATGGTCAGCGGGTAAAACACCTCGCAGTGGTGACATGAGCTCCCAGTGACTGCAGCTACTGAAAATGCCACTCCCCTCATGCTGCCGCCTACCTTGCTCTCCAGCCCCAGGCACCGATCAGCTGCAGGATTGCATCGCTGGACCAGCATGGGACCGCAGAGTGGGGGTGGAATGAGGGAGGCTCACTTTCAAACTAGACTCATTATATTGTATGAATCCTAAAAATCAAAAGTCAAAAAAAGACCCTGTGTTGTAGTGAGAATATGATTGAGGAGGAACATGAGTTAGAACTTGTGACTTCACCTGCTCTGCATATTGCATCACATAGTAAGTGAAATGGCTGAGGGAGGAATGGTGAGCTGGACATTTTTTTAAATTCCATCCAATTCAACAAATTCCTGTTGAGTTTCTGCCATGCACCTATGCTAAGTGTTATGGTAGATGGAGACAGAAAAGAGATGGAGATGTGGTAGATGGAGACAGAAAGAAAGATACGGTGCATGTCCTTCAAGGATTGGGCAGCCTTTAATACTCAAGCCATCTTCTGTTTCTTCAAGTTGCTGAGCAAGAAGAACTGGCCTTTGCAGGAAGTGGTTCTCAGCTATGGAATCACTTGGGAACCTCAAAAAAAAATGACATCTGGATCCCATCCCTAGAGGTTTCTAATTTGATTGGTCTCTGATGTGATAGAAGAATCATGGTTTTTAAATCTCCTCAGCTGAAGCTAATGGGAAGCTAGTGTTGTAATCTACTGTAATCTAGTTTTCATCTTCAGATTATGTCATTTACTCAGTCCACAAACACTTATTGAGTACTTGGAGGCACTTACATATTGGGGGAAAGAGATGTATAGGTGATACAATGAACCCCAGGAAAGGGAACAATCACCCCCTTTTCAGAGAACATTACAGCTAGAATTGTGCAGCACCTCACAAAGAAGGATCTCAATTAATGCCCACATTGAACTTGAGGTGAGGCATCCCTGTTCATATTTCAAAGATGGGAAAATGAGGCCTCAGACTAAGTGGTTCACTCAAGATAAAACATTCAGGAAGTGATAAACTGGGATTTAAGAAAATCATAGAATTTTAGAGCTAAATGAGATCTCAGTGATGACCTAATGCAAAACTTTCATTCTTCTGGTGAGTGCCCTGAATTCCAGAGAAATTAAGTGACTTGATCAGCCAGTGGTAAAATGGCTTTTAAAACCCTAAGATTAGAACCAGTTTCCTGATTCCCAGTCCAGTGTCTTTATCTGTGTGATAGATTAGTACTTCCAAATAGTCAGCTGTGATCACTAGCTACAAGCAGGATACTAAGTGAGGAACAGGGTTCCATAACTCACTTGTGTTAGCCTCACATCAGACTGATGATTAAGGACACAAATCCACTGCTTGGCAACACAGTTTTCAAGCTAGTTAAGAAAAGTCAGTAGAATAATACTGCCAATTAAATCTATGATAAAGATGCTTTGCCGGAATTTTAAACCCCAAATCCCAGTGGTGTAGGTGGGCCTATTCCTTTTCCATGGCCATGTGTAGGGTACTTAGGCAAATATGTTCTTTGCTAACTAAGAAATATAATACAAATATGTATTGCTAGCTAAATCTGCAGTTCTCAGTAATGGCCACACAATAGAATCACCTACTAAACTGTTGAAAAATACCCATGCCTGAGTCACATCCCCAGAATTCTAATTTCATTGGTCTGTGGTGAATTCTGGGCATATTTTTAGTTTAGTTTAGTTTAATATTTTATTTATTTACAAGAAAGAGGGAGAGTGAGTGGGGGTGAGGGTGGGGATTGGGAAGGATCAGAAGTAGAGGGACAAGTGGACTCCACACTGAGCATAGAGCCCAACACGGGGCTCATCCCCCAACCCCAAGACCATGACCTGAGCCAAAATCAAGAGTTGGCCACCCAACCGATTGAGTCACCCAGGTGTCCCTGGGCATCACTATTTTTAAAAGCTCCCCCGTGATTCTGATGTGTTGTGGGGTTACACAACTGACTCTAGGAATAACCCTCAAATACACTGAACTACCCACAATCCTCAGGTGCTCTTCCTCCCTCTGAGCAGTTGAGAGTGAGTGGAGGTACAGTATCCTCCTCCATGCCTTCTCTCCCCTGGCCTCCATCTCTATGTTTCTATCTCTAGCCTTCTCCATATGTCTCATCCATCTCTGATGTTTCCTCTCTAGCCTCCCAAGACAAAGCAGTTTCTCCAAGCAAGAAAGTTTTGGGTCTCATTTTAAAACACAACATGTTTGTTTTTTACATCCTGCAAAATACTCCTATTCCTACTCCTCGGAACTATAGGGTTATGAGATCAAGAAAAGACTGAGAAACTGTCCAGATCAGAGGAGATTAAGGAAACATGACAAATAAGTGGAATACAGCATCCTGTATTAGATCCTGGAACAGAAAAATAAAGACATAAAGGAAAAACTAGAAAAATCCAAACAAAGTCTAGAGTTAATAGTCATGTATCAGTATTGGGTATCTAATTTTTGACAAATATGCCATAATACTGTAATATTATAACATCTGGGAAGGCTGAGACCGGTTGAGGGATTTTAAGGGAATTATCTGTACTATCCTTGCAATTTCACTATAAGTCTAAAACTATATCAAAATTAAAAGTTTATTAACATAAAAGGAATGATTTTTAAGTGTCCTGAGAATCTAAGAAATTTCTTACCTCATCTAATTTTAATCATGATACCATTACCCTCCCCCTCAAAGCTTTATCTCTTATTAGCAGGGAAAATTGCCTGTACCTGACAATTTTGTCATTAACTACATTGTCCTTAAATATTTCCATGGATCTGGGAGGCAGTCTTGAGTTCTCCCCAGACATTGGAAGTTACCACTAACAACTCTGTCAATGTTGTGTATTAATCATGTGTGGAAAGATAGAGAATTGTGGCATTAGAACACAACTAATCCCAACTCTAAAGAATATAGTTTGGCTGCCATGTTCTGAGACATGGAGCCACATGGTTCAGCCAGCATAACAAAGTGTTCCCACTAGGTTGGCAGCACCATTTTTATTGTTATGTTCTTACCACACTCACATGCATATTTTATGATCTTACCGAATGCAATGTGTTCTCTGCATAGTACATATGTAGTCTCTAAACACATTAAAAACAGCTGCTCCCCAAATCCCAGTATGTTTTCCCACCCTCTACGCCTAATTCCCAGGCTTGTCTTCCAAAACCGTTCCACTTAAGGAAAAAATGAAGGAACTATTAGCAAGTGGTATTTTGCTACCACATCTCCAAGATGATCTCCATGAGCACTCACTGAAGCTGAAAGAAAGCTAACTTTTACATAGAGGAAAGGAGAGCTACATTCCCTTCTACTTAATCCAAAGAGAAATCAGCTCATGGTGAGTGCAGTAGTTTTGTTGCTAAAACTTTTACATAGAGGAAAGGAGAGCTACTTTCATTTCTACTTAATCCAAACGGAAATCAGTTCATGGTGAGTGCAGTAGTTTTGTTACTAAAAATATAGAACCCACTTGGTTCTGATCTGAGACCCACTAGAATTATACTGCCTTCATCCCTCAGGCAAAGAACGTTCTAGAAGCCTCCTAGACAGTGCCCCTGGGAGGTGAAACAAAAATAGGAAGTTAGGAAGAAAAGTTGCTGAAGTGGAGCTTTAAAAAGAGGATCTTTTATCCACATGGGTATGTTCTTCTCTCCCCAGACCAGTATAGGATACCTCAGCTTTGACCACCCTGCTAGATAATGTTTTAAATCAGTCCCCTCTATCCAGACTGCTCCTGGTGTTCCATGTGGTCACGGTAGGATTTCTGTAACACTATGTTCCAATTTGAACCTAGAGGCTGGGTGGTTCCCTATTTGGCCCACGCTTAAACTTGTCCTAACACTCAGCCTCCCACACCCTTATGCTGCTTCTGTGCCTATCTATTTCTCCACTAGATTATAAACCCCTGTGGAGGAAAGAACCATGACTTATTCATTTTTGTGTCCCTGCTTTGCCTACCACAACGCCTGTCAAGAGCAAGTGTTTAACAAATGTGGGTGAACTATGTTTTGTAGATCTTTAGGTGACAAGGCTTCCTTTGGACCTGGTTTATGGCAGTCAGAGTCCCTGTGGTCACACCATTGAGAGGTTCAGAGTCACTCAATTAGAACTCAGCTGGAGGACCTACAGGTCTCTTGCTCACCCTGAACAGAGTCAGGGTTGATCCACTGGAGACTGAGGCAGAAACACCTCCAAATTATGTACCATGGTCACAAATTTTTCCTTATCTTTAAGCCAGAGGGAAGTAGAGGTTGCAAATGTACTCCATGGCACAGAATCCATTTGCTGAAAAGTAATGGCACCAATATGTCTCATAAAGGAGACACATCACCCAAGGGCATGTCCTGAAGGCAAAGAAGAGACAAGCTCTTTGGGCATGATGATATATGGGTAACTTGTGAGTCAGAGAAAAAGAGAGCCCATCCCCAAATGTCTTACTGACAGCAATGCATAGCAACCAGAAGGAAGTTGGAGAGACAGCTTCTAACCAGAGTCCAGAGGGGTGGATATTAAAGAAAGCCTTCTCCATTCGGTCTACTCAGCCCTGGCCCCAGCATGTTTCCATTCTATACACTCGGGCTTTTCCAAAAATCCATACCCACGTGGTTGTTTCCCACAAAGCCACCCATTCACTCAATTTGTTTTCTTCCACATCTCTTTTGCCTTTAAAACATTTTGTTTCCTCCCACCAGGGCTCTACCTTGGCCTAAGCATTTAGGTGGCTTATCATCCATCACCAATATGCATTTATATTCCTGGATTCTGAAGGTGGAAAGGTAGAGAGAGCAGAGGACCCTTTGTAACCACCTGGCCTCAGGAAAAGGTATTTATGAATGAATCGTACAGTTCATACTGCCATGGTTAACCTCTTGCTAGCAGATGTCTTTTATGTCACTGAGCTAAAATAGTATCAGATTCCTTCTTTACCTTAAATCCTGCAACTTTCCTACTTGCAAGAACTTCCCTTATAGTTCCTGTGTGTATATCTATCTTGCTTACTCAACTGATAAGGTCCTGAGGGAAGACCCCCGTCCATAATGTTTACTTGAGATGTGCTGGGTCTCACAAAAGAGGCAGAGGAGAGAAGAAGAAATACCAAAAACATTCTGTACTTTTATTTCAAGTTCATAACTTTGTAGATTTTTCATAAATCCTATATAAGATTCCTACAAAATCATTTTGGCCATTTTGGCAATCAAAATTCAGCAAAGTCTGAGCCATTTTATTTACTTTCATGGCTGAAGTTAAAATCCCTTCTGTGTGCAGGTGTAGATGTGCATGTGTATTCTTCAGCCAAACTGGACAAATTACCCTCTCTTCTAATTTGGCCTATCCTATCTGGCCTTGTATTAATCAGATTTTTGATGAGATTATGCTGCATAGCAAACAACCTCCCAAATATAAAGGATTTATAATAACTGATATTTATTTTGCACACACAGGTCAGCATGTCTGTTGAAGTTTGCATGATGTCAGCTGAGCTCATCTGGGCCCGGCCGGAGTCCGGCCAGGCCACTTTCAAGTCAGCTTTCATGTGCACTCATTCCATGCCCCAGGCTGAAAGAGGAGCAATCTGAGACATGCTCTTCCCAGACTGATGCCTGCACTCACAAATAGCATGAGGACATTTCTACCCATATTCCATTGGCTCAAGAAAGTCACAAGGCCAAGCCCAAAGTCACTGAGGGTAAGGGGGTATGCTTCATGCTAGCAGTTGGGGAAATGAAATGAATGTCTGCTGTCCAGTGATCTAATCTACCACAAACCTCTGCAGTTTTTTTACTATCCCATTTGGCTGAAATGCCTTTACTATCCACAAATCTATTTTAATCTGGCCCAACCTTCAAGTCCCAGTTCAAATGCCAACGCCTCCATCAAACTCCCCCTAGCGTCACTGGACAGATCGTATCCTCCGATAGCGTTTATTTTTTTTTTTTTTTTATTAACATATAATGTATTATTTACCCCAGGGTACAAGTCTGTGAATCATCAGGCTTACACATTTCACAGCATTTGCCATAGCACATACCCTCCCCAGTGTCCATATCCCTATCCAACCCCCTACCTCCCAGCAACCCTTAGTTTGTTTTGTGAGTTTAGGAGTCTCTTCGTTTATTATACAGAGCATCACATGGTAGTCATTTGTCTGTGTGTGACACGTCCTATAAAATCCTGAGCACCTTAAAAAAAAGCCACTGTGAAAAATCATTTTTTCATGACCAACATCATTCAATGCCTGTAGCCTGCTAGATGCTCAGTATATGTTGCATAAAGAAATGAAAGCACATGCATCTGTGCGTACATGTGATTCCATGTGTGTGAGTATCTGCATAAAAAGGAAAATACAACATCATGATTAAGGGCTTCAAGCTCTGGCATCAGACAGACTTCAGTTCAAATCCTGTCTCTCTCTCTTCTGGGCTATGTGCCCTGTGGAAAGGACTTCATCTCCTCGTGCCTCAAGTTCCTCAGCCATAAAATGGAGAAGGTAATAATCCATACAAAGGGTTTAGTACCATATAGCACTCAGTAAGGGCTGGATACACAACAGCAAAACATTATTTCTCTTATTATATACAATGTGATGAAAATATTTTTAAAATAAGTACATAATGACAGGGACTAAAAGGGAACATATGTTAGGGTAGTAGGACTGTAAGTAAAATATCCTCCTTTTTTAATTTCCTTCATGGATAATATGGTTTTGTTTATGCAATTAAAAAAAATTAAACATTTATTTTCCTTGGTGCTCAGCCAACTCTGGGGTGGTGACACCCACATGGACCTACCGCTCCACAGAAATGACTTTTTGAGCAGATGCTACATGCCAGACTTATTAGACTTTTTTTCAAATTTTCACAACAACCCTACAGGGTAAGCAATATTACACCCATTTTGTAGATGAGAAAGGTAAGTTCCTAAGAGGTTAAACTATTTGTCCAGAGCTCTGTAGTTAATAAAGAGGAAATATATGGGAAACAGATGTAAGGCCTAATTCCGAAGCTCAGACTTCCTTTTCCTCTCCACATTCCTGTGTAGTCACTATTTCACAGGTAATTTGTAGTGTGAAAAATAAACCTAAGTCATCCAGAGAGGTCTTCGTTTCTAATACCATCCTACAATAAAAGAAACCAAGGCTCCTTGGAGAAATGGTGAGGCTAGGACCAGAACAGAAAATAGGCAAGATGAGCCTGGAGCCCCTGGTGATGTCAGAAAGTAATAAAGTACTCCAAAAAATTAAAAAAGAAAATACATACACACGCAATGATGTGGGATGTGTAAGGGGTACAAGTGCCAACCAAAAGAGATTCCTATGGCCAAAGCTAGACCAATTTGAGCAGCAAAATAAAGTAACAATGGGTTATAACCCAAAACATAAAATAAATATTTGGGGGTCCATACTGATATAAATAAACAACTGAATAAAGAAATAAATAGGGGACAATAGACAAATTTCCCACGCAGAAGACTATCGAATAATATGTATGGAAACTCTGCCCTCAAGAAGGTGGAATGTAACTTCCCACTCCTTCAGTGCAGATTGCATATGGTAACTTTCTCCCAAAGAATAGAGTATGAAAAGGGGAGAAAAGAATGACCTTACAATGGAGAAACCTAAAAAACACCACCACAGCCAGGTGATCAAGGTCAACATCAACAGTGGTAAGCCATGTTGGTAGTAGTTACCCTTGATAGGATGTGATGACAATGATACTTTACCTCTATAGGCCTTCTCCCCAAAACATATAACCCTTCGTAATCATAAGAAAACCATCAGACAAATTTCAGTAAAGGGGCATCCTACAAAATGTTTGAGCATTTTTGCTCGAAACCATGCAGGTCATTGCAAACAAAGGAAGTCTGAAAAACTATTATAGCCAAAGAACCTGGGGAGGCATGGCCAATCAATATAATATGGTATCCCAGATGAGAGCCTTGAGCAAAAAAAAACTAGGTAAAAAACAAAGAAATCTGAATAAGAAGTTGAACTTTAGTTGATAGTAATGTATCAGGGCACCTGGGTGATTCAGTCAGTTGAGTGTCCAACTCTGGATTTCGTTTCAGGTCATGATCTCAGGGTACTGGATCAGCCCCCGCATTGGACTCCCCATTCAGTGGGAAGTCTGCTTGTCTCTCTCTCCCTCACCTTCTGCCCCTAACCCCTCTTGAGCACCCACTCTCTCTCTCTTTGAAATAAATATATAAATCTTTTTCAAAAAAAATAGTAATGTATCGATATTGGTTTATTAGTTGTGGCAAATGTGCCATACTAAGGTAAAATGTTACTAACAGGGGAAACTGGGTGTGAAGTATATGGAAACTTTCTGTACTTCTTTACAACTTTTTGATGCCTCTAAAACAATTCTAAAATTAAAATCTTATTTTTTTAAAAAACTACAAGGCCTGGGTATGAAATTAAGTCTCATAGGCGTTGCCCCTGGAAAAACCTGGAATGCAGGCTAAAAAAGGATTTCTTGTTTTCTTGATGGTACTTTTAAAAATATCACCTGATGAAATGCTTGCACACCATCACATTGAAAACGACTCACCCAACCAAGTCGGTAGTCTGTCTGGTGACCCTCAATGGAGGACCAATTTGCCTAGTCATAAAGCAATTCATTCCATGAATATCTGATGACATCTATCAAAGCTCCCACTACTATATTTTCTCATCCTCATAGCACACATTGTGAATAATTATTTGAGCAATTATCTGTTCAATGTCTGTCTTCCCCAATACCTGAGGGGTTCCAAAAAGGAAAGGACTTCTTTCACCATATAGTCCCCGAACGTAGCAGAGTGGCACCTACTAGGTGCTCAGTGATTATTTACCAAATGCATCAATGTCAGTGCAGTTCAGAGGAACAATCATCAACACTGCTAACTGTGGTCGATGGTGAATGACAAGCCTTGGCTTTCTGAAAACTAGGAGGCCACTGGGACAAATGTAGCTTCTCTTTTAATGTTCTCAGGAGCCTCTTGGGGCAGTCTACAAGTCCTCAAATACCATTATTTCTAAGCCTTTCAAACAAGATCAGAGTAAAGAATTTTACCTGTTGTAATCAAATCTAGTCCCAGAAAACACTAAAGTTTCCTAAAATCCAAAGAAATGATAAGATCCCCATATTTTCTTTTGTAAGGCCCATCTATTAGCCTAAGAATTGAGCCTCTCCCAGGCATCACAAAGAAAACTTGGATTCCTTAAAGCCACAGGAAATACGTAGCCTGTAAGGAAAAACCATAAGCATAAAACTGATTTCATTAGGAGCGTTTGGTATTAAGTCTCTTTGGTACATCAATCTTTATTATTGTTATTTTATTCTATCAGTGCATTCCAGGTCACAGCAAGTTAGTAATTTTGCTGTATCTTTCACTGCCTGGCTTTATGTAAGTGCTGCTAAGAATAAAATTAAGCAGTGGGAGAAAAACATCAGTTTGGTGTCTAAATATAGAAAACTTGATGAATAAATCTATTAAATTCATTGTGGGGAAGAGAGATGAGCAAATCATCCCTTATTGGAAGGATAAAATAAATAGAAAATAAAAGGTGATTGTCTTTATAATTTAGAACAACAGATTTAAATGTAAAGCCCCCCTCCCAACCTCTTTTATTTACAAATGAGTATATTGGTTGATTGTATATTTTCATTCATATAACCCTTAACTTGAATTTTTAAAAAGACATAATCCAAGGTAAGAAACCATGCAGAAAATAGTTGTAGGAGTCCCGGACTCAGTATTTATTGAGGAGGGATAGAGGTAGGATCTCATAAAGGTCTTACCCTTTATGAGATCCTACTGATGTGATATAAATCATCTTCTGAAGATCATGGAAAGCAGGTGCCCCAACATTCTGCACCACAGACATCTGGCAGGCTTTCAAACTCACACTCCACCCTCCCGCTCAACATCTGGCAGCCCCTTCATCCCTGCACCCCACCCCCATCCCCAACTGCCTCCTAACATCTGCCACACACTTCTCTTAGCCTCAGAAGCAAATCCAGTCAAAAGCTCAAAAGCACAATGTTTCAAGGGTGGTGACCTGAAGTCACATGCTGGGTGGAGGTGGAACAGGGTTTGTTTTTATTTTTTTCCTAAACTTTAAATGAATACACAATTCACTTGGAAGTATGCTTTCATGTCTAACTGGTTCTCACTGAGAACTTATTTAATATGGAAATCCATAGTTAACATTAACTTCTTCAAAAGTTTTATATCAGCCTGGGAATTGGAAGATACAATAAAAAAAATATGGGGGAAAAACATTGTTATGCTGATGACATGCATCTTATAAGCAAAGAGAATTAATTCTGGCAGGGGGAAAAATGAACAAAATACCTATGTCTTGCTTTGAAATATGAATCAAAGAAAATGTCTTAAAACTAGTCCAAAAATGTCTTGAAACCTATTTAAGGAAGTGAGTGCTATTTGAATTCCACAATACCTTAGAAATTCCCTCTTAGGGCCTCTGACACCTTATGGCATTTAACTGGTTTCCATAGACATCTTACAAGTGGTCTCCCCTGGTTCTCAACTGAGTCCCTGGTTAGGACTCCCCGAAACACCTCTTCTCACCTGGACTAAGTCACCTGACTTAGATTTCCTACTATCAAGCTTGTATTCTGGGCTATACCACTCTGACAGTTGCTTAACCATTTCATGGAATTTTTCTTAGAGCTATACCTGAATGAGCTCACACCCAAACAATCTCCTCCCTCCTGCCCACCCAACCAATCCTGACACACCCAATTCTCTATCTCCTCCCATGTTTAGACCCATCCCTACTCCTTTCCTCCAAATGAAGAGATGCTTGCTCTTTCTTTCTCAAAAGGAATATGAGCAAAGCCATCTAACCCTGAGTTTTCTGGGCCCAGGTGAGTTCCTGATGTGGTCTTGGCTACTGAAGTTGCAAACTTGAAGCTGCTCTGAGCCTTGGATGCCTGCCAACCTGCTGAATCTATCAAAGACTCTGCAGTCCAGAGCCCTATCAAGGCATGTTATCATTTTATTGCACACTTAAGTTAACAATTACTTCTGGGACATTATTTAGATTCTGTTGCAGTGTGCAGTTTCTTATTTAAAAGTTTAAATATGTTTAGTGACTGTTCATCATTGAAATTCCTTGCACATATGTTTGTCTGTTTTGTTCTCTGTTGATGTTTTATTTTAATCCCTAAGAATGCTATAGAACAGGGAGTTATATCAACATTATTTGCTCTTTTGATTGTTACATGGAGTGGGAAAATCTTCGTGCTTATTAAAATCACAGGGATAGTACATTAAGTTAGGCTGGATGAAGTAGACTAGAGTCAATAAATGGTCTTTATAGGCACTTGGGTGGCTCAGTGGTTGTGTCAGACTCTTGATTTTGGCTCATGGCATGATCTCAGGGTCATGAGATCGAGTCCCATGTCCTGCTCCCTGCTCAGTGAGGAGTCTGCTTGAGATTCTCTTTCTCCCTCTCTTTCTGCACCTCACCCCACTCATGCACTCTCTCTCTTTCTCTCAAATAAATTAAAATCTTTATAAATAGGGGCACCTGGGTGGCTCAGTTGGTTGGGCAACTGCCTTTGGCTCAGGTCATGATCCCAGAGTCCTGGGATTGAGTCCCACATCGGGCTCCCAGCTCCATGGGGAGTCTGCTTCTCCCTCTGACCTTCTCTCCTCTCATGCTCTCTCTCACTGTCTCTATCTAAAATGAATAAATAAAAATCTTTGAAAAAATCTTTATAAATAAATAAATTCATGCTAAAGTTTTCATTAGCAAGATGGTGACTTGAGTAATGTCTACAGGGAGTTTACAACGAACTGACCTAACACACAGTATGTTGAAAAGGGCATCTGAGTGAAAGGAAGATAACTTGCCTTGTAGTCCAAGGACTCTATTATCTAGGTTTATGATGCTAGGCATGCCTCCTCACCTCTCTGTGTCCTGGTTTTTCCCATGTATAATAAATATGTTTGTCTACATGCATTTTTCTTAATTTTATATTATGAAAAATATTCACTCACAAAAGTAGAGAAAACAGTATAATTAACCCAGCTTCAGAAATTATCAACATATCTTGCTTCATCTATACTGCCTTAATTTCTCCCCATCCTTTCCTGGGGATATTTTTTTAAAGCAAAGCCTAGACACCAGAACATTTCACCTGGAAACACTTGACTATTTCCAAGAGATAAAGACTTTTGCCTTAATCATATTATCATCATTACATCAAAACAAACAAACCAACAAAACCAAAAACAAAAGAACAAAATCACTTAGCAATAATTCCCTTAATCCTAAACCTCCTACAAGCTAGACTTTAGTCAGTTATAGCCACTCCTTTTTTTTTTTTTTTTACTCCATTCTGTAAATGAGGAAGAGCTTTTAGCATTTTCACCTGATAGCTTCACTGATCTACAATCTGGGCTTCAGACCAAAGAGGAACTTGAAAAACTTTGAGAGGATTGAGTAAAGAGCCAATCAAAAGGTTCAGATGTTCAAAAGAAGGCAGATTCCTCATGAACATTAAAGAACTAGAATCATTTTGACTAAAAAGGAGACATACCAATAGAGTAAATTGGAAGCAAGAATCATTCATCCATTCATTCATGCATTTTTTTCATTCATTCATTCAACAAACACTAATTGCATACTTGCCTTGTGCCAAGGACAGTGGTAACTGGTGGGAATATAAATGTGAATATGACGCAATGCAACACCCAGAGAAATATGGCAATAAGTTAGTTTCCATCTTCCATTAGGGAAAAATTAATAACAGTGGGATTAAATATGCAGTGGAAAGACTAGCAAAATATTGAAGTGAGTTTTCAAGGGATCCTGGGAAACTCCTTTTAAAGATAGGGTCATTTCATTTGTATTTAGGATGGTTTAAATATGTATAGAAAATAGAAAATATTTTAAATTATCTTTCAAATTTAAGATTTTATAAATCCTAACTTGATAGTTTGGCAAGAAAGTTATAATATACAGGGTAAATATGATAGTGATTACTAATGTTTTCCTCTGTTTGATATTAAGAGTTTTCCAATACATAAGGGCAAAATCACCATGATAATGGGAGTTTGCTTCTCTCTGAAATTGAAAATGAAAAACATAACATAAAATATAACTTAAGCTCACCTCTCCCAACAGAAGTCCTAGGCGTGTAAAACACAATTGGAAGATATGAAGGTTGATCAAAACTCTTTTCAATCCCCCTTCCTCCCAGTGTTCCAGCTACTGGGATATCAGGCTCTGTTATAACTAGAGGATCTCTATTTTGCTGGGTCACCACAGGATTTTAATATCAGCAGCTTGAAAGCCCAGTGACTGAGAAAGACCACGTGCAGTAACTCACACACCTGCAAAAGGAAGGCCGTGGGCCAAATGGTGACATGAAAAATGTTTGCCCTGATTGACCTAGTCAGATTCTTTGGCCCTCACATTGACTGGCTGTTGACACGTTCCCTTAGATGATGCTCTGGCACCTGACTCTTCATTCTTCTCCCTCCTCCCACTCGCCCCCCGCCGAAGAAATGCCCCTACCTATGTATGTCCTATTTACCCAGAGTCATCCTTCATCATAAAGCCAATTTTTTTAAAGATAATGTGGATATAAAAATAGCTAAATTTGTTTGCTCTCCCAGAATGTGTATTTTCTTTTTAAAGTGGACCTCCTAAATGCGGCAGTTGGTCGTTAGTGGAGAACAGGTGTGGTGGATAGTGCTGCACTTACTAAGAGCCTTCAGTTACATTGTCCAATTTAACCTAATTGCCACAGCAGCCCCTTACGATTGGTATCATTTTACATATATAGAAACTGAGGTCCAAACAGACTAAATAGCTTTTCCATGATCACTTGACACCAACAGGCAGAGTTCCTTCTGATTTCAAATCTCATCTCAACATCTGGAAACCTAAGTCCTTATCAGCCGCCTGGTGGAGCACAAGGGCCATCCCCAGCTTAACTGGGAAGGAAGCCTCACTCACCTCAAGTCCTGACGGTTTGCTGCCCAGTCCTCTCTGGCTTTCTGATTCCAGGCGTTTTACGGTGCTGGTATATTGTTGTCACCAACCCCATCGTTGCTCTTTATTTTGTTTTGCTTCCACAATCTCGGCATCTTTAAAGAAGTGCCTGAATCCCAAGAGACCATCAGTGGTGGCTATTTTAGACACTGGTGGTCCCCAAGTAGCAGAGAGGCCTCCAAATGGCACCACAAAGCAAACCTCACACTTAACCAAAATCCAGCCAGCTAGTCACACTCTGGTTGTTGCGTGAGAGGGCAAAGTCAGGCACAGATGAGAGAGTGTGTTGGTCTCTGGTGCATGAATGGGCAACTTTGGCACTCTTGGTTGCTCTTGTCATAAATAGTGATGCGTACGCTGCATTGAGTGGCACTGCTGGATTAACCAATGAGCACTAATCCCACTTTTCACTAGCTCTGTGACCCTGGGTAAGTCACTTAACTTCTCTGGGCATCTATCCCTTCATCTGTAAAATGAGGGCACTGAGAAGAGGTGCAGGCTGAGTAAAAACTGCTATTTTTAACACCTGTCCAGGAATGCTATGTTCTCTTCTGGAAGGACATAACTTTGCACAAAGAGGCAGAATAGTATATGCACTGCAGTTAGTCAACCTGGGTTTGATTCCTGGTTCTGCCACTTACTAGCTGTGCATCTTTGAGCAATTTATTTAACTTTTCTAAGACGGGCGTCCTTTTAATCTATAGATGGAAATCATAATAATTGGGAAGTCAAATGAAGTAATGCATGTGAACTGATGAATAGGGTGCCTGGCATACCATAAGTGCTCAATAAGTGTTAGTGTTAGTTCATATCACATTTCAACATGTTTCTCATCCTTTACTCTCAACAGTCCACAGAGTCTTGCGCATCAAGAATGGAAATGATTTATTCTGCCTCTTAAGTTTCCATGTAAACCTGGAAAGATTGTTCTCCAGTTCATAAATTCAAAAAAGTTTGATTAAAAACTCTCTTTGCCTAATTGGGGAAGCTCATTTGCTGTGATACTACATTCAAGCAGCCATGAGCTGGTTGACTGAGCACCCACTGTGTGTCAAACACATCTGAAAGAAGGTAACTGTTTGAAAAAGAGCACTGAAGCAAAACCTGCATAAAGAAATATGCTCCTAATTGCTTTATTTTTGACCGCTTATTTTCTATTATCAGCCCTTAGACACAGCTATTAAAAGGAGTCCAGCAAGATGGTGTATACGCTTTACGTCATTCATTTCCCCCAGAAGATTTTTATGCCCACATACTCTATACAGGAGCCATGCAGATGACTGAGGTAGATGCAGATTGCCTGATCCCCCAATGCCTGGGATCTTGTCGTTTGGTAGAAAAGAGGCTGCACACACTGGTACCTACCAACTAAAGTAGGTGGAGTTAAATGCCATGAAAGGTAAAACGTTCCAAATGAAAGATTCCTTCTACCTGGAGGCAGAGAGAATCAGGTAGAACTTCTTCAAGAGGGTAATACCTAAACTGGTCCTTTGGTGGTGAGCAGGCTCCCCATGCTAAGAGATGGCTGGGAGAGGAGAGTCCCTGAGAGCCCCCCCAGAAGAATGACAGGGCTCCACGGAGACTGGGAAAGCCAAATCCAGGGTCCCGTCTGGTGGGCATGTGAGAGCCAGGGGAGCATGAGCACAAAGACTGGAAGAGGCACAACAGGGCAGGGAAGGCTTCTGTCTCCATTCAGTTTGGGCATTATTTAGTAAACAATGACAAACCACTGAAGATTTGAAAATTGAGGGTACTTCAGGAAGACCCACCTGGCAACAACAACAAAAAGCTTTCTTGCTTTTTTCTAAAAGCTAAAACAAGATCATCAAGGGCCTGTAGCACTCAGATGTGACGTGGAATGGCAAATGTTTCCCCTAGAAGCAACCCTGTTCTATTGTCACTGATAGATCATCCGCAAATACCTCAGGAGAGTCTGGTAAAGATCTGCAGGCATTCTTGATGAGAACAACATCCTCTTCGCACCATAGTCTGTTTCGCATTTTGCCCTGAGAAAAGCACTACAACCCATGTCCCTCAAAACAATTTGTTTTCTCCTTGTTTCTACAAAGTGCTATAGCTATCCCTAATAGCGTATTAACTGTTCAAATGAAAGCTTGCCGCCTTTATGTCAAGGTAGCGTTAAAGGTGCAAGGCACATGTCATAAAACTAAATAAACTCATAAAGCCTATCCCCCCCTAGAGTCCTAGCTTTACATTCAACTTGCATCATAAATGAAATGGGCTTGGTGGCCTCCACCTATCTCCTGGGAGCATTTGTTTGATTTACAAAAACAGGACACGATTTGATACACTCGGTATAATTAGTATTCATGACTTAAAAGAATGTCCCAAAGTTAAAATTCAAATGTGCTGAAGCTGGCCCTGGATTTCTCTCTGTCCCCTTCTCTCTCCCATTATTACCCTCTTTTCCTTTTTCTGCTCTCGCATTTCTTCCTCAGAGGACCATGCAAGCTGGAGATGGGAGTGACCAAATCCCAGATGTGTCATGGGTGCTCTACACCGGATGAAGGAACAAAATGCATGTTTCAGCCACGACCGTTCTGCGTAGCTAGCAGAGGCTGCTGTTACCTGCTCTGCCCCCAAACCTCTTTGTGCAACTGCAGATTACACAGCATTGGTTCCACGTAGAGAATTTGCTGGAAGAGGCCGCATTTCAAAGCAGGGTGCTGAACATTTAACAGTGCTTTGCTAACGCTCATTAAAGTTATTAGTGTTAATTTAAATAAAGCGGGGTGTAAATACACAGAAGACATTGTGGTAACTACTGCTCACATCATATGAAAACGTCCTCTCTTCCTAAGCCCAAAAGAGTGACTGTTCGTTTTAAATCTGCTTAATTCCTGTTTTAGAGGGCCTTGTGACAGTCTTCCAAAAGTTGGCTGCCAAAACTGTGACTATATTTAGTTGTTTATTACACACCAACTCAAGGTGGTGCGTGCTGGTAGACACACAGAAAAGCAAATTGGAGCTCATTAGCAAGAGAGGGCAGGAAAGCATCAGGAAAATTCTGAACTGGAAAATATTTGTTAGAGAATTTTGGTCGTGTTACCTCCCAGGACAAAAACTGATAATAATAATAAAACAATTTAAGCTATCCACAAGCATAACAAGCAGCATAAACAAGTTAATTTTAAAGTTATAATAGACAATAAAGAGTTGGTAAGTGGAAAAGACAAACCCCGAACTCCAAGGCAAATGGATGAAATCTTTGATTTCTTGGTCCTTTGGTTCGATACGGTTGACACACTTCCCTGGCTCACAGCCTGCAAATGCAAGGGAAGAAAATCATTTTGATTTTTTTTTTCCTATTTAACCGTCACATGAACCATTTGGGAATGATCATAAATTTCAATGGGGGTGGGGGGTATCCAAATAAGGGACAGCTTCTCTAATTTTGTGGCAATGAAACAATGCAGAAATGGGACCACAACTGATCTGGATGGCAAGGGGGCCTCTGCTAACTCTACACCCAAATGAACACACTACATTTAGATTCTTCTCAGCACTAACTAATTTTTATTCAATTTGAAGGCCCATCTTAAGCTTAGCCTAGAAACTGCTTCAGCTGCTTATTAGTGGTCTGTGTCCTCATTAACTATCCAGGAAGAGTGGGAAACATAGACATGTAAGAGCGTCTACTGAACTCTACATTCAAAGACACAAGATTTTATTTTATCCTTTGCCTTCGTAAAGGCTTGGGAAGGGAAGCAATCCATGTTTTCCTTCGTTTCTTGAAATAGATGTGAAACTAATTGCATATGGCTCTTAAAATCAGTTTAAAAAATAGTTTGAGGGCGCCTGGGTGGCTCAGTGGGTTAAAGCCTCCGCGTACAGCTCAGGTCATGATCTCAGGGTGCTGGGATCGAGCCCCGCATCAGGCTCTCTGCTCAGCGGGGAGCCTGCTTCCCCTCTCTCTCTGCCTGCCTCTCTGCCTACTTGTGATCTCTCTCTGTCAAATAAATAAATAAAAAAAAATTAAAAAAAAAAAATAGTTTGAAACTAGCCCATAAAGTCAAATAACCATAGGTGACAACTGTCTGCTAATTAGGCCTCAAAGGTTGGTCACTGACAGTTTATTTATATTTTCTTTCCCAATTCAGTCCCCCATCCCACCCCCTTCACCATTACCCCAAATAAAACATGCTACTTTTGAATTAAGATTTGTGGAAAGGCCTAAATTGAGTAGCATAGGTGAGTAAACAGTGTCACCTAGTGGACAGAAAAAGAAAAAAAATTTGGTGAATTGGCACAAATGGAAATTTGGGCCAGCAGTCAGCTTTGAGCCCCTTTTCCCATCTCATTCTGGCCCTCTGTTACCACCCATGCACAAACAAGAAAATTCCCTCAAGGAAACACCAAAAAACAACCTCGACCAAACCACAACCCCCAAAGTTTTCCCTCTTTAGCTCTCTAGTTTAATCATGATGTTTCTTCCCAAATAAAAATAACAGCTAGCATTTATTGAGTGGTTTTCCATGAGGCAGGATTTTGCAGAATCCTTTACTTGAGTCATCTCACAGAGTCATGCACACAGCCCAATCATTTGTTAAGGAGTTTGGTGACTTACCCAAGGTCACAGAGCCTGACTGTGAAATCCCACATAATCCTGCACTAACCCTCACAGATAACCCAAAGACAAAGAGATTTTGAAGGGAAAAATATCTGTAATAACACAATAATTAGATGTATAGTAAGCATTTACTGTGCCCCATACTATTTAGGCCACACAAAAATGAACTAACACAAATCCTGCCCTCCAAGAACTTAGAGTCAAAAAGATAAATTTGCAAAGTTAGCATCATTTCAACCTATCTTCACAATTTTATAAAATAAGTATGGCCCTGACTTTAGAAAGGAGGTTTTCTGATTCATCCAAGGTCACACAGATAAGAAGTGGCAGCTCTTCAGATGTAAAAGCAAGTTCATCACTCCACCTCATGCTGACTCTTTCCCAAATGCAGCTGCTGGAGATTCCTAGTTTTATGACAGGGGGTGGAGGACAGAGGCAGCACAGAGCTGACTCAGGGATTAGTCATCACAGGAATCAAGGGTGGAATGTCCTTTCCCACTACCACTTCCAAAACACTCTTATCCTGGGGGGAATGACGATACATCAAACCTCTCAATAGATTAGGCTCCAACAAACTATAAGAGAACTCATATAATCTAAAAAAGGGTATACCTGAGAAACCTACAGCTAGAATCATACTTAATGATTAGAGACAGGACACTTTCCCCCTAAGATCAGTAACAATGCAAAGATACCCTCTCTCACAGCTCCTATGTGAAGTCCTAGCTAATACAAAAAGGCCAGAAAATAAGTAAAAGATATACTGATTAGAAAGAAAGAATTAAACCGCCTTTATCTGCAGATGGCATAATTGTTAATGTAGAGAACTGTGAAGAATCTACCAAAAACTCCTAGAACTGATAAGTGATGATAGCAAGGTTGTAGCAAATAACATCCATATACAACAGTCATTGCTTTCCCACACACCGGCAATGAACAACTTGCACAAGAAATTATGAAACAATACCATTTATAATACTACCAAAAAGAGGAAGAACAACAGTGACAATTGAGGCATAAATCTAACAAAATCCATATAGGATCTGAACGTGAAAAATTACCTTCGATGGGGAGAGAAAATCCTCCTCGTATAGGAAAATCAAGATAGAAATCGGGAATAAAGTATATCTTCTCTTTATAAGAACTGAGGAATTCTGCCAGAAGTGAGACTAGATTTCAAAATCTCAGGTTTAGTAGAGTTCATGAGAGGGTGTCTGGTCCCCTCTCCCTTCTGTGCTCTTCTTACAGAATAAGGAAACTGTAATCATGTGTAACATCCTCAAGAGAGTCCCAACTCAGGAAAGAAAGCTAAGCAAAGCCACTAAAACAGGAAAAAGTAAGGTTTTGCATAAAAAGCCCCAATATTGCCAGAGAGCAAAAAGAAGCATTTCTCCAGGCTCCAAGGACATGATGATCTGCCTTTCTTCCAGCAGTTACAATGCCAGATCTAAAATCCTTTAAGGACCTTTTTATTTTTTTTACTTTTTATAAAGATTTTATTTGTTTATTTGACAGAGAGAGAGAGAAATCACAAGTAGGCAGAGAGGCAAGCAGAGAGAGAGGGGGAAGCAGGCTCCCTGCTAAGCAGAGAGCCCGATGCGGGGCTCAATCCCAGGACCCTGAGATCATGACCTGAGCCGAAGGCAGAGGCTTTAACCCACTGAGCCACCTAGGCTCCCCAAAGGACCTTTTTAAATTAAAGAGATCATTTTAACTGATTGAATGGAGTAACGAGATGCAGCTAAAGCTTCCCACTTCTATACGATTAGTGCCGCCAAGAAAATTCACCTGCATACATCACGTATCATAAGATGCACATGGTGGATCTTGACCTGTATGATGTTTACTCTATGTTCTACTGTGCCAGGCACGTCCCTAAATGCCTTATACATATTAGCTCATTTAAGCTCCACAACAACCCTATGAGGGAAGGGCTATTATTTTCCCCATCTTAGGTAGGTAAATATAAATTAATGATTTGTTTTAACATTGCAAAACTTTCTTTTTAAAGGTTCCATTTTGGATTTCTATAGATAGCCAATAACCTATAACATGTATCAACTATAATATAATAATACGATTCCTTCATAACATTCCAAGAAGCATTTTTCTTTGTTTTGTTTTGTTCTGTTTTGTTTTGTTTTGTTTTTTGGTGAAAAGCAAGGTATACTAGTACTGTGGGGCCCGGTGTGATGGTAGAGAGGCAGGAAGGATAACTCAGACAAGGGGCATCTCTGTAAACTCCGTGGTGTTCTGGTCAGTGTTTAACAACCAGCTCTCAATTTAAATAAAAGGGGCAGTGAAGGAGAAAAAGAAACAACAAAGAAAGCCCTGATTTGTAGTGTTTGCCAATTTTCGTATATAAATACTCTCACTACTGCCGATTACAAGGCTCACAAAGTTCCTGAAAATTTAACAACGGGCTTTCAACCAGTCAGCTGGAGCTGGCCCTAGCACACCACTGCAAAGCCCCGCAAAGACAGGGTTCTTGACTGTTTTTGTTCAACCTAGCACCTGCAATACCGAACAGTTTGTAGGCACTCAAGAAATACCTGTTGAATGAATGAGTTAATGGATAAATGAAATGCAATCCAGTAAATTAGACGGGGGTACGTGTAATGTCCTGCACTGGCTATAACATAACCGAGACCTTGCTGCTTCGATGACCTCACAGTCTCCATCTTGATGATTGTGACTTGTCCACAGTCCTATGGAGGCAGGGGGAGTATTACCTCAACATTGTGCTTTGTTAATCATGATGGGTGTGCTGAGAGAAATAAGACTCCTTACCATGTGTTTCCAACAGCAGTAAAAAGAGACATTAGATTTGGTTTTGACCAATGTAATCAAGCAGAATATACATATAATTTTTAAAAGTTATTATCTAAACTGCTATAGGAAAAAAATAGTCTTATCATATAAATCTGATAGTCTGGCCTCTGACCTTTTGAAAAGATAATTGAGACAATTTTTTTTGAGACAATTTTTTGATGACCAATTATTCTTAGGAATTCAGTTGTTTCATTAGAACAAAACAAACAAGGAATCAGCTTTCCACTGCCACTGGGTAGTTTCTTCCTGGTCCTGGAAATGATTTTCTTGTAGTACACTTTGGAATGTCAGAAGTGAACTAAACATTCATTCATAAGTAAGTAAATAAACTTATTTCAGTTCCTCTAATACCAATTGCATGTACAAACTTCAGAATCTATAAGAGATGGATGCAGACATTGTGTGATGCCATTAAACTTTTATTTTTTTTAAGATTTTATTTTATTTATTTGAGAGAGAAAGAGTGAGGAAAGGGGAGAGAAAGAGGGGGAGGGGAAGCAGACTCCCCACTGAGCAAGGAGCCCAATGCAAGCTCTATCTCATCACCCATGAGATCATGACTTGAGCTGAAACCAAGAGTAGGATGCCTGACTGAGTCACCCAGGTGCCCCAATACTATTAAACTTTTAAATGGTGAATGAGGAAGAGGAGCAGAGCCCTAACATAGCCTAAATTGAAACTCACATTTATCTAAAATGTCTAAGCAGATAGGCTAGTGGCTCCCAACCTAGGGTTGTCAGGTAAAACATAGGATGGTCAGTTAAATTTGAATTTCAGATAAACAATGAATCATTATTTATTATAAGTGAGTCCTAAGCAAAAGCCCCCAATATTGCATGGGACACACTTGTACCAAAAAAATGATTCATTGCTTATCTGAAATTCAAATTTAATGGGCCATTGGTATTTTTATTTATAAAATTTAGCAACCCTATCCCAAGGACATATTTGTTTGAAATGGTTTAAAGGGAGCCTGAGATTTCAAATAGATTCAATATTTAAATGTAAAATATATAAAGAAAAAAATGGGAGACTTATTTTATAATATTGAGTGTTGAAAGTCTTTGTAATTCACACAAAATCCAGAAACCATGGAAGAAAAAAGAAAAGATAAGATCCATTCTATAAGAATCAAAAAACTTTTCTGGGAGAAAATAAATAAGCCATCTGAAAAACAAATGACAACTAGGCAAAAATATTTGCAACTTTAAACATAGAAAAAGGACTCACCTCTCACATACATAAATAGTACCTACAAATCCACTAAGGGTAAATGAAAGGTCATTTATCTAATTAAAAAGTTCACAAAGATACAGAGTATTCACAGAAAAGAAAATAGATATCTCTTTTTTTTTCCACTCCAAGTTTTTATTTAAATTCTAGTTAATTAATGTATAGTATAATATTGGTTTCAGGAGTAGAATTTAGTGATCTTCACTTACATATAACACCCAGTGCTCACCATAACAAGTTCCTGCCCTCCTAAATAACCATCACCCATTTAACCTACCCCCCCACCCACCTCCCTTCCTGCAACTCTGTTCTCTATAATGAAGAGTCTCATGGTTTGCCTCCCTCTCTTTTTTTTTCCTCCTCTATATTCTGTATTGTTCCTTAAATTCCACATATAAGTGAAATCATATGGTATTTGTCTTTCTCTGACTTGTTTCATTTATCATAATACACTCTAGCTCCATCCATGTTGTTGCAAATGATAAGATTTCATTCTTTTTGATCACTAAGTAATATTTCATTGTATATATACATATCTATGTATACATATGTATACATGCATATACATATGGTTAGTGGCAAAAACCATATACAATAACATATGTGTACATACATAGACATGTACATACATATATACATATATGTATATATACAATGAAACATATATATGTATATAGCATATCTTCTTTATTAATTCCTCTGTCAGTGGACATTTGGAAATATAGTTCTTAAATAAGTAGAAGAAACAGATACCCAACTTCATTCATGGTAATAAAAATGCAAATTAAAACTAGATGAAGTTGGAGTTTTTTCCTCCACCTTATAGACTGGCAAAGTTTCAGAGGTTTGATAATAATCTATGCTGGCAAGACTGCATAAAATTGGCACTTTTGTATATTGCTGGTAAGAATATAAACTGGTGGAATTCTCATGGGGGGCTACCTGGCAATATCTATCAAAACTCCAAATACATATCCCATTCTACTTTTAGGGTTTTATGCTATAGATACACAAATACAAAGTGAATTAAGTACAAAGATATTACCTGCAGATTGTTATAATGAAAAAAGAATTGCTTGTAAAAAAATTGCTGTAATAAAAAAAAACCTAAATGTTTGTCATAGGGGACTGATTAAATAAAATATGGTGCCCACACAATGGAATACTATGCAACTGTAAAAAAGGAATTAAGACATGATTGATATATTGATATGGAAAGTTTCTAAGTTATACTGAGTAAAAGTAAAATGTATATAGTAGTTTGTGATTTGGGGGAAAAATGAGTCAAAAAAAGAGTATATATTTGTATTAGTTTCTATTTATGTTAACAATATCTCTGATAGGATATTAAGAGATCAATATTAATAATTATTAATATTGTTTTCTATCAGAGGGATAAAGATGGTTGAATGAAGGACTGGTAAGGAAATTAAGCTTTTATATGTTTTAGATTTAAAATGTGAATGGACTCTGGTTTCTCTTCAGATCATTTGAATCTGAAGAGAATGTGAATGGAGGTGCCTAAGTGGCTCAGTTGGTTAAGTGTCTGACTCTTGATTTCAGCTCAGGTCCTGATCTCAGGGTTGTGAGACTGAGCCTTGGATCAGGCTCCCCACTCAGCATGGAGTCTGCTTGGGCTTTCTCTCCCTCTCCCTCTGCCCCTCCACCCTGTGTTGGTGCACTCTTTCTTTCTCTCTCAAATAAATGGATAAATCTTTTTTGAAAAATTTAAATGTGCATGTATTATCAATTCTAAAAATGATTTTAAAAATAAATGTATTATATTATCCCAAAACTGATATTATCCAAAAACTGGAGAATTTGATTCTTGGGTGGAGGTTGCAATAATTTTTAAAACCAACCCCCACTCCCTTGATCCTGCTTCTTATCCCTCTGAGAATAACTAATGCTCCGAGTATTATTTTTACTCTCAGAAGAAAGATATAGAGACAGTACAGTTCCGTGATTTTACTTAAATATTCTCAGGCTGGAACACTTACACAATTCTTAATACACTTCATCAAACCTTAGCCTAGGTTATCAACAACAACAAAAATAAGTAATTGCCAAACACTGGCTTTCAGCAAGACATTGTTCTCACTTCTTTCCTTCAGAAAATCTATCAGCCCTTCCACTGACAGGCTTACAAGGAAAGCATCGAGTATAAATTTAAAAGGTAAAAGTTGCCATGAATGGTATAACAAGAGCATTGAAATCTAGAAGAAAAGTAAACACCATACTTTATGTAGAAGGAAAACTCCAATCTGTGCCTTGAAGGATACAAACTCAAAAGCAAGAAAAGGAGTCCAAAGGTATTTTAAACAAGAGAACATGATAAGCAAGGACACAGAAGTGGGAAAATCTATACCATATCCAGACCAATGATCAAAGTGGATGTCTTCCACCCAAGAGTATAAAAGGGATGGATGGTAGGGTGAAAAAAACTAGAAAAGTAGGTTAAAACCTGTAGCAGACTGCTGGCTGTACCAAAAAATGCATTCTCCTCCTCTTTTTTTTTTTTTTTTTTTTTTTTTGTTAACAGAATACTGATTTTTGGCTAGGTACAGTAACACATGAAATAAAAGGCCACATTTCCCTAGTTTCCCTGGCAACTAGATATGGCTGGGTGACCAGATTCTGGAAGCATTCTGTGGGATTCTGGGGAACTCCTTAAAAGAGAAGAGAAATGCTCCCAAAATATAAACACACAAACAAAAGCCAAACATCTGTAAAGAAGAGTTTAGGTATAGTCATGTAGAACAAAATAAGGAAAGATGAAGAGCAGACTGGCTTTCTTTACCCAGCTCAAAATACCACCTGTGAGCCTTACAAAAAACAGGAGTTCAATCAGAACACACACACAAAAAAGTTATTTTCATGTGGATTTTGTGAAATACTGGAGCACAAACAGTGTTTTGTTTTGTTTTGTTTTAATCATAACTCAGTAACAAAGGTAAAGAGGAGCTTTCTCCTAATTACTGTGTGAGCCACCATGGTTCCAGGGGACTGAAATTTAAGTGTGGCGCTATTTTGGCATTTTATAGTTTTGCAGCCTTGGAATGTACTAGAAAAACAATCACTCTAATGAAGATTGGCAGAAAGTAAGGAGTCGCTCTTATCTGGTTTCACAAATTTGATGTTGATGGCCATGGGCATCAATGGAGGATCTAGAGCAGAACTAGATAGAATTGGTCATGAGCTTATGGAAGCCCCCATGAAGTAACTGAGAAGCAGCTGAATAATACCAGATGCAAATGAGTGAAACTTTGAACAGAGAGTCTGAAGATGTATGTTATATAAAAAGACATGAAATTAGCCACTAAAATGTGAGTTATTGCTGTTAACGTCAATTTATTTTCTCAAAGGTTATTGGGGTACAGTGACAGCCACACTACATAAGTGTTAGTGCTCCACTAAAGAAACAAAGAAAGAGCATAGCTAGATAAATGATCAGCTGGGGCCTATTCAATGATATTGAGATTGTTTCCTGGGCATGCGAGGGTGATGGGTCAGTAATGGCGGCCCAAACAGGAGGCACCTGTGTTGGAGGGAAGATACAGTCTTCACCAGGAATCCAAAGCTTCGGGAAGGAGCAAGGTCTCAGGAGCCTTACAGGCATTTTTGACATCTCAGGGAAGACAAAGATGGACCTCAACCTTGAGGAGAAATGCTCATTTCTACACAAATTGATTTAACATCTTCCACAGTCTCTAGAATAAGAATAACTTGAGATTTCCAGAGCCATGCCCAACGCCCACAAGTCTGAATCACATTTTTTCCCCATAACTGCGGGTGCAGAAATGAGCAAAGGGTTCACCTGCTTCTTCTAGTTTGTCATAACAGCTGATGAAATCATCTTGGCTCCTGATCAGCCAGATGGTCAGGTCAGGGAGACACTACCGCTTGGTCTCAGAGGATGTAGAGTCACTTCTTATTTGCTGTTAATTTTTATTTGTTTGATGTGCTAGTTGTGCAGATCATCTTAAATCCAAGGATTTTGCTTATTGTCAGAAGTGAAAGCTACTATTAAAAAAAAAAAGCTACTATTAAGAAAGACTGTGTCATTCAAAATTTAATTTTTAATATTTCTCCATTCAAAGTCTGGTGTTATAAGATGATTACCCTAGGAAAAGGGAAATTGGAAAAGAAAAAGATTGTAGAAGGAGAAAAAACATAATTAGTGGAAAGACCATGTATAATTGTACCTGGAAATGATGGAGAACTTTATTACAAAATACACTAGACTGGGTCATATACTACTCTGCACGTATTGACATTTTGCATGCAAGTATGAATATACTGCCAAAGTAATATTCCTGCGTTCAAAACATTCTTGTATTTTACATGGACTTTTTTTCAAACTAAAACTATTTTGTATTTCAAAAAGCTCTTTCTAGCATTCTGTTCAATTGAGTTAAAATACTCACCACTTCAGACTTCCTTTAAAGGAATTCGATATGTGAAACAGAATATTTGATTTTTCACTATTAACATTGGCTTTAAACCATACCACTAGTGTAAGAGAATGGGAGGAAGCAGGGTTCCTAAAGTTGATTTTTTTATAAGGTCCAATTGAATTAGACCCGATTAAACATTAAATCTCCTTTAATTATTCTCACCCTAACATTTTCCACATTTGAAGCAGAACCTTTGACTAACCAAAGAAACTTACATATTTTTTGTGCTTTTCTAGCATCTGGGCATATTTAGCCAATCATTTATTAGTGATTCTTAGAAAATCTTTTAGATCATATCTAGGCAGCTAAAGAACTGGAGTTGTTTCAATACTTCATATGGATAAACCCACTGCCCCTGGTAAATGGCTTTGCCTGGAGGTAGCACACCACATTTAGTATGTGGTCTGCCCTGTTAGACAGTCATTTGGACCATTTATTTCTTCATTTATTCAACAACCATTTATTGAGTACTTACTATGCAGTCAGTCTTATGTTGGGTACTTAGGTACCTATATAAATAATATAAACATGGTTCCCACCTTCTCTGAGCTTAAAGTCTAGTAAAGAAAAGATGCTAATAGCTAATCTTTATAGGGTACTTGCTCTATGGAAAGTATTGTTGTTACTTGCTTTATGGCAATTACTGTGGTGTGCATTTATGCAATTTAACTGATTTAATTTTCACAATAATTCCAAGAAGTAATAACCATTATCTGAACAGGAGCTTCAGGGATAAGATTTTCAATAGTCAAAGAATGAGGAGAATCAACACTATAGGGTGAAGAAACAGCATGAGCAAAGACAAAAAGGTAACGATGCTGGCAAATTTGTGTGACCATATTATCAGGTTCACAGAGGGCTGAAAGGCTGAGAAGTTTATTTGGAGCCTTAACTCCCAGGCTAAGGGGTTTCAGAAATTTGTTCCAATAAAATAGGCATAGACAGTATGTGAAATTTTGTCTTGCTTTTATTAGGGTTACTCAAAATTGTGGACTTGTGTAAGAACAAGACTGAGGTCCCAGAGTAGAATTCAGCTTGAGAAAAACTAGGTTGGGTCTCCCAGATATCTTGATGATGAACACACCAAGTTACAACTCCATTTGATAACCACCTGCTGAGAGCTAAGCATCGAGCCAAGCACTAGAAATGTGAAAATGAACAAGTGACAATTTGTGTGTACAAGCTGGTATTGCAGCAGGAAAGAGAGACTGTTGTATGAAGTATTAACCGTCTAGTGATGTCAGTATTTGGGCCTGGGAAGCATGGAACCCTGTAAGCACAGGGAGCAAGAGCATCTGACCTACTATATTGGAGCCCAGAATCAGGCCCCCAGAAGATATGCCTCTAAGACCTGAAGCACAACTGGAATTTAACCAGGTAACGTAGGAGAAAGTAAAGAAGGAAAAGTATGTGCAAAGACGTGGAGGTATGATGAAGCAAACCTCAGAGAAGTGAGAGGAACCCAGCGTGGCTTGACTGTGAAGGAGAAAGAGTTGGTTTCATTCCCTTACTACACTCTGTGTTTCTTTCTCTTTCTCTGTGAACCATGGGTCTCTCCCCTAGCGGTCTTAGGAATTGAATAGAGAGGTAGGAGGTGTGAAGGTATGGAATTAGAAAAAGTAGAACTGGAAATAGGGGGGAAGAGCCAAAGGCAAGAGAAAGTGCTTGAGGAGAGAAGAATGGAGAGGAAAGAAGGGACACAGAGTCACGGTGGCAGAAGGGAAAGACGTGACATAACTGCAGATGTTCTGAAACCACAGGGTGCTACTGAAGATGTAAATACTCAGAACAGCAAAGCTCAACAGCTTATTTGAGAGAATCCTTAAAATAAGAATCAGAAGGGAGAAAATAGTCATTGAGCATCTACAATGTGTACTAGGCATTTTCACACATGGTATCTGACTTCATCCTCACAACAGACCTACTAGACATACCACCGTGTCACTCAGAAGGAAACGAAAGCTTTGCAAGGCTAAATGAGTGTCCCCCTTCACATGGTTGGTGACTAATGGACCTGAACGCCATACCTACTACCTTCTTGAAAATATTTGTTATTCAAGACAACAAGAGAGCATGGATGCTTAAAGGGGAGACACCAAACAACCTGCATATTTCTTGTCGTTTTGTTCAAGGCTTTCTTTGAATTTGAGAAAGGAGTTATCTGCATTCTAACATTCTAACATAAAGCCCTGGGAAATTGTACATTACTCAATTGGTAAATATCTTTCATTTACTCCTGGTGGTAGATATTAACTATGATCAGTGATCACAGGAAGCAAGAATGAAAGAGATATAAGAACTCTGACACTAACCCCAAGTTCAAATTTACCAATAGTTTCCCAATGATTTCAGTTTACTCACAGACACACACACACACATACACGCCATAGGAGAGAAAAGAGGCATAGGCACAAATGCTAAAAATATAGAACTGAGTTAACCATTATTTCATTTAATCTTCCTAGAAGATACATGATCCAAAATGGCAGAAGGAAAGAGAAGATATCAGAGCAGTAGATGATCAGCTAAGTATATAACCATCTTATTCCATTTCTTCTCTTCATGGATATCCATTCTTAACTATTCTGTGTATGTCCTTCCAGACTTTTCTCAATGCATATATTCACAAATAGGAATACATAGGTATAAGTATACACAATAAAAAATACATATAGAAGTATGTATGTATGTATATATTATATACAGATATATTTGCAAATATATGCACATATATAACTTAAAGAATGTGATCACACTATGCAAATTATTCAGTCCCTATAAAAATAAATCCTGATTTCCCTGCTTCCTTTTACTTGATGAATAGTATTCTTTTGTGTGGACATAATTGATTTGCCAATTTCCTTGTTAACAGATTTACAATGACTTCTGTTTTTTACAATCACAAACAATGTAGCATTAAGCATCTTTGTAATTATACTCACACACATATTTCTTTCAGATTTCTGGAACTGAAATTGCTATGTCAAAATGCTTATACTTTTTGAAATTTTGATAGACATAGCTAAGTAGCCTCCAATAAGCAGATTTTTTACTCCTATAGTCAGGATTTATGAGCCCTAAAATTTTGGTAAAACCACCACTGTAAATGTGGAATCTCATATCATGACAAAAATCACTTGTTTCACAGCTTGTCTTCTAAAAGGGCTACATTTTTTTCAGAATTATTTGGGGTTCCATCATAACTAAATGGAAAGCTGAGAATTTTGGAAGCAGGCTACCTGATAACAATTCCATCCGAAATCAGTGCAGGAACCAGAAATAGAGGCCAGGCTGGGGACACAGTGCAGGCCCCCAAAGACAGGCAAAGCCCAAAGGTCCACAAATGGGAGCAAGATCAGAAGTGGCAATTCTAGGGGTAGCCATCAGGCCAGGCCACCAGTTTAAAATGGGTGCTTGATCCAGGGAGGAAACAGCAGGTGAGGTTCCTAAAAGTCCACACCAGTTTATTATCATCCCCTCAACAAGTATTTATTGAGCAACTACTATTATGTGCCTAGCACAGCACTCAGCTTTAAAAGTATAAAAATAGGGGCGCCTGAGTGGTTCAGTGGGTTAAGCCTCTGCCTTCAGCTCAGGTCATGATCTCAGGGTCCTGGGATGGAGCTCCACATCGGGCTCTCTGCTCAGCGGGGAGCCTGCTTCCCCCTCTCCCTCTTCCTGCCTCTCTGCCTACTTGTGATCTCTCTCTGTCAAATAAATAAATAAGTAAAATATTTTTAAAAAATAAAAATATAAAAACAAATAAAATGTTTCTCCCTAACATTAGAATTGTTCACAATCTTGTGAGAAACCCTCTGCCTTGTCTTGTGGAACTTCTACATGTTCCCCAGTTCCAGCATTTGCTTGGCGCCCCCCCACCCCCCACCCCCGCTCTCTTTATTCTCTCCACAGTTTGCAACAGCTTACAATTCTGGTGCACCAACGGGTGATGGCCTGGATGGGAGGGGAGAAGCATTTTAGCCCATCCCCAGTCTCCAGCCATGACAATGGAATGTTGTCTGCCTCTGCCTCTTCCCCAGCCACGCGTCAGTCTCACTCACATCTATTTTCTGTTCATTTACCATGTTGAACATTTAAAAGCTTCCTGCTGCCCTGAGTGGCTTAGGACGACCAATTTGGGATTGCCATTCTCACTCAGAGAACTGAAGAGAGTAAGTTCTGTTTGTATCCATGGAGATAGGGCTGGGGGAGTGGTTCATCCACCGTGTGGAACAGGTAACCTAAAGCTGTCTCTGGGAGGACCTCACAAGGTGACACCTCAGGCTTGTCAGAACACCTCCTTGTACCATCATCTGTCCCGTTTACCAAAGAGGGGGGAAATCGTGTTTTCTTAGATCATTATACTGAACTTGCAGAATGACTAATCTATCCACTTCAAAGTCATCACTTGTATTCTAAAGCAACCTCAGTCTTTGCTCAAGATCAGAATTCAAGGCAGGCTAGGCTCTCAGTCCAGAGTTAGAGTGGTTGGTGTCTCCTGCCCGTCCCCCCAGAGTGCTTCAGAAAGAGTACAGGGCCCAGAATTAGAAAGTCTGGATTCTCTTCCTTGCTCTGTTGCTAAACATGTGGTTTTAGGGCCTCAGCATCTTTATATCTAAAATGGTGAGAAGAGAGACACCTCCTGGACCTCAGAGAACTGCCATGATGACCAAATAAGACAATGCACGAGAAAGCGCTTATAATGGCAAAGTACAGTAGCTCTATGCTGTTGCTGCTGCTGATGATGATGGTAGTGATGACAATGATGATGGGGGACATGACTAAAATCCATCAACTGGGTAAGATGGGTCAGCAACCTATTCGATTTTGTCAGCATAAGTGCCTTAACTCTCAACTTTAAAGCTTATTTCACTTACTGTTCTACGCACCAAATGTAATCTTGGAAACCAAAGAGTAACCAAAGAAAGAGTGTATCATTCTCTTGGGTTCATAGAGCAACATTCTGAGGATCCAGCAATTAGGATTAATGAGGTCAGTGGGCTCAGTGTAGATGCCCGCCGGATATGCAAAAATAAAATTATGAAAGGTACAAGTGGGAGAATTCTGAGGCCACATGGCTTACCTCATCTTTGTGCTACATGATTTCCAGCCTCAGGGAGTAGCAAAAGAGAAACAACTACACACTCTGGCTAGTAATTTGTCTGTGTGGGTGCAAGAGTTTATGTGAAAGCCCCCTTTATTGGGAAGCAGATAGGGTTGACTGAGCAAGACACTAAAAACATGGCCCTCCTTCATGGAACTCTCTCATTACAGACCTCTGCAGTCTTTTTTTTTTTTTTTTTAATTGTAAAAGCTAAATTCCTTCTGTTTCAATTCTGTGATTTCCACAGTGGGCCCTAAAAAACCTGCAAATAAAGCCCTGGGACCTTGTTAAGCTAAGATATTTAGAATTGGTTTGCTTTCCAAAGCCCAATGGGGGGATAGAAAGGCTGTGCAGGAGACAGGGTTACGAGTGGATAGGAACACAGATATAATTCCCTTGTATAAAATTGTTGCATAATGGAACTTTTTGCAAGGCCAGAGATTATATAAGACATAAAAGCAGTGATTCCAAATCAAAGCACTTTATTTGTCAAAGTAATTGAAATAGTTGTTTAAAACACACACGCACGCGCACATGCGCACGCACGCACACATACTGTTTTCTAAAGCGTGATATTTTCTGCCTGAGTCTTTTCTTCTCACTTGGCAGCCCTGTTGTGTACACGATCTCTACAGGAATGCAGAAAAACCACCTGAGGGAGAAAATTACTAATCACTAAAAATTACTAATCACTCTCTCACACTAAACAAATCCCACCGGGAGGTTTTTAGTTACACGTAGGGATATGGGTTCTTTTTTTTTTTTCCCTCTCAGGTTAATGATACAAAGGCATACAAAATAAAAAAAAGGAAGCATGTCACATCTTAATATGCATTAGCAGGGATATTTTTACATGATAGCATCTAGGTCTCCATCCAAATAAAGGCAAAGTAGACTGAAAGTCTCTAATGCCCACCACTGGGTCTCTCAAAAAGAAAAGAGATTGGAGAGAGAATCATGCTTCCCACAGCATTGAATGCAGTGCCTATCATCCCCCGGCGGTGGCCCCTATCACTTACGCTAAATTCAACGACCTTATTTTCACATGATATTCAGTTCACAGGCTCATCAGGTGCCCGTCATATATTATTTCATTAAATAGATTAGTGTGTTATTTACGGCCGTCCCCACCAATTTATATCGTATCTTCATACTGTTTATCTCATACTTGTTTATCTTTTACTGTTTCTTTAGTCCATTGTAAATAGCCTAGGCCCCGTGTACCTACTTAGCTGATCAGAAGTTGAGTGTATCCAATTCAATGGTCATGTTACAAATGAGAGAAATTAGTAGAAGCAGTAGAATTCAGAGATGTTTTTTTTGTTTTTGTTTTTGTTTTTTTGCCAGCGTCCCTTGGGTTCTTTTTTTCTTCTTTACTATTATTGTGTTGGCTGATTATACAACACAACACCATTCACTATAAAAAAAATAGTTTAGGCAAGTCAAAAGTGTATAAAGTACGGGGTGCCTGAGTGGCTCAGTGGGTTAAAGCCTCTGCCTTTGGCTCAGGTCATGACCTCAGAGTCCTGGGATGGAGCCCCACATCAGGCTCTCTACTCAGCAGGGAGCCTGCTTCCCCCTCTCTCTCTCCCTGCCTCTCTGACTACCTGTGATCTCTCTCTCTGTCAAATAAATAAATAAAATCTTTTAAAAAAAATGTATAAAGTACAAAGTGAATGTCTTTTTCCAATAACCTCCTTTTCCAAAGACTACGATAGACAAAAATATTCTTCATGTATATAAATATAAATATAGGGATAAATATAAACATATCCATCCAAATGGAATAATATTAAACATATAGTTCTATAATTTACTTTCCACTTAGCAATATATTCTAGATATCTTTCCATATCAGCAGAGTTATGTCCTCCTTTTGTACAGAATATTTATTCTGTTTGGGGTATATAAATCATTTAATAATTTCCTATTAGTGGGCATGTATCTTATTTCCCATTTTTTAATCTTATTAAGGAAGCTCAGTTGAACAAGCTTATAAATATACCTTTATATACTTTTCTGATTTCCTCCTGAGAATAATTTTCTAGAAGAAGGGTCATTTCATCAAAGGGCATGATCATTTTAAATTTTGAAATATATTGACAATATACTTTGCAGAAAAGTTGATTCAACATACCTACATTCTCACAAACACTACATATCATCAATATTTTTATCTTTACCAAGTTGATAGATAACATCAAATATAACATCATTATTCTTCACAGGCATTTCTTTGTTAGTCAAACAGAGTACCTTCAAATGACTATTTCATTAAAATTGTGAAGAAATCTAATATTTTGAGCTTAAAATTCTTCACATGGTATTTACAGATTTGAAAGTACCCCTTTTTTTACTGGCTACTATTCATCTATCACAACATGAAAGAATCATTCCCATTTTGTAAATGAAGAAGGTGACACCAAAAAAAATTTCAGTAAATGGCTAAGAGAGAAAATAGTTGACGAGCCTTTTAATGCTAATACTGTTTCTGAAAGAAAAAAAATATGGGTGAGGTGTGCTTGGTGCTCTAGACAGGAAGTGGAAAGCAGAAATATTAAATGACTCACATTTATCTCCATTCTAACCCAAGCCATGTAAAGTACAATTGCATATATAACAAAAACAAAAACAAAAAAAACCTAACTGGCAAGCATTTGAGCTGTGTTCCAGAACTCCAAAATCTAGATCCCTCATTTGGCCTGCTGAACCAGCACCTAAATTGTTAGTAACTATATGCCATGTTTACTTCCTCTTTAGTGTGTGGTATAAATTTGGGGACAGATTATATCCAGTGTTGAGAAAAAAGAAGTGATTCAACCCCGGTGAAAAGTCAGCTACATTTAGGGACGATCTCCCTCTGAACTGTGGCTCTCACAGCACGTGGCATTAAGTGGATGGAGTCTCTCAATCTTGAATGTGCTATCATGATGTCAAGGAAGAGGAACTACCTGAGAAAGAAAATGTAGGAAAAAATGTGCACCTGGCCCCTGGGGGTGGGGGGTGAGGAAGGGGTGGTCCGTGTATGCATGCACACGTTAAAATTCAACTTCTCTGTGACATTTGGCTTTCTAATTACACTTTGGTACTCAGAGTAATTAAGCAACATCTGCTAAATACCCAGTCAAAGGTATTTCCTTCCCCAAATCCCAGCCCCCACCTCAAAATACACTGGCTTTGTTTTTTTCCCCTTTTTATTTGGAGGCTTGTTGAGGCCTCCCAGTCACCACCTGTGTGGCAAAACCAGCCTTCCCTCAAGATCAGCGGCTCTGCAACAGTGCACAGGTGTGTCCTGCAGCAATCTCAGCATTCTTGTTTTTCACTTAAGCAGAAAGAAAACAAAAAGGCAGAAGATTAAGTTATACCCCTGAAGTACAAGAATGAGAGAGAGAACATAGGAGAAGCCAGTCATAGAAGCTCGAACCAGTATGTAGATAAATGGTACCAGAGGGTTCCTAGTGATGTAACTGGGATCAAAATAAACTTAATAAACAACCACAGAGACACAGAAATATGGCTTTTCTGTGAAAGAACCAATTTTAGTTGTTATAGAAATGGCAAGTCTATGGTAAATATGATCACATCATTGGAGGGGAAGAATAGAACTGACAAATACTGAGTATACTTACTAAGTGCCATATAGTGTTTATGCCAAGAGTTTCAGTGTTTTTCTTGGAAGGTTGAGCTTTGCTCTAAGACACAAAGTACATGAATCTATAAAAAGAAGGCTCTCAGTTTCTTCTCCTGCCCCTCACCGGTTTATTGGCAGTTCCTGATGCATCAGATCTGCAATCTTTCAATGTAAAAACATTTCTCTAATCAGGACTCACTCGCACTCTGTCTCTGTCTCTCATACACACACACATGTTGAAATGATAAAAATGAAAATGTTCTGTTCTTAGGAAGGCACTACAGTAACCCAAGAATCACTGGGCCCTATTGAACTAATGTGTAAATCCAAGAAGAGAATTACTATGACATTATGTTGTATTGGAGGAAAGCAAATTAAAATCCTTAAAGAGGGCAGGCTTTTTTCAGTAGAAGACAGCAGGCTGGTTTGCTTGCTAGCTTTCTAAGGAGCTAACTCTCATGTTGCAGTGAGATTTCCACAACCTTGGGCAATTGAAATACCCAGCTCCTAGCTACAGAGTATTACTCATTCTGTGGGTTAAGTTTTCTCAGGCATTGGCATGCCAAGACATCAGGAAATCACAGAGAAAAGGCCAGAGCAATTAATTTTTTTATGTCTACAAGAAGAAAAAAATATTTTAAGTAAACAGCCTCAGCCAGCATGAATGATTAATAATATTTTAGACAGGCTTCCCACTCAAGGAAAATTCATGCTTCATTCTGTTTCTGGGTTTTTATCCCTGAATAAGGAGATGGTGATAGCGAAACTGACCTAAAGCCATTTCTGGAAGAAATTTATTCTCAGTATCTGAATGTTTGCTGGCTGCTTCACACAAGCTAGCAGAGTGTAGGTGGCTTTAGCTTCACTCCTACTGACAAATGGCATGAACTGAAAGCTCTCGGTCCTAGAGCTCCCGCTGAATTATGATGGGCCACATTACTGAGCAGAATTGGAGGGGAGGCAGGGGTGTTGTGGTTAGGAGCACAGACACTCACACCACTTGTGTTCAAACCCCAGCTCAGCTACTTACAAACACTTTGACCTTGGACAAATTATTTAACCCAAGTTACTATCTCTTCATCTGTAAAATGAGAGGAGGAATAGGACCTTTGTCGTGAGTTTGCTGCTGTAATCGAACGGGATGATGCCTGTGACCCTGTTTAGTTACACAGTCCCCAAACCAGTGCTTGCTAGATGGCAGCAGAGAGCACTGCTTTCCCGAGTCATCCTCTGGGAGATGACCCATGACCTGCCCAAGGTTTCCCAGGTGGTTAGCTAGGACTATGACTCAGTGAAGTCCAAGGCCCCCACGGCACCTGTGCCACCTACCAACCTGTGCCATCACTGATGTAGAGAAACAAGTCAGTTTCCCATGCAGCCTAGCCCCACCCAGCTCTATGAGCCCCACCTTTACTCTACCCCAGCCCTGCCCTGCCCTCCCCAGCTGCCAAATCTCAGTGGGAGGCCCTTAAACAGCAAGCCCTGGTCTAACAGGATAGTGAGGATAGCGATCCAGAACCAAAACCTTGACCCACAAACAGAGGTTAAACTGCTGCCATCATCAATAAAAGGCAGGGGCTTTAAAACTAGGAGAAGGGGGCACCTGGGTGGCTCAGTCAGTTAAGTGTCCACCTCTTGATTTTTGGCTCAATTCATGATCCCAAGGTCATGGGTTTCTGCGTGGGTTTCATGCTCAGTGGGGAGTCTGCTTGAGTTTCCCTTTCTCTCTATCCCTCCCCCTTCAAATAAATAAAATCTTTAAAAGTAGGAGAAAGGGAAGTGACCATAAATAAACAGTCTCCAGCCAGCTCTCACCAAGCAGCTATGTAAGAGGTTTGCCAGGGTTTTGTCAGCAATAGCAAGCCCGCGACAAACAAAAACAAAATCAAGCTTCCACATAAAGGTGGAATGGAGTAAAGACAAATCCAGGTGCCCAGGCCACCAGCTCTAGGGTTCCTGAGATCCAGAAGTAGTGGCTGAGAAAGTGAAAAGCAGCAAAGGGAGACTGAGTGGGCACGAATCTAGGCAGACAGAAAGACTTGAGTGTGCCATATTTGTGCCGGATCTGTCCCATCTGGTGCACACAGAATTCGGGGATCAGTGCTGGGCCCATACAGGAGAAGAGGCAGACACTTGGGATGTGCCCAGGAGATGGCAAACAGGCTACTGGTGAGTCTCAACTCCATGTGGGAGGAGGAAAAGAGAAAGATTTTAAAGTGTTTGTCCTGGAAAAGAAATGTCTCATATGTGATATGTCAGCTTCCTCTGAGCTGTTGAAGGTTTCCTAACTAGACTGACTTTGTCTGTGTGGCTCCAAAGGGCAGAGGTAGGCCTGGCATGTAGAGCTTACAGGAAGGCAAATTTCAGCATAACATAGGAAAGGTAGGTCCCACTGACATCCAGAGCTGTAATAGGAGACTAAGCTATCCTGGCAGTTTGTCAAGGGGATGGTGGCAATAATATGGGCAGGGGGAGGGGCTGAAAGAGATAACCTCTGGAGCCACTTAACTTTGGAATTAATTCCAATTTATGTTTCCTCCTCTCCCCCTTTTTCTAAAAAAATAAATGGGACATAGTTATTTCCCAACTCTCAGATTCAGTAACATTAGAGGCTGATTATTAACTCACTGAAAACACTGGATTCTCTCTCTTCTCTCTCTCTCTCTCTCTCATGTGTTGGAAACAAGGATAATAAAGAATATATAAAAACACATTTTTTAAAGGGAAAGATTGAAAGATTCAATTACACACATTTTTAATATTCATATAAGAAAACTAAAAGTCAAATACATTGGAAAATGATAATGTTTAAACATACAAAAAGATGGTGTCTTAATAAATGAAAAGTTCATCTCAATCATTATAGAGACAATCATAGTAATAGAAAAGAATGCAAAGGGCATGAATAGAAAATATTCAAAATAAGATACAGATATACATATCTCTATCTATATATATAAAAAACAGTAAACATATGGAAAAATGTTCAGACTCACAAGAAATCCCAGTTAAAACAACAAATAGCATGTTGCACCTATAATACTGGTTTCTACTTTTTTTTTAAATCAACTATCCATACAGATGTGGATCCCCAATTTTTTATGGGGCAGACACAATGAATTTCATACCGAAGGTGTTTGCTTCAGAGGGTAGGAGCACCGTGAACCCCTCTCCTTTCTTTAGACAGAAACACTTCTTGGCAATGGGGAAGTTCAATCATAGCAAGATTACTCATTTGACATGAATACAGTGGGCAGACCCTCTTCTGGTCTTTAGTTACAGCATTAAAAAAAAAAAAGCTGGCACAATTTTTGCACAGAGATTTCTTTCAAGGACTTTATGAGCCTTACACATTTTGTTTGCTGAAATGTAAAATGTATCATTCTGAGAAAAGTGCGAATAGATCTTCGTGAGAACATGTAAGAGTCAGAGCTCGCTATTTCCACAAGAGAGAGGTAGATATTATTAAATATATGGTAAGAGACTGGGCCCTTTGGGCCTATGACAGGAAATCTAGCCAATGGTCTTCAGAAACACAATTCCAAATAGCTAATTTCTCTCCTATATTGCTCACAATATAAAAGTTTTTAAAAATGTACACATATTTAAAATTTCATTTTGATGCTTATAAAGAATTTTGTTTAGGAAAATTTCTAAGCACTAACTAAAAAGGTATTCCTCAATATCTTGAAACTCAGTGTCGTGTGCTTTCCTTGTCCACCATTAGTGAATGGAATACAGAGAAAAAACACTGGTGAGAGAGTCATGGAAAGAAGAAGGGGAACAGTCTCATCTGAGGGAGGTATAATGGAAAAGAGGGACTGAGACAATGGTCGGAAGGCAGGTATGGTAAGTGAAAAAAGAAAAGAAAGAAAAAAATGTTCAAAAGGGAAACATCTCCTGGATGTCCATCTCCTTGCAGGCAGGAAACCGTCTACTTTTTTTTAATTCTTCTTCCCAGCACAGCTCACTTATTGAATCTTGTTAAATTCTGAGAACACTGAAGTTGTTCTTGTTTTCTTTATAAAATTTTAATTTTTTTATTATCACAAAGTGTGTTAGTTGTAGAAAATTTAGAGAATGCACTGGAAGCAACAGGAATAAAATAAAATTCACTTTCACCTACCTCTCACATGTAACACTATTAGGCTGAGGTAAAAATTTTTCTGTCTTTTTTCTATTGTTTTTGTTTACAAAATGAGGATGACTAAAACCAGTGAGCAATATCTAGATCTTGGACAATACTCTTCAGAAAATTTTTTAAAAGAAAAGTAGAAGCTATTTGACATTTTCTAGATTTTTCAATGGCATGAAAGTTTCAACTCATTGTTTCTTAAAAGAAAAAGGGGGGAGGCGCCTGGGTGGCTGACTGGATTAAAGCCTCTGCCTTAGACTCAGGTCATGATCTCAGGGTCCTGGGATCAAGCTCCACATCGGGCTCTCCGCTCAGCAGGGAGCCTGCTTCCCCCTCTCTCTCTGCCTGCCTCTCTGCCAAATTGTGATCTCTCTCTCTGTCAAATAAATAAATAAAATCTTTAAAAAAAAAAAAAACAAGTCAATCCTGATTTTGTCAAGAGCTAGCACAAGAGAATAAGTGGCCAAAAAGAGAAAAGGAAGAAAAAAAACTGTATAATTCAGAAACTGAAAATTACCTTGAATAAGCAAAGAATATAATGCATAAATTACTCTCAGCTGATATAAAAAAATAACATATTGTTTACACACAACAAATGTACAGTTGGTTAGGCAAATGCCATTATAGAGTTTTCAGGGTAACAATTTTTATTTCAATCATCATTAGAGACTAAACTGCATTCTAACACAGTTTTCCAAAACAGTCTTAAGGGCATCAGGACAAACCTCCCCAGGAAATGACATCTAAACTGAGACCTAAGGGAGATGTGAGCCCGCTGACCGATGGGCCTGGGGCTACGGTGGCAAAGAAAGAGCATCCCAAGTAGAAGGGATCATGCATTTGAGAGGGAAGAGAGCATGTCACACCCTAAGACCTATAAAGGGCCAGTGTGGGTGGAAGTGGAGTTCCGGGACCATATCGTATGAGATGAGGTTGAAGAGGTGAAACAGATCTAACAGGATCTGGCTCAGCTCCTTAGTCCTGACATAGCACTTGTTCCACATGGGAAATACCAGTCACAGAAGCCATTTCTTTGGGAGCCATAAGGAATGGTATTTGTAGAGAAGGCCCCCAATCTCAAGCTTTCACCATTATAGCACTCTACCCCAGAGCTTACCATCGCCACCGATGTGTGGCTCCTGCAAATTCTACCAAGGCTGGTCAAAATCAACTAGCAAGGGTAGTGCCGGCAAGCACTACTATAGCACTTCCTCTGTTCCAGGCATTGTGCTAAGAGCTGTGCATGAACTGACTCATTTAACCTTCATAACAACCACATGACATAAATACTAGGCTTAGTCTCATTTTATTGATTTGGAAAGCTGGGATGCGGAAAAATTAAGTCACTGGCCCAAAGTCACAGAGCTGGCAAGTGGCAGAGGCAGGCAGCATGTCTCCAGCAGGCTTGCTCTTAAGGATTACTTCTGTACACCCTCTTCATGGGCATTAAGTGTCCACAGACAACCTGCACTTGGCATTGGTGTGAAACAAACTCGTGTGAGGGATGTGCCTCCACCAGTATTCTGCTATACGGACAAAACTACACAGCAAGTCCCTTAGCTACAGAAGTTCAGTTATTCATCAACAGGTGTGTCTCAGCGGCAAGGAAGTCATAATGACTCCTTCAGGTATTTGTCGTAAATGACAAATGTGTTGTCATTTACAAAACGCCTCCCCATGTTGTCTGGCGATCATGGCTAGCACAACAACCCTGTGAAGCCAGAAAGACAAGATTATCCTGAGAATCAGACTCTGAGGAAGGAAGGGACTGCCAAGGGCATTAGCAAGGAAGCCCAGCTTCAAACTTTGGGGTATTGGCTCTCGGAGAGGTCCTACGGAGCCTATCACCACCTGCCATGCCCTAGGGGTCAAATCTCAGCTTAGCCAATAAGAAGCTACTTAATTTGTTAATTATGTCGCTTCTCTGCTTCAATTCCTTCACCTCAAAAATAGGAATAATACTGTCTATAATACAGAGTAGTTGTGAAGATTCAATGAGTAGCAGGAAACCAAGGTCCCTCAACAAATTCTGCCTCCCTTCTCTTGCCAACTATGTGTATGTGCCGATAAAGATGTATATATCACATTCATTTTCTAAACTAAATCGTGGTCTAGATGTTGTTATATAAAGGAAAAATATGATAGCATGAATATTCAACATTCCCCCTCCTTCCCCTCCCTACCATCATTTCACAAATCCCAATTTTCCGTTTGGGATTTTCGTTTTTAAAAAAAAAAAAGATTTAATCATTTATTTCAGAGAGAGAGAGCACACACAAGGGCAGGGAGGTGCAGAAGGGGAGGGAGAATCCTCAAGCAGACTCCCCGCTGAGTGCAGAGCTCAGCAGGGGGCTTGATCTCATGACTTGAGCTGAATTCAAGGGTCGGATGCTCAATCAGCTGAGCCACCCAGGTGCCCCTGTTTGGGATTTTCTTAAGGTACATCTCTTAAAATATAACCCTGGGGAAATGTGCAGGCGGGAGGGTGGGGGGCATGGATTCCCCAGCACATTTCTGAAGGTACAAAGTCATTGTGGCCGGCTCAAATGCCCGTGACCAGAAACAGCCAGAGAGAAAGGAACCCTTCCCAGATGCAGGACCACATCCTTGCCTTCCTGAAGCCCTGCCCAGCATGCAGACCACAGGATGACACTCTTCCTCCCCAGGTCCTGAGGACTCCACTATCCCTAGAAGCATGAGAGTCTGCACATCAGGTAAGATGCTCCAGCAGACCATTTCAACCCCCAAGGGCAAGCATCCCAATCCTGCCACGAGCCCCTGGGCTTCATGCTGGCAGCAGCAGCTGCTAGAAGTATATTCTGTGTTCCCCTGCAGAAGCAACCGGCAGAAAGTGCTGCGAATTGGGGAAACTCACTGTCACCTTAAAAAACATTTAAGAAAGAAAACATATGCCATGCTTTTTGTGTGGAATAAATTCAGAAGCTGAACCGTCTGAGGAAGAAAATGAGTCTTTGCACGGAAGCCTGCAGCAGGGAGAGGATAGAGAGGAAAGGCCTAATTTCAAAAATAACCACATTTCTTTTCTTTTATTTTAAACACCGCTTGTTCAAGCAAGAATACACAGGCTCCAACAGCACCGTCCTCTCAGCTTTTCCTAGGGCCTCAAAATCCAGGGAGGAAGAAGTGGTGTAGTTTGCTCTGCCTTTGTATCTCCGCAGTGGTTGATTGCACTGATGGTGATTACCTCCTACATGCAGCCTCATTCAGACAAGGCGAGGCAAAGCCAATGAGAAGAACCCCACCAACTGGAAGGTGAGCAGGCAGGATGCCAAATAGTGGACACTGTTTCAGAGGTAATCAATAAGAAGTCGTGGTAGCCTTGGCTGCAGAGGATGTGGTGTTCATTGGGCGATGGTTAGAGTAGGCACAAGAAACAGTCGCCCTTTGGTTACAGATAAGGTCTGCATTATCTTAGAGGGTGGGCCCAAGAGTGGATGGACTCCCTCACCTGTGCCTCAACTAAAGCTCAGTTTCGCCTTCCTTTGAAGGAAGAGGAGGAGAACATCACTTACAAAAAGATCTGGAAAGTATGCTGTGGGCTATCATATTCTATCCTTTAGTAACCCACATCTCATAGCCTCTTCTATGGCACTGTCCTTTATTATTTTTTTTAAAGATTTTATTTATCTATTTGAGAGAGAGAGAGAAAGCACCTGCAGGGGGAGCAATAGGCAGAGGGAGAAGCAGACTCCCCACTGAGCAGGGATCCTGATACAGGACTCCATCCAAGGACCCGGGAATCACAACCTGAGCCAAAGGCAGACGCTTAACCAAGTAAGCCACCCAGGCACCCCGACACTGTACTTTAAATCCCAACCTTGGGGCGCCTGGGTGGCTCAGTGGGTTAAAGCCTCTGACTTTGGCTCAGGTCATGATCTCAGGGTCCTGGAATCGAGCCCCGCATCGGGCTCTCTGCTCAGCCAGGAGCCTGCTTCCCCCTCTCTGCCTGCCTCTCTGCCTGCTTGTGATCTCTCTCTCTCTCTCTGTCAAATAAATAAATAAAATCTTTTAAAAATAAAAATAAAAAATAAATCCCACCCTTTCCGGGAAATTTTTGTGGGTCCGCCAGGGCAGAACTAATGTTCCTTCTAGGTCTCAGAGTAAGCTGTTTCACTGTTTCACAGTGAAGCAGCATGTCACTGTGCTGTATTTTAAGTATCTTTTGACGTGCCTCTCACCCCTCCCTAGCTCTAACTTCCATAAGGTCAAGAACTAGCTTGTTCACTATTGTATCCATACACCCCACCATGGCCATTCAATACTTACTGGTTGAAGGCTGAAATTTGAAGAGAAAGAGAGATGTTACACCTACTGACCAGGTAGGTGCCCTCAGTATTTCCTATCCATAGTCCATGCCCATTCATTGCTTTCCCCGGAATGCTTCAAGTCATTCACATGGAAGGAAAATGTTAGTATATGAGTTTTATTATGAGCTATAATGAATAACATATGAGCTTTGGTGTGAGAACAGATCTGGTTTTGGTTTCTGGTTCTACCAACACACACTATCTGTACAAATTTGGATAATTTTTTTGTAACTTAACTATTTTCATTTTTTTTAAAAATGACAATAAGATGAAACTCATAGAACCAATATAAATAACAAATGAAATCATCATGTGATAGGCAGTATATGAAATGTCAGTCGACTTTCCACTCCTACAGTAGAAACTGTAGGAGTGGAAACTTTTCAAATGAGATGTTGACCTCTACTCTATCCCAGCTTTTCTATCCAACTTTTCAAATGAGACATTGGCCTCTACTCTACCCTCCCAGCCTCTACTGCAGCCTCCCATTTCTCACTATCTAGGACACACAAAATAAGTTAATCCTCTATTTTATTTTCCCAAAGGCCCAGCTCCTAAAAGGCAATAGATTTGGAAAGACTACAGGCTGAGTGGGTCCCTCTTCCAGCTCTTCTACTCCTGCCTCCAAGCCCTTCAGAAATAAGAGCTGTCAGCAGCAAGCAGGGAAAAGTGAAGAGAACAGTTAGGTGCTGATTTAGAGTCCAACATCCTGCACCCTTAGGTCAAGTCCCACTAAGGAGAGGCACTGCTAGAGGAGAGACATGATAGAACATTTCTCATTTGAGGATCCCTGAAGATGGGACTTGAATCCCACTTGCTCCAAGAAAGGCTACTGGTAGCCCTAGAAGGGCTCTCAAGGCTGAATGAGGAGGCACTGCAGGAAGGCTACAGCTTGTACACTCCCTTAGGGGAACTATTGAGAATACAATTATTTCTCAGGAGATTGCCAGTGTGGAGAAGGACCTGCCCAAAGACAAACCAACCAGCTCTATCTCACGAAAGATGGCACAAGATCTCAACAGATCAGGATCAAGAAAGATATGCCAGCCATGCCTCCATATCTCCAATAGCAAATTCACAAATCTCTGCTGTCCTGAGGATCAATGTCAGGATGAAGGAGAGAAAGAAGAGGGAAAGTCCAGATCTGTGTGGATTTAAATATGAAATGACTAATGTAACCACTAAGGGACTGCATTAATATAAATGTAACTGGAGTAGGATTTTTACAGCAGAAAAAAAAAAACTTAAAATTTAAGTTCACTTACAGAAAAATAAAGAAATCTATATTCTTGGATTTTCATGGACCTTGAAACTCAGATTCACAGCAAATACAAAGCACCTAAAATGGGGCCTACTACATATGATGTTCTGAAGAAATTAGATTCCCCAGTCCAAGGTTACCTTAATTTTTATGCTAATAGTTTTCTTTCTTTAAGGTCTGTGACATTTATAGCCCTTAAGGAACTAGTTGGTTTTCTTTGAGAATGCAAACAAATAAATGAGCAATATCATAATACCCAACAACTATAAAAGCAGAGCACTGTCCTTCTAGGAAGTGATACTGTAATTGGTCAAACAACATAATGTTTACCATTACCAATGGCCACTGCCCTCATGGTGGTAAAGGCAATATAGGCTCATAAGCTGCTTTTTCAATTACTCTCATCACTTCCACAACTCTTCTTCTAGTCCCAGCTGCCATCCATCACCAGATCCTGCCTAATCTCCCTTATTCTGCTCTTGCCCTCTACAGCCTACTCTGCACAGAGAGACCTGTTCGAAGCATAAATAGTGTTGTGTTACTCCTCTGCATAAAACACTCCAAAGAAGTTTAATTCCTATCACCCATCTTTCCCTGAGGGTGAGCTAGATTCCAAAGAATAAAGCAGGAGGTTTTTGTTTTGAGGGGATAGTTTTAGTTCCATTCCTTTATGAAAAGAGGGATTTTTTTTTTTATTTTGATCAATGCTGCAGCCCCAATAGTTAGCAGTTCCTGGCACATAGTAAGGGTTTCATCTGTTGAATGACTAAAAATAAAATCTGTGCAGTGCTTCCTTCGGCCCATGTCCCTTTGTGTGGCACTGGTACACTTCAACAGAAAAATGGATATTGCTTTCTGGGCCCAAAAGATACCGATGATGGACACGTCTGATGTAAATGAAACAAAACCTCCTGCCTTGGACTAATTATAAGAAGTTATTACAATTAGCTCATTGTTAAATTAATCAGCAAGTTTTGTGACCTCAGGAGTAAAGTTTTTCCCAAATGATTTTGGCACCACTGATAAGCCCATGGGCAACGGACAATATTTAACAACCAGCAAATGTTAAAGAAAATTAGTTGTTAGGTTAAGAAGCCGGTAAAATATATTTTTTATGAATCTCTATTTTATCTTTATGTATTTATTTGTTTGGGGGGGGCAGGGAGAGAGGGAGGAGGGAGGGGCAAAAGGAGAGAGAATCTTGAGTAGGCTCCATGGCTCAGTCTGGAGTCCGACACCAGGCTCGATCTCATAGCCCTGAGATCAGGACCTGAGTAGAATTCAACAGTCTGATGCTTAACCAACTGAGCCACCCAGGCACCTCAAGAAGCTGGTAAAGTGTATTAATGGTGCCTATCTTTTAAGGTTATTGGCATGCAGATTTCTGACTGCAATTGTTTTTATAATAAAATACTGTCTGCATACTTCAAACTATGCCCCCTACAAGATGGAACTTTCTAGAATGATGGAAATGTTCTATATCTTGATTGGGGTGGTGTTTACCTAGGTGAATATACTTATCAAATTTCATTGACTATTATACTTAAGACCTGTGTAGTTAACTGTATATAAACTTTATCTCAATTTTTTTAAAGCACGGCACTAAATTGGTTATAATCCCATTACATGTTAATCCCATTATGGGATTATGGTTATAATAATCCCATTACCCATGTTAAGAAAATGCAATTTGGGGCACCTGGTTAGCTCAGTTGGTTAAGTGTCTGCCTTCAGCTCAGGTCATGATCCCAGGGTCCTGGGATGAGTCCCACATCAGGCTCCCTGCTCTGCAGGGAGTCTACTTCTCCCTCTCCCTCTTCCTTTACCCCTCCCCACTGCCTGTGCTCTCTCTCTTTCTCTTTTTCTCACTCTCTCTCTCAAATAAATAATGTCTTTTTTTAAAAAAAATTTTTAAAGAAAATGCAAGTTGAAAGAGAAATGTTTATAGATAACTGTCAGTGATGGAGGGGATCTATATGTCATAAGGACAAACTTTTGAATTGTATTTTTTGTTTGGAAGTTTCTAAATAAAAAGCACTGTACCAAAATTTCTCAGTATGATCATCATCATCATCACTATCATCATGCTACTGCTTTTTTAAATATAAATACAAATCATCTTGAAACTATGTTTGTTCCCCTCCTGCACAAAAATGCCAAAAAACAGACAGCAAAAACTATCTGCCCAATCTAAATGTTATCTTAGCTGCACAATCTTAAACTGAGGCAAAATTTATTTGAATACCTCCAGTTGCAGGGAGAATTTGCATGGAACACAGGTAAATACCTTAATTGGAATTAAGCCAGATGAAACCCCTGTTCCTTAAAAGGGGAAATAAAGACACCTGCAGGAAATTAGCACAATCATTAACACAAAAGGGAACACACAGTAATGAGCCAGGACCACAAAGCACTCAGCTCCGCTCTAAGACTGATACTGTGCATCTAGAATTCCAACAGAAAATTAGCTTTTAAAATGATTCCAAGGCAATAACTTTATAATATATATGTCTACATCTAAGTTGCCAGATCATAACCTGTAAGGAACTGATATTAAATTTTCTCAAGAAGGGTTCTTACATAACAGTAGAACAAATATTTGCAACACTTCCACTTTCAATTCCAAAAGATGACCTGATAAACTATCAATTGCAATATAAAAACTTTTTTCATTACACTTTTGTCAAAGAAGTCCCCTTTGAGTAGAGATTGGGAGTATGAAGCTGACATCCTCCCTCACCAATGTTTATTTAGGCCATCAACTTTCAAAACCTTCCTTATGCACTGCACAACACTTACCATCATCTGAAATTGCATCATTGTTTGTTTGTTGATTGACCTGTTTGTGGGCAGTTTCCTCCACTGCCAGGTGAGCTCCGTGAGAGTGGGACTTGGGTCATGTGCCCCAACACCTGGAAGAGCACCTAAGCACATGGTAGGTACTGAAACCACCCAATTCAGCTACCCTAATGGTGAGTACATGCTCTGGGGGAAGATGACGATGGGTAACACTGATAGAACTATACTACCTCAGGCCCCAACCAGTTGGGTTTGGAATTACTCTGAAGAGAAAACATGGAGCTGGTTGCAATGGCCAAATAGCAGGCAATGGCGAGAGGGGGAGAAGGGCGGGAGGGGCTGATAGGGGCCTAAACAATGAAGAACATATCATAGGAAGCAGGGTTCCTGGTTGGTTGAGGCCTAAGGAATATGATGCATCGCAGTTCTGGAGTGCGAGCCTGGTCAGAGCATACAAAAGCATGGCTTGTAGGCCAATGATGTCAGCAGCACAGAGTGGTCATGAGACATGACCCGGAGGAGAGCAGTGGAAATGACAAAGGCATTATGACACACAGAGGACTGATTCATAGGCAAAGCCAGAGGACATGAATGTTATACAGAAAAATTAGAGAAAAGAAGAAAAAAATAATCCATCTGTAATGCACAATCACCATTACTGTATCGGTATTTTATTCCCAGTCTTTGTTCTAGTTCACACACTACACAGACACACATGACATCTCAGGGAAGCAGTATAGCTCCTTCTCATGGGCCCATGCCCCACTCACACATCTGTTCTCCAGATATAGTCTTAGCATCCTACCTCAGCCTATCTTCACTCTGTTCTTTCTGCCCAAGATGTCCTACCCTTGTCCCATTTCCTCATGACTTCATGCCACCTACTTGTCAAAGGCCAGCTCAAATGTTGTATGGGTATAAGTGAAATTACGTCTTCTGTTCTTTTAGGAGATGCTTCTCTTTGAGGGTTGGAATCAGCTGTATCCTCAGAAAGTGAGGTGTAACAGAGAGTTCTAGGCTTTGGAGTCTGAAACATCTGGATTCAAACCAGCAAAAATCACACTGAGAAAATATCAGGTGCACTATCCATTCAGTTTTCTCCTGGATTTAACTTGTGTTTCAAAGAGATCATCATATTTAATTGGTGGTAAGTTCAAGTTCTTCAAAGGTGGGAGGTGGGTTTCTGTGACAGGTGGTTTTGGTTACCATCTTCTAGTAGACTAGATACAGCAGCTGATTCTAGTACCATTGTAAGTTCAACATATTCTATACAGCAGTCATACCCTGTGTGAGGTTGCTGGGACAAGTCACCAGGACACAGTTGGGAATCTAGTATTGCTGATTCAAATAATGCTCCATTTGAAAGCAATGAAAGATGAGGACAACTTCCAATGGTCACCATCTACCTGAAAGGCCCCAGAAGTTGTCCTCTTAGCTTCTTGGTGTATATACACTTGGTATATATGCCAGAGGAGTCAGGCATACATTCAGATGATGTTCTGAAGCTCCAAGAGCTAGAGAACATGCCTCAGGTCTTGGCTTCAGCAAGCATCCCGAAGGTCCATAAAATATATCAGATACTGGCTCACTGCAGGGCCCTGAGGACCCTGCAGGAATAGTGTGAAGATGTCCATAAGGAGCACAGGTAAATGCCATAATTGTTCCAAACTCAGATGTTCTAACAGTTCAGTTCTTATTTGGTGAGAATTCCCTTCCTGTGGCAAGGTAGGTCTGTAGAGGTATATCAAGGTGGGTCCTCTAAGAACTCCCAGTGGCAGTTTTATTCAACCATCAGTGTCATTTATACAAGATAGAAAGATTGTGAGGATCTATACCAGTGAAAGTCATGTCACACATTAAAACCCTGGGTGATCCAAGAGGCAGACTTGTCATGATGACAATGATGATAGCAATAGCTAATATTTTTAGGGTCTCTATGTTCCAGGCACTGCTCTATCCCCTGTGTACCTAATGTTACTGCTACCATTTTATAGATGTAGAAACTGAGGCATGGAAGTAAAGTGACTTGCATAAGCACACACAATGAGTAAACACTGAAGGTAGGACTTGAATCTATTCAGTCTGATTCCAGAACCTGCCCTCCAAACTAGGCTGGACAAAGATGGGAATGGGACCTGGGTAGTATAGGGAGATGAATGCAATCTCAGTGAGAACATCCCCTACCTCATAAGGTTTAGTCAATGTAGAGGGGTTGGTCAGAGATTAGAATAATGGAAGAAGGACTCATTCCTGTTTATATTAAAAAAAAAAAATTCCCCTTAGTTCTTCAGTAAGTCCTAAGACTTGATCATTCTCTGAAACAACATGGCATAGCTGGCCATTTTCCCATCTCTAGGCAAAATCATCATAATATGGAGGCCAACTTGTACCAACTACAGCCCCAAATTTATGCTTTAATGATGCTAAAAGGCTCAGGAAGGCCTCTAATGGAGACTTACTCATCTGAAAGAAAAGTTCTATATAACTCTCAGTTTCTTTTACCAAATATAAGGCAAACTATATAACCCCCCTGGGACCATATGTCTACATGTTCCATTTTTCCTGATAAATTGCACCTGCAAGATAAAGCAATGTCTTTGAGTTGCAGATGAATTGCTTCCAGTGCAGCTGTTGCATAAGTGGAGCAGCAGGAATAGCAGTAGGACCAAGTGTCCCAGGCTGGGCACTAGAATATGAATTCTCTTGGTTCATCAAAAACAGGAGGCATGGGACTTACTGCCAGCATGGCATGTCCCTCTGTGACCTCTAAAGGCTACTGAGCCCTAGAGCTGAGGCACCTGGTCCTGAGAACCCAGGCACCGAGCCTCAAGTATATCTTCTAGAGCCACCCAAGAAGGGCTCTGTGTTCCCCCCAAATCTGCTGTCATTGGAGGACAGAGTATTGGGGTCAGAGAATTGGGGTTAATACCCAGGGGAAAACAGATCTGGAAGGCAAGACAGATACAAAGAGCCAGGTCCAGGTAAGTGGGTACAGAACAGGACAGAATCTACAGTGCAAAATTAACTTCTTCTCCTATAAAAGGTCGAAAAAGTAATTTATGTTTGCCCATTCAATGACAAATTGAGAGTTTCCTTTTTACTTGGGGTTATAAATACTTTGAATATGTATATATATCCTACATCCCACATGTTTTATGTATGTTAAATAGTCAACTGTATCTATGGGTAATGTACACACAATGTCTAGGAAATATATACATAACACATATATAAGTTTAAGTATTTAATTGATGAAAACACAAGAAGAGAGAAAGACAAAGAGAAAAAGACTGGCAGCAACAAGGACAGAAAAAAACATTAGAAATTGAGAAAGAGAGAGACATAGATCTAGAATTCTATGCAGGAAGAAACCAGTCTTGTTTGTTTTTTGAGAGGCTGGTGCACTTTGGAATTGTAAAGCTATGTCACAGGAATAATGTCCACATGTCTGGATTATGTTTGGGTTATCTGTAGCCTCCAATCTTAGTGCAACAGGATTTGCCAGTGGACCATGTCCGCTGGAACAAAGGCGTAAAAAGGATGTACATTCCTTCACACACACCATCACACAGTGACCTCCAGGGTCTGAGGGCCACTTCTATCTGTGGCATGTCCATCTCCTGTCATTAGGCCTCCATGCCTTCAACCATGAAGAGTTTACTAACAAGGAGAAGGAAAAGAAGGTTGGCACCTTCAGCAATTTAGCACAAGCCCCCTTTACAAAAGAAATGTTTTCTTTAGTATTTCTGTTTTCCATCTTTATTACCCAAGGCTACACTCGACAACAAGTGCAGTGAGGGCTACCATGGTCATAGTCATCATGCTTCAGGATGTTATTGTTTGTTGATGGGTATGGAGTACTGGTTACTATCTTCCTTTGCTATATACATTGCATTTAAGCAAAGGGTCCTAACTGCTAGCTGATATCCCCATCAAGTGTCAGAGCACAAGGGTATGCATGCTGCTCTTTAACGTGGGTCATTTGAAATGATAAATGTTGGAGGATGTTGAATAGATTTTCCTGAAATTCTAGCTTTCATTTGTACAAGTAAATGTCATCTAATGCTTAGCAAAAGCATGCAACTGAAATGAATAAGAATCTTGGGTTTCAGACAGAAATGACCAGTGGAGATAACTCATGTCAGTGGATAAAGTTTGCTAGAGTTCTTCCATTTTACTTTCTTTTGGAAGACTAAAGCATGGCAAATAGTGCCTATATGCCAATATATAAATGACTAGTCAAAGAAAGGTCAGCACACTACAAGAAAATTGAATTTTCATTTTAATAATTTAAGAAAATTAACTCATGAGGAAATTAGTTTAAAAGACAAATGCATTGATTTCTACAAGCTATCCAAAATCATAAAAATCCATCACTTTTTAATTCGTGAGGATATGCAAAAGTAATCTGATGAAAAGTGTCTATCCTTCATCCCTACAGATATTTCTCTCTGCCCTGATTTTCTCCTCCCATTTATCTTTTCTAATTCACCAAAGTATATAATTATTCATATAGAGTGAGGATTTGTGACACCAAGCTGTCTTCTGAGAAATCCCACAGGAATGCATAGTGGCACAGAATGCCTTTACTTATTAAAGCTATTTCTTTAATCCAGAAGCAATCTGTTTATTCTTTCAATCATTCAGAAAATATTTGACTAACTACTATGTGCCAGGCATTGTCTGTGCTGAGAATACAATGGAAGTAATATAAACAGGTTTCCTACCTTCATGAAACATGTAATCTGCTGATAGAGGAGGCACTAATCAAAAAATCACACAAATAAATATGGAGTTATAATTATGATAAGTGTTATGAGTAATTATGCAACCCAATGAAAGCTTAGAGTCAACAGATTTGACCTAGAGATATTAAAGAATACTTCTTTAAGGAAACAATAATTGCTATCAGTTTAAAGAGAGCATAAGGTAGAGTCAAGTTAAAAGTGAAAGGAGTGGGGGAAAGGTAACTACATGGAAAGACCCTGTGGCAATAGGAATTATGATGTATTTCAAAACTTAAAAGTAAATCAGGAACTGCATTGATCACTAGGGAAATGCAAATCAAACCCACAATGAGATACTACTTCATAAGTATTAATACAGCTTTAATTTAAAAAAAAAGTGGACAATAGCAAGTTAGCAAAGATGCGAAAAAACTAGAACTTCCATACATTGTTGGTGGGAATGTAAAGTAGTACAGCCATTTTGAAAAGAATTTGGCAGATCCTCAAAAATTAAACATCAAATTACCACATGACCAAGCAATTCTACCCTTAGATATATGCCCAAAAGAATATATTCACACCAATTTTGTACATAATTGTTCATGAAAGCATTATTCCTAATAGCCAAAAGGTGGGAACAACCCAAATGTCCACCAACTGATGAATGGATAAAAAAAATGTGCTATATCCATGCAATTTGGCAATAAAAATGAATAAAGTACCAATACATGCTATAACATGCATGAACTCTGAAAACAGTATGCCAAGTTAAAGAAAACCAGACACAAAAGACCACATTCCATTTACATGATTCCCCTTACACTAAAGGTACAGAATCGGCAAATCCATAAAGGAAGAATATAGATTAGCAGTTGTCAGGGACTAGGGCATCAGGAAATGGGTAGTGACCACTAATGGATTTCTTTTAGGGATGATGAAAATAGTCTGGAATTAGATAGTGGTGATTGTTGCACAACGTTGAAAATATACTCAAATGACTAAACTGTACACTTTTAAAGAGTGAATTGTATGGTACAACATAGCAAAATGAGTGAATGATATCTCAATTTTTTTGTAGGATAATTCAGAACCAGAGAAGCAAAGAGGGTTACAAGAAGTATAATGCAAAATGAGGCAGAAACAAGAGACAGGAGCCTGATCTCATAGTCTTTTTGACTTGAGGATTTGGTCCTTATTCTAAGAGTAATCAAGCTGTATTGTGGATAATGGATTAGAGAGGGCAAGAGTGGATGCTACAAGCCTAGATCAGCCTTTGTAGGATCCCAAGTGTGAAAAGTTGGTAACATAGACCAAAGAGGGAGAAATGGAGATGGAGAGAAGTGGATGAATTTAAGGTTCTTAGGAAGTAACATCTATACAACTCAATCAGTGTGATGTAGTGTAGTATCAAAGATGACACTTTGCATAACAGAATGTATTGCAATGCTATTTGCTGAAAAAAAGGAATAGAGCAAGAAAACGGGACAAATCAGGAAGACAATGATCTTGATCCAACATGAGTTGGACGTCCAAGTAGAGACATCAAATAAACTGGTGGATATACAGGGCTAAGGCCCAGAGAAGAGGTTTAGATTGGAGCTAGACACCTGTGAGATATCTCCATAAAACTCATTAAAGTTACAGGCATGGTGAGAGAAAAGAATAAGGAATGAAAAGAGGAGAAGGCCTAAGGCCAAACCTTGAGGAAATCTAATATCCAGTGACCAAGCAGAAGACAATGAGCCAGCAAAGGGGTCAGAAAAAGTGCTCAGTAAGATATGAGGAAAACCAAGAGTATGATGTCATAAAAGTAAAGGTAGAAATTGTCTCAAGAAAGAAGATGCGGTAGTGTTCTCCATATGTCAATCTTGTTTTATGAAAAATATGTCCTATGTGAAACATGAGAGACCATGGACTCTGAGAAATAAACTGAGGGTTTTTGGAGGGGAGGAGATGGGGGTTGGGTGAGGCTCGTGGTGGGTATTGAGGAGGGCATGTATTGCATGGAGCACTGGGTGTGGTGCATGAACAATGAATCTTGGAACGCTGAAAAAATAAAATTAAATTTAAAAAAAGAAAAATTTGTTCTATGAAAAAAAAATGAGTTTATAGTCAAATCCACTGGGAAATACTGGATTAAGCAAGTTAAATAATTGTCTTTACTGTAGGACCCCTCAGATTTTCTGAGCCTCTTAATGTATCTATCTTGTGGATTTCCTATGGTATACAACATATCTCAAACTTATTTGGCCATATAACAATTTCTTGGGGTGGAATAACTATCTCTATGGTTTGAAACACTATTTGGGGAACACTGTAGGAAGGAATGTGTAGGTGAAGCTCAAATGTCAGTCCATCCTCCTTGAAGTAAACATCATCCTCCTCCACAACTAATTGATTTGAAATGAAGACCATTTGTCTTTTCGCTTTACCTTTCTTTGTCCTTCATAACACCAACACACAAGCTATTCAGATACATCAAACTTAACTGAATAGTTGAAATAATTAAAAGTAATAAAACACGGGGCAGTGGAGTGGGCAGAAGTTTGACTGAAGGACATAAGATTTTATATGACTTTTCTCACATTCAGGTGTAGACCATTCAAGAAAACACTTTATGGTGAAAGGAGGACTCTCATAGTCACATGCATCCTAGTTCCAAACCCTGCTCCCGCATACTTACAACCTTGCCTCTCTCATAGAGCATCTCTGTAATGTGAACTTCCTCCCATCCTTAGCAAGTCCTTCCTTCCACACTTTTTATCATCTAGAGAGGATCTCATCTCAAGTATCTTTCCTCTTTCCCCCAGCAATACCATTCCCAGAATCAGAGGTTTTCAATCTAGAGAAGAACATTTCCAGGACTCAAGGAAGCAGACTGGATAGCACTGGATATATGTGGCCCTAAAAAACAGGGTATTAAAGTTATATCTGCACCCCCCCCACCCCTACTCCACACTGCTTTTTAGGGCCAGATGTGTCCAGTGCTACCCAATCTGCTTCTTCAAGTGAGCTGGGGTTGGGGTGCAGATGTAGCTTTAAGGCCCAAAAATCACAACATAGTTCAGAATGGGCCTAAGCATTCCAAGTAGTTCTCTTTTGAGATCACATACCCAATCTGTTCATTTAATAGCTATTGGAACACACACACTTCCCAAGGACAAACACTAATTCTTAGAAGCAATATAAACAACCTTAAGGGTTATTTAAGGAGAAAAACATATCTTCCTAACTTCTTCCATATCTTTGAATATCAACCACATTCAAGTCACTTGATAGTTCACATTTTTATAAAGAATACTTCTTTTTTGTTAGTTTCTTTTGCTCTTTGCACCCCAACCTATTTTAAATTGTGCCCCCTCATGTCTGCTAAGAACAATAAATGGTCCCATTGTTGAGCCATACATCTTTTGATAATTACCAAAAGACTCAGTTCATAAGGGACCCATCGAATTTTTCTTGCAATTCTTGCAGGGTTTGTTTGCTTCTGCTAAGAAAATACAGCTTAGTTTTTAACATTCTTAGAAAAGAATGTGCAACAAGGAGTTACAAAGAAGGGCCACATGTACCCCAATGTTCATAGACGCAATGGCCACAATAGCCAAACTGTGGAAAGAACCAAAATGCCCTTCAACAGATGAATGGATAAGGAAGATGTGGTACATCTATACAATGGAATATTATGCCTCCATCAGAAAGGATGAATATCCAACTTTTGTATCAACATGGACAGGACTAGAAGAGATTATGCGGAGTGAAATAAGTCAAGCGGAGAGAGGCA
>CM052799.1:120726766-120771640 GCA_028533885.1 Nasua narica
AAATCGGAGGGGGTGATGAACCAGGAGAGACTGTGGACTCTGAGCAACAAACTGAGGGTTTTGGAGGGGAGGGGGTGGGGGTGGGTGAGCCTGGTGGTGGGTATCGAGAAGGGCACGTACTGCATGGAGCACTGGGTGTGGTGCATGAACAATCAATCTTGTAACACTGAAAAATTAAAATAAACAAATTTGGGGAGAAAAAAAAAAAGAAAAAAAGAAAAAAAAAACTTCAAGTTTATCAAAGACAACTAAATTCACCCATATAACTTTTATGCATCATTGAGTTTCCTCATAAAAGGTCTCTGAAACTCTAGGACTTCCTAAAAAATAGCAACAGGTTTCATGTGCCATTTTCAAAAACTTTAAGTGTCTAAAGGAAACCACATACTTGGTCACCACAAGGAAAGTCTAAGATATCTCTAACAAATTGGTTTGGTGTGGGGGGAAATGATAGCAATTCAGTGTTGAATATCCATTGTTCCATATTCATCACAATAGTTACCTGGTACCTACAATTTTCTTTGCTTACTAAAATAGAAACATTCATAATTAATAAAAATAATTGGATAGAGAAGCAATCTTTCAAAATTTGCAGATCGTGGGGCAGGTGGATTATAGTCCTTTACTACTAACAATGTTGGGAACCACTACTCAAAGATTTCACTTCAGTCCTATGTCCCCTGAAACAATGCATTAAATAAAACAGCTGTTTAATGGTTTAGTAGTCATATAAGCAGGCGGTCTTCTGCTGACAAATTTGTGTTTTGTTTTCTGTGTTTGTGTTTACATTTGAAAACATGTCTTCCCTTGCATCTACAAGGTTATAATTATTAGGTGTTCCAATTAAAGCCATGTAAGAACTCATCTATTGTTGCATGATTTTGAAAACATGCTATCTCTTTTGATAACTATGATATTATTAATCAGCTAATTATCATCATTGGAAAAAATATGTGTCCAACTAGTTTTTAAAACACCTTTTGAAAACCAAGTACTTTAAACTCTTAAAATGTGTATATTATTTGAAGATAAGATGTATTTGTATGTGTAATTGCTCAACTCCAAGCAATGGGAAAAATAAGTATAGGACCCCACAGAGATCGTGTCACCTTGTTGACTTCTGATGTTTTTGTGACATTCCCTCCAAGCTCAGCACAAGGTATTTGTCTGTCAGCAATGGTCATCTAAATGATTAGCTGACACAGCTCTTCACTCTATGGGTCACTGGCAGAACAGACAGGTTCAAATATACAAGATGTTGGCTCTAGCTCTTCCTGAATGCCTTTCCTACTTCATTAAGCTTTAAGCATAGCTGTTTATTTAAGCATAGGACAATAACACGCATTGGCACTCAAAGATATAAACTCACTCCTAAATGCAATAGATCTATCTATGTAGGAATACTCTAACAAACTGAATCTAAAGATAGGGTTTTTTTTCAACAGTTTTATTTTGAATGACATTTTATCCAAACAACCATATAATTATGATGCATGCAAGAAGACCCAACTGTGGTCATAAATCTGTCCTCCCTCCCTAAATCACACCCATGCATGCAGGTGGTATCAACCACAACTCATCAAAACAAATTCTGAACAACAGAATATATTTGGCATTTTCTCAAAATATCTTATAAGACAAGTGTTGGATTTATTTCTCCAGGAATGATTGAGGAAGACCAACAAGTAGAAAAAGGACAAAGGAAGCACAACTTGAAATAAAATGAGATACTCCAAAGGCTAATATTAAGCTAAAAATCCTTATTAAACGTAATTAACAATCTTCCTTCCATGGACAGTCTCTTAAATACAAGACTACCTCTGAGTTCTGGAATGCTGGAGACTCCATCTCTCTGGTTTATCACTTCATCCCTAGTGCCTGGAACCTAGTGGGTGCTCATAAATATTTGTGGAGAAGTAAGCGGAGCTTGAAAGAATCTTAGAAAATCTCTACACAAACACTTCATTTCACTCAGAGGGAAACTGAAAGCCAGAGGAGCAAAAACAATTTCCCAAAGTCACAAGTATCTGGCAATCTAACCACAGTGCTTCCACAACATCTTGCTGGTGTTTCTTGGGAGAAGGCCTGATTCTCCATCCTTAAAGGACGGTCTTTATCCTTTATTCCAGGATTCTATCTCCTATGGAAGTTAAAAGAATTAACTTTTAAGAAGTTAAAAGTGAGTATCCCTAATCTGAGACACACTTTAATCTTATTCTACATTCTTATGGCACCAGAATAGTTTCTCAGAGAGATTCCTTTGTATTCAGATTGCCCCAATTTATGCTCCTCTTGAAGTGATAATATTTGCTGATAAAAGTTGAAGAATGGGCTCAAGTTGATCCTGCCAACCCAAAATAAAGGAAAATGGTGTGAACATGAAGGAATTTTAAAAGCCACTTCTGTGAAATAGAAAATATAATTGAAAGCCAAGGATATATTTAGACAGAAAAGACCCTATCCCAGTGCCTAGCTTCCATGGTGTTGAAATGTAAGCTAAAATCCTTATTATATAAAGAGAGGCATTTCCTTCCTCATTTTGAATATGCTTGAGTGGCAATGGTGGCAGATTTTGTCATCAGGCAGAACAGAAGAATATTACCATTTGTGCAGGGTTTTGTAGTGGAATGATACCATTTTACAAAACCAAAATTGAATGCAGAGACATAAACCAATGTATAAATTCTATAGACTGTAGAAAGGGATTTGATAACCAGCTATTGTGTTGGACCAAAATAGATATGTCCACAAATCTATGGGGCTGGACTTCAGCCTTTTAGGACAATACAAGTCAGACCCAAAGGCAGAATGTTCTTCCTACCATCATTATAAAGCACCCAGCTGCATGTAGCCCTAGATGAACAATATTTAGGCCAAGTGGAACACACATCCTGAACTCCAGGCCCTTACAGTCAAAGACAACCCTAACACAACTAAACCAAGTGGCACAGAAATAATTGGATACACATAAACCAAAAAAATTAACACATATGTCCCCATAAATTCCATTTACACACAGACTAAGTATATTTCACAAGGAAGTGGTGGAAAATGAAGAAAAGTCGTGGGTTTATTTATACAGAGAACATGAAGCCTGAAAGACCCTGTGACTTGTTGCTAATATATTCAGGATGATACCATGACAGTCCTGGGCATTCCAGAAGACCCTAACTGGGATGATTTGATGAGTTGTATAAACAGGAAACCACAGCCTAGGAGACCTCTCAAGGATGAGATTGAGATGATTTGACAAGTTACTAGATAAATTTGCCATAGGGGCCTGAGGGTATGAGGCTATGGGGAAGCAAGGGAAGAAAAAACCAGAGGACACCATACATGGAAAGGACTGGCTTCCAATGTGAAGAGATTAGTCCTGACCTACAGAGAACATCTACCAGACTACTAGTTTGCCAGGAGATGCATTTGAGGGTTTAAGGATATTTCTTACTTTGGTAGGCTTCATCCACATCAAGGTTATAGGACTTTGGAGATAAGAACAGTAATTTCTCATTTCACTTGCATTCACACAATTGGAGGAAATGGAAAATAATAACCTTTGTCACCTGGTTAGACCTCCTGAGAACCTAGGAAAATTAAACCACCAGGCTCACGGAGTTATAAGTTCTGAACTAGAGGGCCACTCCAAATCTAAGGAATCTCTAACAGTATAATTAGTTTTTTTCTTTTTTTTTTTTAAGTTTTTATTTAAATTCCAATTAGTTAACATACAGTGTAATATTCATTTCAATTTAGTGATTCAACACTTACATACAACACCCAGCACTCATCACAGGAGTCCTTTAACCTGCTATTTAGTTACAGAGTTGTAATCAAATATATCTCTAAAGAAATTTTCACTTTCTCCAATAATGTTTGCAAAATATTCACCACAAAGGTACTTGTCATCCCTGAAATGGCCAATATTCATGTTTACAGGCTCTGTAAAACCGTGTTTAGCTCATGGGGATCTCCATGATTTCCCCATACTGTTGCAGTGGAGAGTATCACATGTCTCCCTCCCCAACTCCCATACCTAGCCCCCCATCACCCTGTGGCTATAGAGTCCACAGTACTTCCTCCACATAGCCTGTAATCCCACCAATAACAACCCAAGGGCCCTGTTAAGACTCATAGTCTATAAGTACATTATCTAAGCTATTTTTCCTTAAGTATGATAATACACTATTATAAATGTGAAAACTAGATTTTAATGAAAAATGTCATTGTTGAATTTTGAATTATCATCTTTCCCCTCAGTTTACTGCTAGTGAAAGAATATGTTTCCATTAAAAGCTATCTGGATATCTTAAGGGTACTCTAAGCAAAGGAAAAATGAGTTCAGAAACTAGTAAACAGGGCACCTGGGTGGCTCAGTCATTGAGCATCTGCCTTTGGCTCAAGTCATGGTCCTGGGATGGAGGCCCATATCAGGCTTCGTGCTCAGTGGGAAGCCTGCTTCTCCCTCTCCCACTCCCCCTGCTTGTGTTCCTGCTCTTGCTGTCTCTGTCAAATAAATAAATAAAATCTTAAAAAAAACTAGTAAACAGAACAAAAGTGAATTATTTAAGTAAATTCAGAGATGAAACTAGTCTAGGATACTTAAGATTCTAGATGATGAACTCTATTCTTTTCCAGCCCAAAATTTATTTTTTTCTAGGACCAAATTTTACAAAGTCTTAACTGTACATCTTTTCTTCACTGGGGCCTAGTTATTTTATAGTATTCTGTGTACTGGTGTATACCTAGAAAGTGCCGATGAGCATAACATAAGGATAAATAACATTTCTGTTATTCTTGTGGAAACCATAGGCCACAGAAGTAGAAACAAAAGTGACACCTGGGCGGCTCAGCTGGTTAAGCGTCTGCCTTCAGCTCAGGTCATGATTCCAGGGTCCTGGATGGACCCCCAATTCCTCCCTTCTCTATTCTGTGAGGAGCCTGCTTCTCCCTCTCCCTTTGCCTGCCGGTCTGCCTACTTGTGCACGTGCTCATGTTCTCTTTCTTTCTCTCTCTGTCAAATAAATAAAATCTTTTTTAAAAAGTACAAATGGACAACATTGTTACCATGATGGATTTATTTAGCAGACAATAGCTCTATAACTGAGGCAATCTGAATTAATCTGAAATTGAATCACCCCTTGCACAAACTGGGGAAATTGAAGCAATTTTAGATTAAGACATATAAATATCATGTTGTAAACTTTAAATTGAATTCAAAATAAACTGAACTCTTTATTGTTTTAAAAAAAAAGTACAAAGTATTTGACTCCATATTAAATTTCATTTTATTTTTTTAAAAATTTTATTTATTTATTTGACAGAGAGAGAGACAGTGGAAGAGAGAACATAAGCAGGGGGAGTGGGAGAAGGAGAAGCAGGCCTCCCACCGAGCTCAGAGCCTGATGCTGAGCTCCCTGCAAGGCTCAATCTCACGGTCCCGGGATCATGACCCTAGCGGAAGACAGACGCTTAAGGACTGAGCCACCCAGGCATCCCAACTCCATATCAAATTTTAAAAGATCATAATAATTATTTCTGTACATGAGGGTTAGATGTGAATAATTTGGTACTAGTCCACATTCCACTTAAATAATTCACTCAGAGTTTTTGCCTTGACCATCTCACTTGACTTAAGACACATGCTAACTTTCAATTTCAAGAAAAACAGATTAACATGAAGATTAGTCTAAATACTGGGGTAATGTTCAATGTAAATTAAAATATAAAATTATAAAATATAGTACTACCCACTGAATAGTTTGCTTTCTTTTTGAGTTTTACCATTCTTGATTTCCTAGTTAACTAACTGGTTGCCACTACAAAGAAAATTTTCCTCGCTTAATTAAATTGAATATTGAAAAACCTATTGAGTTAAACCTGTGGCTCTCAAACTTGACTGAGCAGCAGAATAAACTGGCAGATTTATTAAAACATAGATTGCTGGTCTCTGCCACCCAGTATTTCTGATTGAAGAGGTCTAGGGTAGGACCAGAGAATTTGTATTCCTAACAAGTTCTCAGTTGATGTGGATGCTGATTCATGTCCAGGAATGACACTTTGAAAGACACTGGATTAGAGGACATTATTGTTCACTATTGGCTTTAACAGATAAGAGAAATTCCACCTCTCAGAACGACCAGGATCTATGTTTTATAGTGAATATTTCGATAACATTGCTATTGGCATCTTTAGCAACAGGATGGTAGACCAGATCTAAGCAAATGGTAATCTGCTGAAGGGTTAGCAGGTGGGGACTGGTAATTCCAGCAGAGTAAAGAAAAGAATCTAAGAGAAACTAACAGGATCAGGTCAACACTATAACTTATGCTCTTAGAGACTCTCACAGCCAGAGATAAGATTTGAACTATACCTAACTCTTAATACCTGAAATACCTGATTCTGTCAAGACACAGATTGGATGTGGGTTCTGGGAGCTATAAGACAATGGGGAATGGAAATCAAGTTAGGGAGACAGTTCCTAGAGAACAAGGTGGAAATAGTACGAATACCAATCCCAGGCCAGATTGTTTCAAGAATTTCACTAGAATAAATAAAGGTAGCTTCTTCATGCATTGTAGGTGATTATGATGTGATGTTATATGGAGATGGGAAATTCTGAATTACAAAAGCGCCTGAGTGGCTCAGTGGGTTATGCCTCTGCCTTCGGCTCAGGTCATGATTTCAGGGTCCTGGGATTGAGCCCCACATAGGGCTGTCTGCCCAGCAGGGAGCCTGCTTCCCTCTCTCTATCTGCCTGCCTCTCTGCCTACTTGTGATCTCTCTCTGTCAAATAAATAAATAAAATATCAAAAAAAAAAAAAAAAAGAAGACCTGCACAGAGAAATTAGCACATCCACAGCATATTCAGAAATACAATTGACCCTGGAACAACACAGATTTGAAATAAACATGTGTATATATATATATGCAGATTTTTTATACTGCAGTCCTATAGTGTAGTATTTTCCTTATGGCTTTCTTAATAACATTTTCTTTTCTCTCCTTTCTTCTCTCCTTTTTTTTTTCTTTATTGTAAGATTATGGTAATATAATACATATATAAAGTATGTGTTAATCAACTGTTTAGGCTATTGGTAAGGCTTTCAGGCGACAGTAGGCTCTTAGTAGTTAAATTTGGGGTAAGTCAAATTGTACCCAGATTTTTGACTATGCAGCGTACCCTTAACTCTCACATTGTTCAAGGGTCAACTGTAATTGCCAATTCAAGAGATTCTTGTCGTAAAAACTGCCCTGTACAAATGGTCAATGCAATCAGTTACTCTGGAGAGGACAAACACACTGGCTCATTATCACTTAGCGGCATAGTAAGTCAGAAAAGTGGTACACATTTTTCTAATATGGATACAGAACGCCAAACATACCCAAAATTGGAATGAAAATTTTAAATATAAGTAACCTACTCCATCTTATAGATAAAGACCATGTATGAAAGGTAATTTTCAACCGCAGTTTAGATTACTAACCTGGAATGCTGCCGTACCTTCCTAACTGTACTCCCCATGTCTCTCACTCTCCATCTGACTATCATGCAGGGCTTCAGATAGCAAGCACCTATTTTCTTTCATAACACTTTTTATCATTGTGCTTATAATTCATAGTATTCATAACACTTCATAATTGTATGTTGATTTCTGTACTCCTTACTTTACGGTCTCTCTCACTCCCATAAACTATAAGCTCCGTAAAGACCAGGGCCAAGTCTGTTTTTTTTTTTTCAATGCCACATGCCTAGTACTTAACAGAGTACCTGGCACATGGAAGGCATCCAATAAATGTTTTTAATGGATACATTCATAGCATTCAGAGCAACTGGGAGACAAAAGTTGAGCCCCTGCTAGCTAACTAAAAGTTTACACTGCACCGGAAAACAATCATCACCTCAAACAAGTTTTGTTTCAAAACCATGAAACAAAATGACTGTACCAAATTAAGACAATTTTTTCCTTTGTCTTTTTTTTAATTATTAGCCAGATCAAAATACACTTTGAAACACATTAGAATGAAAACACGGACATATCTTCAACTGGCATAACAGGTGAAAGCTCGAAGATGGCGGAGAAGTAGGAGATTAAGATATCATCAGGTCGCAGAAGTTCAGCTAGATAGTTATCAAACCATTCTGAACACCTACAAACTCAACAGGAGAGAGAAGAGAAGAAGTGCAGCAATTCTAGGAACAGAAAATTGACCACTTTCTGGAAGGTAAGACATGTGGAAAAGTGAATCCAAAGCCACGGGAAGATAGACAGAGGGGGAGGGGCTGGCTCCCAACAGCCACAGAGCAGTAGAGCACAAAATTGGAACTTTTAGAGCCCTCCTGGGGACAGTGTGGTCTAAGGACCCATGGGGACACAAAAAGACCAGGGGTTTCTGAGTGTGGCAGAGCTCCCAGGTATTGCAGTGGGGAAGCCAACAGCAGAGACGGAGCCGAGAAGTGGGCTCTCAGCTTGGGACTATCTTAGATCATGACCCAAAGCACAGTCAGGCCACTGCTCTTCAAGCAGGGACCCCATAAAGGGCAGATCTGGAGAGACCCCCTCCTTCCTCCTTCCAGAGGAGCAGCATGGGAGCACACTGCAGGAATTGGCTGGGTCTGGAGACTCCAAATGGGGCCATGTGACAGAGATAGAAACGTTTGGTCACAGGCCAGGTGAGCTCAGAGTGCTGCCAGAGACCAGGGAAATGGGAGTGATTGACTACTTTTCTCTAAGGGTACACTAAGGAGTGGGGCTCTGAGTTCTTGGCTCCTACAGGGACAGACATTGGGAAGCTGCCATCTTCATTCCCATCCTCCAGATCTGTACGGAAAGCATTCAGGGAAGAAAAGCCACAAGAGTGAACCGATGCAGATTACTTAGCCCGACCTCTGGCAAGGGCGATGCAATTCCACCTCGGGCAAAGACATTCGAGAATCATTGCAACAGGCCCCACTTTTTTAATTTTCATCTTTACATTCATATCCCATTCCTTCATCATGTTTACCCTAATTTTTGTATATATATAAGGGGTTTTTTTCTTTAAAATTTTGGGAGGTACTTTCTTCTAACAGACCAAAATACACTCAAAATCAACTGTGTGGCTCTGTACTATTCACCACTTTAATATATGTATATTTTTTGTTGTTGTTTTTGTTTTTGTTTTTTCCTTCCTTCTTCTCCCCCAGTTTTAGTTCTCTTCTGATTTGGTTAGTGTATTTTTTCCTGGGGTTGTTGCTACCCTTTTAGCATTTTGTTTTATAATTCATCTATTCTTATCTGGAAAAAATGACAAGGTGGAAAAACTCTCCACAGAACAAAGAACAAGAGGCACTGGCAGCTAGGGACATAATCAATACAGGCATTAGTAACATGTCAGAAATAGAGTTCAAAATGACAATTATCAAGGTGCTAGCTGGGCTCAAAAAAGCATGGAAGATATTAGAGAATCCCTTTCTGGAGAAATAAAATCCCTTTTGGGAGAAATAAAAGAACTAAAATCAAACCAAGTTGAAATCAGAAAAGCTATTAATGAGATGCAATCAAAAATGGAGGCTCTTACTGCTAGGATAAATGAGGCAGAAGAGAGAATTAGTGAGATAGAAGACCAAATGACAGAGAATAAAGAAGCTGAGCAAAAGAGAGATGAACAACTACTGGACCACAAGGGGAGAATTTGAGTGATACCATAAGATGAAACTATTAGAATAATTGGATCCCAGAAGAAGAAAGAGACAGAGGGGCAGAAAGTATATTGGAGGAAATTATAGTAGAGAATTTTCATAATTTGGCGAAGGGAACAAGCATCAAAACCAAGGAGGCACAGAGAACCTCCCTCAAATCAATTAAAAAAGGTCCACACCCCATCATCTAATAGGAAAATGTACAAGTCTTAGTGACAAAGAGAAAATCCTGAAAGCAACTCAGGACAAGAGGTTTGTAACATACAATGGTAGAAATATTGAATTGGCAGCAAACCTATCCACAGAGACCTGGGAGGCCAGAAAGGACTGGCATGATATATTCAGAGCACTAAATGAGAAAAATATACAGCCAAGAATACTATATCCAGCTAGGCTGTCACTGAAAGTAGATGGAGAGATAAAAAGCTTCCAGGACAAACAAAAACTAAAAGAATTTGCAAACACCAAACCAGCCCTACAGGAAATATTGAAAGGGGTCCTCTAAGCAAAGAGGGACCCTAAAAGTAATATAGACCAGAAAGGAACAGAGACAATATAGAGTAACAGCCACCTTACAGGCCATACAATGGCACTAAATTCATATCTGTCAATAGTTACCCTGAATGTAAATGGGCTAAATGCCCACAATCAAAAGACACAGGGTATCAGAATGGATAAAAAAACAAGACCCATCGATATTCTGTCTATAAGAAATTCATCTTAGACCCAAAGACACCTCCAGATTTAAAGTAAAGGGGTGGAAAACAATTTACCATGCTAATGGACATCCAAAGAAAGCTGGGGTGGCAATCCTCACATCAGACAAATTAGATTTTAAGCCAAAGACTATAATAAGAGATGAGGAAGGACACTATATCATATTTAAAGGGTCTATCCAACAAGCAGATCTAACAATTATAAGTATCTATGCCCCTAACATGGGCGCAGTCAATTATATAAAACAATTAATAGCAAAATCAAAGAAACACATCAACAATAATACAATAATAGTATGGACTTTAACACACCCCCTGCCCTGTCCCTGAAATGGACAGATCATCTAAGCAAAAGATCAACACGGAAACAAAGGTTCTAAATGACACGCTGGAACATATGGACATCACAGATATATTCAGAACATTCCATCCCAAAGCAACAGAATACACATTCTTCTCTAGTGCACATGGAACATTCTCCAGAATAGATCACATCCTGGGACACAAATCAGGTCTCAATGGGTACCAAAAGACTGGGATCATTCCCTGCATATTTTCAGACCACAATGCCATGAAACTAGAACTCAATCACAAGATGAAAGTTGGAAAGAACTCAAATATATGGAGGCTAAAGAACATCCTACTAAAGAATGAATGGGTTAACCAGGAAATTAAAGAAGAATTTAAAAAATTCATGGAAACAAGTGAAAATGAAAACACAACTCTTCAAAATCTTTGGGACATAGCAAAGGTAGTCCTGAAAGGAAAGTATATAGCAATACAAGCCTTTTTCAAGAAACAAGAAACATCTCAAGTACACAACCTAACCCTCACCTACAGGAACTGGAGAAAGAATAGCAAATAAAGCCTAAACCCAGCAAGAGAAGAGAAATAATAAAGATCAGAGCAGAAATCAATGAAATAGAAACCAAAAGAACAGTAGAACAGATCAATGAAACTAGGGGCTGGTTACCCCTGACCATACTTATCAAAAAGAAAAGAGAAAGAACCCAAATTAATAAAATCATGAATGAAAAAGGAGAGATCACAACCAACACCAAAGAAATACAAACAATTATAAGAGCATATTATGAGCAACTATGTGCCGGCAAATTAGACAATCTGGAAGAAATGGATGTATTCCTAGAGACTCATAAACTACCAAAACTGAACTAGGAAGAAATAGAAAACCTAAACAGGGGGGCCTAAGTGGCTCAGTGGGTTAAAGCCTCTGCCTTTGGCTCAGGTCATGATCTCAGGGTCCTGAGATCGAGCCCAGGACACTGGGCTCTCTGCTCAGCAGGGAGCCTGCTTCCCCCCTCTCTCTGCCTGACTCTCTGTCTACTTGTGATCTCTCTCTCCATCAAACAAATAAATAAAATCTAAAAAAAAAAAAAAGAAAACCTAAACAGACCCATAACCCGTAAGGAGATTGAAGCAATCATTAGAGATCTCCCAATAAACAAGAGCACAGGACCAGACGCCTTCCCAGGGGAATGCTGCCAAACATTTAAAGAAGAACTGATACTTATTCTCCTGAAACTGTTCCAAAAAATAGAAATGGAAGGAAAACTTCCAAACTCATTTTATGAGGCCAGAATTACCTTGCCCCCAAAACCAGACAAAGACCCCATGGAAAAAGGAAAATTACAGATCAATATCCCTGATGAGCATGAATGCAAAAATTCTCACCAAAATGCTAGCCAATAAAATCCAACAATACATTAAAAGGATTATTCACCATGACCAAGTGGGTTTTATTCCTGGGCTCCAAGGTTGGTTCAACATCCACAAATCAATCAGTGTGATACAATGCATTAATAAAAGAAAGGACAAGAACCATATGATACTCTCAACTGATGCTGAAAATCATTGGACAAAGTACAGCATCCTTTCTTTCTTTTTTTTTTTTTTACAGCATCCTTTCTTGATCAAAACTCTTCACAGTGTAGGCATAGAGAGTACATACCTCAATATCATCAAAGCCATCTATGAAAAACCTACAGTGAAAATCATTCTTAATGGGGAAAAACTGAGAGCTTTCCCCTAAGATCAGGAACACAGCAGTATGTCCACTGCCTCCATTGCTATTCAACATAGTACTAGAAATCCTAGCCTTAGAAGTCAGACAACAAAAAGAAATAAAAGAAATCCGAATTGGCAAAGAAGAAGTCAACTCTCATTCTTTGCAGATGATATGATACTTTATGTGGGAAACCCAAAAGACTCCATTCCAAAACTGCTAGAACTCATACAGGAATTCAGTAAAGTGTCAGGATATAAAATCAACACACAGAAATCAGTTGCATTTCTATACACCAACAGCAAGACAGAAGAAAGAGAAATTAAGGAGTTGATCCCATTTACAATTGCACCCAAAACCAAAAGATACCTAGGAATAAACCTAACCAAAGAGGCAAAGAATCTGTACTCAGAAAACTATAAAGTACTCATGAAAGAAATGGAGAAGGACACAAAGAAATGGAAAAACGTTCCATGCTCATGGATTGGAAGAACAAATATTGTGAAAATGTCTATGCTACCTAAAGCAATCTACACATTTAATGCAATCCCTATCAAAATACAATCAATTTTTTTTCAAAGAAATGGAACAAAGAATCCTAAAAGTTGTAAGGAACCAGAAGAGATCCCAAATAACCAGAGGAATGTTGAAAAAGAAAACCAAAGTTGGTGGCATCACAATTCCAGGATTTGAGCTCTACTACAAAGCTGTAATCATCAAGACAGTATGGTACTGGCACAAAAGCAGACACATAGATCAATGAAACAGAATAGAGAACCCAGAAATGGACCCCCAACTCTATGGTCAACTAATCTTTCACAAAGCAGGAAAGAATATTCAATGGAAATAAGACAGTCTCTTCAACAAATGGTGTTGGGAAAATTGGACAGCCACACAGAAGAATGAAACTGAACTGTTTCCTTACACCACACACAGAAATAGACTCAAAATGGATGGAAGACCTCAATGTGAGTCAGGAATTCCATCAAAATCCTTGAGGAGAACACAGGCAGCAACATCTTCGACCTCAACCGCAGCAACTTCTTCCTAGAAACATCACCAAAGGCAAGGGAACAAGGGCAAAAATGAACCGTTGGGACATCATCAAGATCAAAAGCTTTTGCACAGCAAGGAAACAGTCTAAAACCAAAAGACAACTGACATAATGGGGGAAGATATTCAGAAATGACCTATCAGATAAAGGGCTAGTATCCAAAATCTATAAAGAACTTATCAAACTCAACACCCAAAAAAACAAATAGTCCAATCAAGAAATAGGCAGAAGACATGAACAGATATTTCTGCAAAGAAGACATCCAAATGGCCAATAGACACATGAAAAAGTGCTCCACATCACTTGGCATCAGGGAAATACATATCAAAACCATAGTGAGATATCACCTCACACAAGTCAGAATGGCTAAAATTAACAAGTCACAAAACGATAGGTGTTGGCGAGGTTGTGGAGAAAGGGGAACCCTCCTACACTATTGGTGAGAATGCAAGCCGGTGCAGCCATTTTGGAAAACAATATGGAGATTCCTCAAAAAGTTGAAAATAGAGCTACCCTACGATCCAGCAATCCCACTCCTGGATATTTACCCTAAAGTTACAAATGTAGTGATCCGAAGGGGCACATACACCCGAATGTTTATAACAGCGATGTCCACAATAGCCAAAGTATGGAAAGAATCTGGATGTCCATCAGATAAAGAAGAGGTGGCATATATAGACAATGTAATACTATGCAGCCATCAAGAGAAACAAAATCTTGCCATTTGCAAAGATGTGGATGGAACTAGAGGGTATTATGCTAAGTGAAATAAGTCAATCAGAGAAAGACAATTATCCTATGATCTCTCTGATATGAAGAATTTGAAAGGCAGGGCAGGGGGTCATGGGAGGTGTTGGGGGAATGAAACAAGATGGGATCAGGAGGGAGACAAACCATAAGAGACTCTTAATCTCATGAAAAAAACTGAGGGTTGCTGGGGGGTAGAGGGGTAGAGCTAGGGTGGCTGGGTTATAGACATTGGGAAGGGTATGTGCTATGGTGAGTGCTGTGAAATGTGTAAGCCTGATGATTCACAAACCTGTACCCCTGGGGTAAATAATACATTATGTTAATAAAAAAGGATAAAAAAGGAAATTGATGACATAGATTGTGGCACCATCTACTCAATGGGAAATAAATAGCTGTAAAAAAATTAAGGGTATGAAAATACCACCAAAATAAAGTAAGGGCAAGGAGAAAAAAAAAACAGGCGAAAGCTCTGGAGAGGAAAGAGATCATGTATTTTAGCAAAGCTATCATCCACTCTTTGACTCAAACTTAGTGCTTCAAAAGGAACAGGTCTTAGTGAGTAGGCAAATCTATTTATAAGCTTTGTTGTGGCAACCAAACAATCATAGTAACAAGACTGATGCAGTAACGTGATTCTAAATGCTATAAGATACTACTGGAAACATTTTAAATTTTTCTTCTTTCTTCTGGAGAAAGTATTTATTTTTTTATTTTGAAAAAGAGTACAGAGGATACAAAGAAAGAAAAAGAAAGTCAAGCAGCTTTGCACAAGATGTGGTCAACTGAGTTACGTGAAGTTACGTGAAGACAGAGTAAACTGAAGTTTTCATCAGTTCAAACTTGGGAATCTTTGGAAAGGATGAACCAGTTTCATAATTGTTTTCTTGGTTGGAAAAAGTCTTCCTAACTGGATACTTATAGAGGAAAAGATAGTTATGGGGCACTTGGGTACCTAAGTTAGTTGGGCACCTGACTCTCAATCTTGGCTTGGGTCTTTATCTCGGGGTTGTGGGTTCAATTGCCACATTAGTCTCCATGCTGGGCACAGAGCATATTTTAAAAAATTAAAATTAAAAATAAATAAACAAATACATACATGCATACACACAAAAGAAGAAGATAGTTATTCCTCCATTCACAAACAAAAAGGGATCACATTGGTATATGTTCCTTAAGTAACGATTAAATAATGATTGCATATAAGAAGGGCTAAACAATAGGTGAGCATAAAATTATAAGGGAGAAGAAATCTGAAGTATTTTTCTTCAGTTTCTCTGCTGGGAGCTATTTACAAAAATAATGTTTCACTGTGGAATATATAAAATAGTACTCTGAATATCTCTATAATGGTCTTATAATTCTGGTTAATATAATGAGATACAAAATGTCAAAAATGACAATAGCATTTATTGACTATATGAATTTCTTGAAACAACTTCTATCCTTATGTTCACTTCCATTTATATGTTTATTTTTTCAGTGTTAGAATGGCCAGTGATGTGGGTGGCAAAGAATTGGTGAGGGGAGCAAAAAGCAGGACAGAATTTATTCACTCTTCAAGGAAGGAGAGGGGACAGACATCTAGAGAAACGTCAGTCCCAAGTTTCTGTTAGGCTGGGCCTTTTAAGGAGTTTTATAGGATGTGAGAGTCAAAAACTAATGATCTGGGGCACCTGGATGGCTCAGTTGGTTGAGCAACTGCCTTCGGCCCAGGTCATGATCCTTGAGTTCTGGGATCGAGTCCCACATCGGGCTCCTGGCTGCACGGGGAGTCTGCTTCTTCCTCTAACCTTCTTCTCTCCTCTCATGCTCTCTCTCACTTTCTCTGTCTCTCAAATAAATAAATAAAGTCTTTAAAAAAAAAAAACAAACTAATGATCTACTATATGGTTGCGAACTGAACATAATTTAAAAAAGAATAAAAAGAAAATTCCAGAAAGAGAAAAAATAAATAAAATAAAGGATGTGAGAGGGTTGCAGCAGCACCCATGGCAGGGGGTGTGAGATGGGGCTCAACTCTTGGCCAGGTAAAGCAGGAGGTGTCAAGTTTTTCATGGGGCTCTGCCCTGAGCTCATCCGGGATGTGGGTTGTGGTCAGGTGAGAAAAGAGTATGTTTTGTAGCTGGGGTCTTCCTTCTGAGCATGGAGTGAACCATGACCTAGAAAAACAAAGAGTTAGGGCCAAATGCAGACACCTACGAGTTTTGTCTGTAAATGAGGTTGGGTGGGAGGCTGTGAATAGATTCCTTTCATTCAATTTGTGTTCAAAACTGAACTTGTCAACTACCCTCCAAAACCAACTATGTGGAACTTCTATGTCGCGGTTCATTCCTGAAATGTAGAAACATAAGGACCATTTTTTATTTGTCCTAGTTGTGTGTGTGTGTGTATGTGTGTGTAATGAATCGTGTTACTGATGATCGAAAATCCTTCTTTATCCAAAATATATCTGTACAATTTACTCAGTAATTCCTTTCTGCTAGACGAAAATCAGAAATAAAGGCAACAATATGGACAAGGATATTTTTAGCAGCATTATACGTAACAGCAAAAATTCATAGAAAATCTCTGGCCCATATATATCCATGAATAACAAATGGATAAGTAGATCATTATATCTGTGAAAGGAAAGGCTTTTGTTTTTGCAAAGATTACTTAATACGTGAAAATGCTTAAGTATATTGATTGATATATTTAAAAAGACTGAAAAGATATAAAATATAACTTTTGCATTTCTACATTTTACAAATATTCTATGATATGTATATGTTTTAATAAAATAGGAAAACAAGTTATTAGGAAGGAAGGAAATGAGAAAGAGAGGGAAAGCAAGAAGAGGAAATAAAGGAGGGAGAATATCTTGGATTGATTTCTTCCTCTCTATTCTCGCTTGGATCACTGATGTTCAGTAGCTAATCATCGAACTTCTGCATTGATGCATGGCTTCAGCATCTCTTCCTCCCATCCCACCACCTACTGCTGCCAGATTGCTCTTCCTCTGATCAAGAACCCACTGTATCCAAATTTCTCTGCCAGGAGAAGAATGAAATTCATGTTCTCATATTCTGCCAGTGAAATATATATTGGCACAAGTTTTCAGTAATTTAACAAAATACATCAACAACAATAAAACATTCATATATGTTTTACCAAGATATGTCCCTTGTAGTAATTCCTCCTGTAGAGAAAAAAATGTCAAAGTATTTTTTAAAGATTTATTTAGTTTTAGAGAGTGAGAGAGCTGGGAGGAGGGGGAGATGAAAAGAATCTTTCAAGCAAACTCCCCGCTGAGCAGGGAGCCCCCACAGGACTCTATCCCATGACCCATGAGATTATGACCTAAGCCAAAATCAAGAGTTGGACACGCAACTGACCAAGCCACCCAGATGTACATTTTAAGTCATCTCATGGAACTATTATGTATTAGAAGAGAACAGAAACTACAACCTGCAAGTCTAACAATAATAGACTGATTAACTTACAACAAGATCACAAAATATGGTATTATTTGGCCATCAGAAATCAAACTTCAAAAAGAAAATATGTAAGGGCACCCGGGTGGCTTAGTGGGTTGAAGCCTCTGCCTTCGGCTCAGGTCATGATCTCGGGGTCCTGGAATCGAGCTCCGTGTCAGGCTCTCTGCTTGGCGGGAGCCAGCTTCCCCCTCTCTCTCTGCCTGCCTCTCTGCCTACTTGTGATCTCTCTCCTCTCTGTCAAATAAGTAAATAAAATCTTAAAAAAAAAAAAAAAAAAAAAAGGAAAGGGGGCCTGGGTGGCTCAGTGGGTTAAGCCTCTGCCTTCAGCTCAGGTCACGATCTCAGGGTCCTGGGATCGAGCCCCACATCGGGCTCTCCGCTCAGCAGGGAGCCTGCTTCCCCCTCTCCCTCTGCCTGCCTCTCTGCCTACTTGTGTTCTCTTTCTCTCTGTCAAATAAATAAATAAAAATATTTAAAGAAAAAAAAAAAGAAAATACGTAATGGCATGCAAAAATGCATAATGTAATGTTAAAAAAAGAGTTACAAAAGTATACATAGCATTATATCTTTTAATTACAACATTTTTTAAAGACTTTATTTGACAGAGATAGAGAGAACAGAGGCAGAAGAAGCAGGCCCCCCTCTGAGTAGGGAGCCCAATATGAGACTCGATTCCAAGACCCTGGGATCATGACTTGAGCAGAAGGCAGCTGCTTAACCAACTGAGGCACTCAGGTGTCCCTATATGTTTTAATTACAAAAGGAAATTTTGCATAGGGAAAAAATTATAAGGGAGCATTGCAAGGTAGTTATCTCTGGGAGATAGAATCATAACAATATTTTTACTTTCTCTGCTCTGTGTATGTCTATTTTTCTCTTTGAAGAAGTGTATCTACCTAGACAACCTTGCCTTTAACACCCATACCTTCAGTCAGATGGTCCCCTCGTTGTCCCTCCAAAATACCATGATTTTTCCCTCCTCCACACCTTTGCTGATGCTGATCCTCCTACTTAGAATTCTCATCTCTTTTTCCTCCAAGAGCAAGTCTCAATCTCTCCGTCTCTATAAAGACTTCCTTGACTGTTGATCTATAGCCATCACATCTTTCTGTGGTCAGTCCTCAGTTAGCGGCATTCTATGCCACTTATCAAGGGTGTGAACTATCTCCCTTAATCTTCAAACCTCCCCTGGAGACTTACATTATTATATGCACTTCGTTGATGAGGATATTGTGTGATCCAGAGTGATTATGCAACGAGTACAAGAGCACTGTTTCATTACCCTTTAATTATTTCCTGTCTCTACATGCTTTGTCTCTTCATCAAGATTATAAGCACTCTGTGTTCAAGGATCTTATTTTATGCAATAGTACCTCACTTATCTGGTATCCAGGAATTAGTTTTTGCCATAATTGCATTTTCCAAACAATTGTTTGCTTTAATTATCAAACAGTATTTTGTGTTAACTGTGTTTAGTTATATGAACAATTCCCTGCCTTTTAAATTGAGTATTATGAGCGTAATTAACTTTTTCTCTGATATACATTGTCAGTCTGAATATTAGGTATGATACAGGACTGTAATATACTCATATTCTCAGAGAATATTGGGGAATAGAAGAATATGCCCTTGAACCAAATGTCAGCCACAGAATCTTAGTGTGTCTTATATTAAGTATTACTAGTGAGACTCATGTATCTAATTTCTTTTCTCTCTTCCCCCATATTAAAATGAACAGGTGAGCTCATTTTAACAAATATGATGATCATATCTATGCATTTCCAGCTGTATCTGTTGATGACAGGAACTGAGTACTGAAACACTACTGCTGGACTAACAGTAGTCAAAACTAATGAAAAATGAATAATTTAAAGAATGGGCCAGATAACAAAAATATGTCCTATTTCAAGAACCTTTATATAGGATTTATACTGAAAATTTTTAGTTAAACTGTCAGGTAGGGACAGAAGAATAGAGAGATGATAGATAGATAGATAGATAGATAGATAGATAGATAGATAGATGATAGAGTATTGTATTTTATATCCACTCAGAAACATACACTACAAAATTTACTGCTCCTAAAAGTCTATTCACATTTATTTGTTGTAAGATAAGACTCTCTGAGTTTTCCAAACTTTCTTATGACAATAGTTACATAAGACCCTTCAGAAATATTTTATTTAGTAGTTTGAAATTCAGACTCTAGATCTTTCCCCCAGGAAATCATGATTCTGTTGATCTGGTTTGGGGCCTGATAGTCTACTCTTTTTTAAAAAGCATTCTGGGTAATTCCAAGGTTTCTTTCAAGAATTGGTGTTTGCTGGGTGCCTGGGTGGCTCTGTGGGTTAAAGCCTCTGCCTTCGGCTCAGGTCATGATCTCAGGGTCCTGGGATCGAGCCCCGCATCGGGCTCTCTGCTCAGCGGGAGGCCTGCTTCTCCCTCTCTCTCTGCCTGCCTCTCTGCCTACTTGTGATCTCTCTCTCTCTCTCTCTGTCAAATAAATAAATAAAATATTAAAAAAAAAAAAAGAATTGGTGTTTGCTGGTAATCTGGTGTCTGGGTCCTCACATAACAACAAATGTCTTTTTTTTCTTCATGAAGAATATATTGGCTGGGTGTAGGACACTTTTCTTTCATTAGACAAATGGAGAGAGCTTATAAGGGCCTATTCTAGGTGATAAAAATAATATACAAATCTTCTCTCACCATGGAGCTCATTCTAGTGGGAGAAAAGATACAATGAACCAAAATGCCCTTCAACAGATGAGTGGGTAAGGAAGATGTGGTACATCTATACAATGGAATATCATGCCTCCATCAGAAAGGATGAATATCCAACTTTTGTATCAACATGGACAGGACTAGAAGAAATTATGCGGAGTGAAATAAGTCAAGCGGAGAGAGTCAATTATCTTATGGTCTCACTTACGTGTGGAGCATAAAGAAAATCATGGAGGGCATTGTGAGAAGGAAGGGAAGGGTGAATGGGGGGAAATCGGAGGGGGTGATGAACCATGAGAGACAGTGGACTCTGAGCAACAAACTGAGGAGTTTGGAGGCGAGGGGGTGGGGGGTTGGGCGAGCCTGGTGGTGGGTATGGAGAAGGACACGTATTGCACGGAGCACTGGGTGTGGTGCATGAACAATCAATCTTGTAACACTGAAAAAATAAAATAAACATATTTGGGAAAAAAACAAACACATAGTAAAGCAGATAGATAATGATAAGAGCTATATAGGAAATAAAGCAGAGGAAGGAAGATAGAGAATGATAGAGGAGTGTTCTATTTTATTAAAATACAAGAATTATAGAAGACTTCCTTGGTGAGAAAATAATTGAACAATGACCTAGAGGAGGGGAAGGAGACATATGACCGTCCAGTGAAGTAAATCCCAGGCCAACTTCAAAGAGGCATTGTGACTGGGGAGGTGTAGGAAAGGGGCAAGGGGTCATAGATGAAGTGAGAGAAGAAAGGAGAGGGCTTTGGAAATGGAAGAGTAATGAGTTTGAGCACAGAAGTGATGCAATCTGACCAATCTTTTAAAGAGGATCCTCTGGCCATTGTGTGGAGAACAGACTCTATGGTAGGCTGTTGGCAATAATCCAGGTGAGATACCTGGGTGGCTTAAACCAGGTGTTTGGAACAAAGGTTCACAGATTTGTTTCTTTTTGCTCTCATATGAATTAGGTTACAATAATTTTACCTCTGTCTTCTGTAAATGCTATATTCCACTGTCTTTTAGCTTTTATGTTTCAAAAGGAAAGAACAAGGCCAGTGAGAGTGTGTTTACTTTTTTATATAATTTGTTCTGTTTGGAAGTTCTTAGGACTTTCTTGTTTATCCTTGAACTAAGATTTCCAATGAAGCAGACAAAAGACATATTAAGTGGTGTACCAAAAGATAAAGCTGTGTTGTCAAATCAAGGTCAGAACAACACAAAGTTGGGGACAAGAAAACTATTGGAAGCCCTGGGCCCTAGCATATAGGCAAATGAGATAAAGGAAGAAAGTGGGGCTTTCAAAGAAAGCCCTTCCTGGGACCTTCTTTACCTGGCTGCAAGGTTAACGACCCTTCCCCTCACTGGCCTCAACCCAATTAACCTTAGATTCCAGTGGCCAAGCTGAGCTGACTTCCATTCCCATGCTTTTACTATTGCTTTCCTTTGCCACAAGAAAACACGTGGTCAGAATTAAATTTGGAAATATTTTATTGGCCACATATGTTGCCAACATTTAATTTCTGTATGTCTACTTTCATCTCTATTCATAAGCATCTGTTCTAGATACTTACTTAGTACTTAGATAGATCTAAGGATCTATTCACACATATCTGTGGCCTTAAAAGAACTGAGATATTTATTCAAATGTATAAGTAGAAATTCTGCTTTATTTAGATGCATTTCTTGATTTTTTTTAATTTCGTATTTGGCTAAAAGCTGAGTTCATATCTATAAAAAGCTAGTCTCATTTTGGATGTAGGCAGGGAAGAGCCTTGAAGAAAGTATTTATGCCTTGGGCTATTTGGTGGGAGGAGTGGAGCGGATGAGCAGGGAAGCCTGATTGAATACAGGGTGAGACAAGGCTCCTCCATCTACTGAGCACGGTGAGGTAGAACATTGGTTTTAGGAACGATGTCAAGAAATGAACAAGCACCTAATGAGAGATCACTGCAGGAAAACAAATAATAACATTTGGTAATGATTCACAGAAAACTAAAAGTGTAATAAAGACAAATAACTTGTGAATTTATTCTGTGTGTCCTTCCCTCTTCCGTTTCCTCAGCTATTGAGATCTGTCTTGCTCCCACTCCTTCCCTGTCACCCACAATCACCACATTTTCTCTCTCATTCGTTCTATGAATTTCTTCATCTGCTATTTCTGTGTTTTCAGTTGAAGAAACACTTTAGTGCATGTAACATGCAGCCTAGAAGATTCGTGTGCAATTGTGGATAAAGCTAACTGACCAAGAGACATCAGGAGGGACACGAAGACCTAGAAATTAAGTGGGCAGGATGCCCAGGCAGTGGACGGAAGACGAAGATGAACAAAATCCAAAGAGCCACCTGGAGAACAGATGGGAACCGGAGACCAGAATACTCTTCCCAAATCAAACGGAAAACAGGAAGACTGTCCAAAGATTTGGGGGGCAGGGAGAATAAACAATGCAGAGGGTATCATGACCAAAGGGCTCCTTTCCTAGAGAATGTATCTAAAGTAAGTTCAGGCACTGGGGTGAGTGGGGAACTGTTCCCATTAAATGGTTATAGTATGCTCAATCAGTTCCAGTGGGAAATCTCAAAGAGCCACAATTTTCAAACTTAAAATAACTGTTTTCCTTCAATGGGTGTATTTGTTTTTTAAGAAACCAAATACAATAAAATATTCATTGTGGAGAGTTTTTCATGGTAAAAGGGTATCCCAGGGGATATCTTCTGGTGCTGCATTGTCACTTTGTGTGGAACTTTCTCTCCCTCACTTCATTCTTCATTAGGTTGGAATTGGGATAAAAGAGCAGAATGGGTCATAAGGTCCTGTTCCAAGTAATTAGAGAGTTTCTTCTTTTATCTAAATGTGCCTTGTTAAAGTATATCAGTGTCAGCCAGGTTAATTGGAACTTTAATACATAATTGATGTTAATTTATGGCCCTTTTTGTTCCAGGATGCTACTGCAGACCTTAAAGTCAGGATACAGTTTTCTTGTTATTAATTATATACAGAAAGCCAATATCCTTCTGAGAAGAGACCCATGTCATCTGTATTAAAGACACAGTGTGTCAGCCATAGGTCACCTTTACTGCAAAGTCCTCTCTGAATTCCATATTACTCCATAATAACATCATGCACTAATCACAGGAAGTAAAAATTAAAGTTTTAAGTTAAGGCTCATGCATACTATATGTTAAACAATCTAACATACAATGTTAAAATGTATTCTACTTCCACAGAATCACTGGAATCCTGGTTTCATTTTGGAAATTAGTGCACCATCTTGGAAGCAGAAATGTCTCCAAAAATATAAAGGTACTAATATTGCCGGGACTGAGGCTGCCACGAGTAAAGAATGCCAAATGGGGTCTATGAAATTTTGATTTTCTTGCAGATTTTCCATTTCAATTCTAATTCTTTGTAATCAGTTTTTTCAAGAAAGAGGAGAAATAATGTGTCTCAAATGTAATAAAATGCTTTGTGTTCTACATGTGTTCCTCTGTGAAAACTAATGCTGACTTAAGAATTTGGTAAACAAAAGTACAACCTTCTGCAAGAACTATCAACTACATAAGCCCACATGTTGTCCAAAGGGCCTTAACCAAAATCTCAAGGCAGAAATTGAGGGAAGGACTAAGTCCAATGTATGGACTTACTTGATGAATAGAGTCCTAAATTTGTTGATGGTTGAAAGATGCTGTATTTGCCAGCTTTGCCCAGTGGCTATACCATTTTAAAAGAGGGAAGATTGGATGGCTTTATATAAATCTAATGTACTGGATTTTTTTTTCTGATATGTCAACATGTTTTGTTCAACTTATTACCACTGTGTGATCAGATATGACATAATGTGATAAACAGAAGTGGAGTCTCACAATGGAACATTACACAACATGATGTGTCAAGTTTCTTCTGAACCTTTCTTGGGATCCAGTATCAGCCAAAAGGAGGTCATTTTAATTATCAGATGATTAATTAATTAGATAGTTAATTGTCAGAGGTAGATGAATCCAAAGACAATGTGTTTCTGTACATGCATGTTTGTACAGAGGGAAATGTGACATTTTAAAATGTATCTACTAAATGAAAAGAAACTAAGGTTCAAGGATTTCAATTATTTTTTATTCAAGTAACATTCATAAATAGCTACTATATATTATATTGCATGAAGCATGTTCAAAAATAGAGAATCTTTCCTGCTTTCAAAGAGTTGATATTCGAGTTACAAACACAAAGCCTTCCTAGAAATAATCTGAACATTCAGAAAGTGCCTAATTTGAAGATAACAATGAAGGAACACGCTCTAAGGCAATGAATAAAAAAATATGAATCGTACTATACTGTAGTACTTTGCTACTATTTGCTTTTTAGGGGAAGATACCATATTTCAGAACAAGGGTAACTGGCATAGCAAAAGTTTTTTTTTTTTAACATGGTAATGAAACACCCATATTAAACACACTTAAGCATAACCCAAAAACAGAAACAAAAATAAGATCCTATGTAAAAACTTAATAAATCAGTGTTTTAAAGTTCTTTCCTGCCTTTTTTTTCTTTTTTCTGATAGAGGCAGAGAGATTCAGGGCATGACAAATATTCAGTTTCACATTTTTTATCTAACAAAGAATATTTTACCTGTAGGACCAGAAGACATGGTCATTGCTTCCAGAAGACCTGAAGTATCATAAACCTAATGTAAAAGGCTGTCAATAGGGCGCCTGGATGGCTCAGTGGATTAAAGCCTCTGCCTTGGGCTCAGGTCATGATCTCAGGGTCCTGGGATTGAGCCCCACATCAGGCTCTCTGCTCAGCAGGGAGCCTGCCTCCCCCTCTCTCTCTGCCTGCCTCTCTGCCTACTTGTGATCTCTTTCTCTCTGTCAAATAATAAATAAGATCTTAAAAAAAAAGAAGGCTGCCAATATTATAAATACATTTTTACATATTGAAAAGGGTTTTTTAGGCAATTGATGGCAAGTAATGCCTTATGCAGAATCATTGTCAAATATATTTCTTAATTATTTATTTGCCTGAGATTCTGTCCTAGACGTTATACAAAACAAAACAAGCCTGTAGTTAATGATCTGCAGTCAAAGATGTAAAATACTTCTCATTATTGTAAATTAATAAAGACGTTTTTGTTTTATTTCCATCATCCCCCCCCAACATTTGTAATTACCTCCATTTACCTTTGTGGGCCTTGGTTCCTTCATCTGCAAAATGAGGATGTACTTTCCACTCACAGAGCCCAATGATTGCCAAAAACTTCCCTAAATCATGTGTATTGCTTTTTAACCATACTTTGTTAAAAATCAAAGATTTCCAGAATGTTAGAACCAATTTTTAGAGAGGAAAAGAGCTCTGGTGTACTGCAGTATGTGAGCCAAAATAGTAAGAACTCTCAGGCCTTCATTTCCATATAGCTGAAGCCATCATAATTTATTGCCTTTTTAGGGTGCTTTTCAAAGCAGTATTATGTTTGATCCTTCCTCCCTTTCCCTCTCACCTACCCCCAATCCATCAGCAAGTTCTGAATGCCCTATCTCCAAAACATATGATATTTATGCATTCTCTCCATATCTAGCACCACCTCCCTATCCAGGTGCTCAGCATCTCCTGCTGAGAATGACTGCAATGGTCTCTTCAGGTCGACAATGCCCCATCCAGCCCATCCCCCACACTGCCACAAGAAGGATATGCATTAAATATGCCCATATGAGTCTATCCAAGACCCTTCATTCTCAGCTGATAAACCTACTTCCTATTTCACTGAGAAAATAGAAGCAAACTAAAGAGAACTGCTGCAAAGTTCTGTCACCACATCTAGCCACATACCTGTGTCCACATCTAGCCACATACCTGTGTCACCCATTCTGGTTCTTTCCTTGCTAATCCAGATAAATTGTTTCTGTGCCTATTCTTTTTATTATGTTTTGTTAGTCACCATACAGTACATCATTAGTTTTTGATGTAGTGTTCTATGATTCATTGTTTGCGAACACCCACTGCTCCATGCAATCTGTGCTGTCCTAACGCCCATCACCAGGCTCACCCATCTCCCCACCCTCCTCCCTTCTAAAATCCTCCATGTGTTTCCCAACGACCATAGTCTTTCATGGTTCATTTCCCACTCTGATTTCTCCACCTTCATTTTTCCTTTTCTTCTCCTAATATCCCCCATGCTATTCCTTATGTTCCACAAGTAAGTGAAACCATATGATAATTGACTTTCTCTGTTTGACTTTTTCACTTAGCCTAATCTCCTCCAGATCCATCCATGTTGTGCCTATCTAAAGGCAACACTCCCACTTGTCTTCTAGATCCCATTCCTTCTTATCTATTTGATGACGTTGCTCCAATGATTCTCTCCTCATCCCCAACAACAAATACACTATAATCTATTATACAATAAAAAGAAAATTCTCTTTAAGCCCCACCCACCCACTATTCCCCCCACTACTCCCTCCACACTGAACTTTTCCCTGAATTTCAGATTCATGTATTCAACATCCAATGTAACACCTCTTCATGGATATCTGAAAGCTATCTCAAACTGAACTTCTAACTTTCCCCAAAACCAGTCCTTTGTTGTGTCTTCCTCATCTTGGTGAATGATAACTCCATCCTTCCAGAGCTTCTCAGATCAAAAACTTTGATTCCTCCTTTTTTTCTCATCAGCAAATCCTATTATTTCACTGCGCCTACTTTTGGACTTCTTTTCATCAACTGTACTGCTGGTTTAAGCTACCACCCCCACCTTTTAAATTATTGCAATAGCCTCCTAATCAGCCTCCCTACTCCTTCTGCCCTTGCCGCCCTTCAATCTATTCTCAACACAGCAGCTGGGGCAATCCTTTTAAACGTTAGTTAGATGACGCCTCTCCTCTGCTCAAAACCTTGCATGACACCCCGTCTCATGCAGAGTGAAAGTCAGAATTCTTATAATAGTGTAATATTCCCTACATGATCTGAACCCATTTATCTTTTACCTCATTGCCCTCTGTTCTCCTCTGTATACATCTCACTCCAGCTATACTGGTCTTGCTGTTTCTTAAACATGCCAAGAATGCTTCTGCCTCAGGATCTTTGCACTTGCTCTTCCCTCAGCATGAAAACTTCACCACTAGATAGTCTCAAGGTATTGAGAATATAAGGACTTATATTCCTTAAGTGAGGACCTTAAGACCTCACTTATTAAGGTCTTTGCCCAAATTTACCTTCTCAGTGGGACCTTACCTGATGCCTTATATGAAATTGTACCTTCTCCTTAACCCACAAACCGGACATACTGTATCTTCCTGCCCCTCTGTAGAAACTGCATCATCTAACATACTCCATTTTAGCTTTACAAGCAGGGAGATTTTATCTGTTTTGTTCACTGTTATACCCTCACGCTTAGAAGAGTGCCTGATCTACAGTAGGCACTCAAAATGAGCAAAAAAAAAATGTCAAAAGCTAATGTGCAGTGTCAGTGAGGTTAAAGGGAAAAAGTTACTCTCCTCTTCTACTGATTAAGATACAAATGTTAACAACTTTCTAGTGGCTAATTGGGCAGTAAGGATCCAAAGCTCCAAAAACATTGCTAGTATTCAACCCAGTAACTATAGTTTTATACTGAGCCAAAGAAAACGTTTGTATAAAAATGTATATCGCCTCACTCACTGCAATAACAAAAATATTGGAAACAGTAATAAATGTCAAACGAGAAAGATTTGGGGGATAAACTATAGTACAGTATACCTATATAATGGAATTTTATTCATTGCATCATGATAATATTTTAGAAGAACAGATAATGATGTACAAAGGTGTTAGTAAACACTATATAATAAAATTAAATTTTATAAGATAAAAATATATGCAGAGAAAGTGAATGAGAGTAGATATCTCTTTTTATCTCAGGATGAAAGAATTGTGCATAATTTTATTTCCTTTTGTTTGACTGCATAACAAAAAAGTATCACTACTATAGTAAGAAAGTGTTGCTAATGACAATAGTTAATATCTACTAAGCATTTACACTATGCCAAATAATTCACATGCACAGTCTGATTCAGTTCTCAATGAAGCACTATGAGGTATTGTTTTAGTCAGTTTTGGTTAAGACAACAAAAATACCATAGACTGGGCGGCTTACAAATAACAGAAATTTATTGCTCACAGGTCTGGAGGCTAGAAAGTCCAAGATTAAGCTGACAGCAGATTTGGTGTCTGATGAGAGCCTGCTTCCTAGTTAATAGACACCATCTTCTCATGGAGTTCTCACATGACTAAAGGAGACAAGGAGCTCTCTGAGGTCCCTTTTATAAAGACATGAATACCATTCATGACCTTCATCCTCACAACCTATTCACCTCCCAACGGCCCCACCTCCGAATACCATTGCCTTAGAGGTCAGGTTTCAACATATGTGTTTTGAGGAAGCACAAATATTTAGTCCACAGTAGGTATGAACTATGATTATCTCCATATTGTTGCTTTGGAAATGAGGTTTAATGAGCTTAAGAATTTGTTCAAGGGCTTGTAGTAAATGATTAAGTTCTGACTGGAACCCAGTTATCTCTGAGGACAAAATCTGTGCTCTTAGTTATTATAGAGGTAGGATATATAAGAAGTGAAATATTCTCCTCTCTTTTATGACCCAAAACAGCCACACCCTCACAACCAATCAGCAAAGAGATCAGAAATTTCTAATTCTGAATTTCCATGTAACTGCTCCCCCTTCAACTCTTTTAGCAGCTACTATAAGTCCCTAACCTTCCTCTTTCCTCACCTTTCAAAGCCGAAGCTTCTTCTATCATCCCTGGCCTTCACCTAGTGTTAGCTAGGGCCAATATCATAAGCAATTACTGTGAACATCTCAGAATCTACCCAAGCATCTCTGTGGTTAAGGCTAATGAATTGGGAGACTCCAGAATTACAACTATATAAATAGGATATGGAAAAATGAAGGTTATTTATAGTGTACCAACTAAAGATGGAGAGCTCTGTCATCACCTGGTAGAAACTTAGCAAAAGTGGGTAACTGTAAAACTGAATAAGCAAATCTACTGAAGAGTGAAGAAAAGTTCACAAGATGAAATGACTAATCTGTTTTTATATAACCACAAAAGGTCTCCAACATTTCAATTACTATATTAAGTAAGCAGCAATGACTGGTTTCAAAAAGGACAAAATATTCATTGTAGTGAAATCACATTAAGAAAACACCACTTTGAGGAGGAACCAAGATAGTGACAAAGGAGGCTCCTGAATACCCCTCCTCCCACAGACACCCTGAATGTACAGCTATACACAGAACACTTCTCTCTGAGAGTATTCTAGAAACTAACTGACTCCTACACATCATGTGAATAAAAAAAAAATAACTAGATCAAAATAAGTAAGAAACACTGAGGTATACTCTTCTCATCAATCCCACCCCCAGCATGACACTATTATCAGGAGGGAACCCTCAACTCCAACTTCTCCCTAAGGAGCAAAGAGATTAGACTGCACATCTAGCACCCTATCTTTTAGGTGCCTATCTCTGAAAACCAACAGATCTTGGCTCCACAAAACCTTCAACACTATAGCAAACAAAGAAATAGTTCTTAACTAGATCACAACACTTGCCACATGTATACAACCTCCCCTACACAGACCCCCCAGCCCAGGCCTCAGTGGAGAGGGAGCAGGCAAAAATGCTTTTTTCCAGTTTTACCTGTAAGTTTTCCCTTGGCTTAAATACATTTTTTTCCAGCTGCTTCTTGAGGTACTGGCTTCTAATCAGACTGCTTCTATGTGTTGACTTCAATCCTCTCCTTTGGGACACTGACAGATCTTGGTGCACCCTCAAATGTTGAGTGCTGCAGAAAACAAAGATGGCAGCTGAACAATCATAAAAGTTTGAAAAACAACCAGGAGCTCATGCTGTGCTAATTGACAAAGCTTATCTCCTACATGACACCAGTTTGTTAAGAATGGGAGAGGTGAGGGGTGCCTGGGTGGTGTAGTCTGTTAAGTCAGACTCTTGGTTTCAGCTCAGATCATGATCTCAGGGTCAGGATCTCAGGGTGGTGAGATCGAGCCCTGCATCAGGCTCCACACTCAGCTCAGAGTCGGCCTGAGGGTCTCCTTCTACTTCTTCCTCTGCCCTTCCCCCTGCTTGTGCACGCATCCTCTCTCTTTCTCAAATAAATAATAAATCAAAAAAAAAAAAAAAGAATGGGAGAGGTGACTGATTTATATGATATAGAGATACCAAGACAGGGACCCAAAGAAAATAAAGAAACATAGGAATGTGTTCCAAACAAAAGAACAATTAGTGAAAAGAAGGTAAGTGATTTATCCAATAGAGAGTTCAAATAATAGTTGTAAAGATGTTCCCCAAGATCAGGAAAGCAATGCATGAACAAAGTGAGAATTTCAACAAAGAGATAGAAAATATTTTAAAGTATCAAACAGAAATCACAAGCTGAAGTAATAACTAAACTATAAAATTCAATTGAGGGGTTCAACATCAGACTAGATCAGCTGGAAGAAAGGATCAGTGAACTCAAAGACAGGGCAATGAAATTCATCCAAGCAAAGAAACAAGAAGAAAAAGAATGAAAAAGAGTGGAAATAGTATAATGGACCTATAAGAAAAAATCAAGCAGACCTATACATTCATTATAGAGATCCCAGAAGGAGAAGAGACAGAGAGAGAAAGGGGCATAAAGTTTATTTGAAAAAATAAAGTTTAAAAAAATTCCCTAATGTCAGGAAAGAAATAGAGACATCCAGATTCAGGAATCATAAAAAGCACTAAAGAAGATGAACCTAAAGAAATTCACACATACTAATTACAAGAGAGCCCGCATAAGTCTTTAAGCAGATTTTTAGCAGATACTTTGAAGGCAAGTAGGAAGTGGGATAATATGTTTAAAGTGCTGAAATAAAAAATCTACCAACCAAGAAAACTTTACTTGGCAAAGGTGTCCTTCACTTCAAAATTGAAAGAGAGATAAAGAATTTTTCAGACAGATAAAAGCTGAAAGATTCCATCAACATTAGACCATCTTTACAAAAAAAATAAAAGGAAGTTCTTCAAGCTGAAATGAAAGCATGTTAATTAATAACATGAAAATATGCAGAAGTATAAAACTAAATGGTAAAGATAAATACATAGTTAAATCCAGAATATACTCATATTATATAATGGTGGTAGATAAATTACCTATAATTCAAGCATAAAGATTGAAAGACAAAAACACTACAAATAACTATACAATAACTGGTAAATGGATGCCCAATATTAAAAGATGTAAATTACAATACCAGAAACATGGGAGTGGGTGTAAAAATCTAGAACTTTCATATGCATTTCAAGTTAAGTTGTTATTAGCTTAAAATAGAATGGTACAACTAATGTTTTGTGTAAGTCTCAAGGTAACCACAAAGCAAAAACCTGTAGCTGAAATAAAAAATAAAAAGAAGGAATAAAAACATACTACTATAAAAATACATTAAATCACAAAGGAAGAGAGTAAGAGAGAAAAAAAATGAACAACGGAATTACAAATGAACAACGGAATTACTTATAATTGTCACTTGGTGACAATTATAAGTCTATACTTATCAATAGTTATGTTAAGTGTAAATGGACTAAATTCTCTAATTAAAAGACATAAAGTGGCTAAATTGATTTTAAAAACAACAAAAAAAAGACCCAATTATATGCTGCCTACAAGAGACTTACTTCAGATTTAAAAACACATAGACTGAAAGTGCAGGGATAGAAAAAGATAGTCTATACAAATGGAAATTTAAAAAAGAGAGAGGTAACTATACTTATATCACACAAAATGGATTTTAAGTCAAAAACTGTAACAAGAGGCAAAGAAAATCATTATATTATATTTAATTACAAAGAAGTCAATTCATCAAGAGGATAATTCAAGTATAAAGATTGAAAGACAAAAACACTACAAATAACTATACAATAACTGATAAATGGATGCCCAATATTAAAAGATGTAAATTACAATACCAGAAACATGGGACCGAGGCTGAGGTGGAACAGCTGTTGGCTGGGCAAGAGGATGCCAACGGCTGCATCAATTACGAAGCCTTTGTCAAACACATCATGTCTGGATGAAGCAGACCCCTCTGGGGTGCCTGGTCCTGGGCCTTAGCCTTTCTGGGGTGAGTTAAGCCAGAGGCCCAGAGAAACTGAGCTGGAGTTGGGGTCCTGGACTTACCACTGCACCACAGGACTCCCCGGGCCTCGACCCTCCCTGTAAATAAATGGTCTTGGCAAGCCTGGGCCAGATTCTCTGAAAAAAAACAAAAAAAAAAAAAAACAATTATAACAATTGTATTTATGCACCCACATCAAAGCTCCTAAATATATAAATCAAATATTAACAGATTTGAAGCAAGAAATAGATAGCAATACAATAATAGTTGAAAATTTCAATATACCATTTTCATCAATGGATAGACAATCTAGACAGAAAATCAATACAGAAACATTGCACTAAAACAACACATTAAACCAAATGGACCTAAAAGACATATACAGGATATTTCATACAAAAACAACAAAATACACATTCCTCTCAAGCATACATGGAACATTCTTCAGGACAGAGCATGTGTTAAGCCACAAAGTAAGTCTTAATATACTTAAGTTTGCAATCACATCAAGAGTCTTTTTCAACCATGACAGCATAAAACCAGAATTCAATTACTAGAAGAAAACTGGAAAATTCATGAATATGTGGAGATTAAATAACAAACTCCTGAAAAACCATGGGCCAAAGAAGAAATAAACATGGAAATCAGAAAGTATCTTGAGACAAATGAAAATGGGAACATAACATACCAAAACATATGGGGTACAGCAAAAAAAGTAGTTCTAATAGTGAAGTTTATAATCCTAAGTGCCAGTATTAAGAAAAAGAATAATCTCAAAAACAACTTAACTTTGCAGCTCAAAGAACTAGAAAAAGAGCAAAATAAGCCCAAAATTAGTAGAAGGTAGGAAATAAAAAAGATCAGAGTAGAAATAAATGAGAAAGAGACTAAAAAGATGAGGAAAGATAATGAAACTAAGAATTGGTTCTTTGAAAAGATAGACAAAATCAACAAACCCTTAGCTAGACTAAGGGTTTCAGAGAAGGCTCAAATAGATAAAATCAGAAATGAGAGGGGAAATATTATAACTGACAACACAGAAATAGCAGAAATCATGAGAAACTACTATGAACAATTATATGCCAAAAAATTAGGTAACCTAGAAAATGAATAAATTCCTAGAAATATACAACTTACAAAGACTAAATCATGAAGAAATAGAAAATCTAAACAGACCAATTACTAGGAAGGAGATTGAATAAGTAATCAAAAAGCTGCCAAAACAGAAAAGTCCAAGACCAGATGGCTTCACTGGTGAATTCTACTAAACATTTAAAGAATTAATAGCAATCCTTCTCAAACTGTTCCAAAAAATAGACGATAAGGGAGCATTTCTAAACTCAACTTATGAGGCGAGAATTACCTGATACTAAAGCCAGAGGACATTACAAAAAAAAAAAAAAAAAAGAAAGAAAATTACAGGCCAATAACGCTGGGGAACATAGTTGTAAAATATTAGCAAAATGAATTCAAGAGTACATTAAAAGATCATACACCATGATCAAGTGGAATTTAGTCTAGAGTTGCAAGCATGTTTCAACATCCACAAATCAATACATGTGACATACCACATTAACAAAATGAAGGATAAAAGCCATCTGATCATCTCAATAGATGTATAAGAAATATTTGACAAAATTAACATCTTTTTATGATAGAAACTTCTAATAAACCATGTATAGAAGAAAAGTATATCAATAACATAAAGGCCATATATGACAACACCATAGCTATCATCATATCCAATGATGGAAAACTAAAAGCTTTTCCTCTAAGAGCAGGAATAAGATGGATGCCCACTCCTGCCACCTTCATTGACCATAGTATTGGAAGCCCTAGCCAGAGCAATCAGGTAAGAAAAAGAAATAAAAAGTATCCAAATAAGAAAAGAAGTAAAATTTTCTCATATTTATAATATCATGAAGACATGATATTACACATGAAAAATTCCAAAGACTCCACCAGAAAACTTTTAGAATTAATAAACAAATTCAGCAAAGTTGCAGGACACAAACTCAATATACAAAAATCAATTACATTTCTATACACTAACAACTATCAGAAAGAGAAATTAAGAAAATAATCTCATTTATAACTGCATCGAAAGGAATAAAACACCTAAGAATACATTTAACCAATGAGGTGAAAGACACTGAAAACTTTAAGACATTAATAAAAGAATTTGAAGACAATGAAAATAAATGGAGAGATACACCTTGCTCATAGACTGGAAGAATTAATATTGCTAAAAATTTCCATGCTACTCAAAGCAATCTACAGATTTGATACAATCCCTATCAAAACTCCATGACATTTTTCACAGAAATAGAACAAATAATCATAACATTTGAATGGAAACGCAAAAGCCCACAAATAGCCAAAGCAATCTCAAGAACAAAGTTGGATACATTACATTTCCTATTTTCAAATGATATTACAAAGCTATAGTAATTAAACTAGCATGGTATTGGCTTAAAAATAGACACATAAAAAAATAGACACATAGATCAATGTAACAGAATAGAGAACCAGAAATAAATTCATGCACATATAGCCAATTAATCTTTGATAAAAGAAACATAAATATACAATGGGGAAAAGATAGTCTCTTCAATAAATGGTGCTGCGAAAACTGGATATCTTTTTTTTTAAGATTTTATTTATTTATTTGACAGAGAGAGACATCACAAGTAGGCAGAGAGGCAGACAGAGAGAGAGGGGGAAGCAGGCTCCTGCTGAGCAGAGAGACCGATGCAGGGCTCGATCCCAGGACCTTGAGATCATGATCTGAGTCAAAGGCAGAGGCTTTAACCCACTGAGCCACCCAGGCATCCCAGAAAACTGGATACCTTCATATAAAAGAATAAAACTGGATCTTACCTTATGCCATACACACAAAAAATCAACTGAAAATATATTAGAGACTTGAACATAAGACCTGAAACCATAAAATCCCTAGAAGAAAATATAGGCAATAAGATCTTTACTTAACATCAGTTGGTAATGTTTTTTTGGATTTGACACCAAAAATAAAGGCAATAAAAGCAAAGATAAACAAATGGGACTACCTCAGACTAAAATGCTTCTGCACAGCAAAGGAAACCATCAACAAAATGAAAAAGCAACCTATGGAGTGGGAGACAATATTTTCAAACTACATACCCTACATGACTACATATAATACAATATTTTCATTACTAATACAAATTATATATTTTGTTAATTTACAAAATACAGAAGGAATCCATACAATTCAATAGCAAAAAAAACAAATAACTCAATTTAAAAATGGTCAAAACCCCTGAATAGGCATTTTTCCCAAGAAGATTCACAAATGGCCCACAGGTACAGGATAAGGTGTTCAACACCACTAATCATCAGGGAAATGTAAATCAAAACCACAATGAGATATCACCTCACACTTGTTAAGATATCTATTATCAAAAAGACAAGATAACACATGCTGGTGAGGATGTGCAGAAAAGGAAACCTTTGTACACTGTTGGGAATGTAAACTGGTACAGTCACTGTGTAAACCAATATGGAGGTCCCTCAGGAAGCTAAAAATGTAACTGCCATATGATCCAGGAATCCCATATCTGGGTATATAGCCAAAGGAAATGAAATCACTAGCTAGAAGAGATGTCTGCTCATTACAACACTATTGGCAACACCCAAGATAATGGAAACAAGTTTAGTGGACGTTGACAAATGAATGGATAAAGAAAATATGATACACATACACATACACACACACACATACACACACACACACACACAAATGGTGTATCATTCAGCCTTAAAAAAAAGAAGGAAATTGTGCTATTTGTGGCAACACAGATGAACTTAGAGGGCATTATACTAAGTAAAATAAGCCAGACAAAGACAAATACTGAATGATATCACTTATATGTGGAATTAAACATAAGTCAATTTCATAGAAACAGAGTAGAATGGTGGTTGCCAGGGGTTGGAAAGTGGGAAATAGGGAGAAGATGGAAAAAGGGTACAAACTTTCAGTTATAAGATGAAAAGTTCTAAGTACTGTATTACATGATAACTATGGTTGATAATATTATATAGTATAATGGAAATTTGCAAAGAGAGTAGAATTTAAGTGGTCTCACCAAAAAAGAAAAAAAGGTAATATGAGGTGAGATGGGACTCCTTTTACAATGTATACCCATATCAAATCATCATGTTGTACACTTTAAAAATACTATAATTTTGCCAATTATACCTCAATAAAACTGAAGAAAAAATAAGAAGAAAACACCACTTCTTCATCACTTCTTCATTATGTGGTAACCTTCTTCCTAGGAGCTGAAATCACTAAAAATATTTGATTCCACACATTCAAGGCAAGTGGCAAATACACCAGGCCAGTTCTATATCCAAAAATTGGCAGAGGGTCCTCCAAGTTACCACAAGTGATTGATCCCATTATAATGCTCACACTATTACAGCCTCTAGGAGTATAAAAGAAAAAAGAGAGGAAGGAGAAGTAAAGGTAAAGGAGAAGACTGCACGTCCCTCTCTCAGTACTAGGGAACTCTCAGAGCCTTAGCTTGGAAATGAGCAAGTGCCAAGATTTCATTGGTCCTTCTGCCTCCCATCCTCATTGGAGGTTATCCATCCATTCCTCAGACAGCAATCTGAGTGATTGCTTATAAACACAAATCAGAGCTTGTGCTGAGAAGTTTGAAATCTTCTCATGGCTTTTTGTTTCACTTACCAAGGTTGGGGGACACAGCATACTCCTCACCAAAGCGCCAGAGAGGCTTACATGTCCTGGGCCCTGGCGACCTCTGAGACTCCATCTCCTACCATACGTCCCCACTCTCATCAGCATGACGCACTGCCAAGCTCTCACCTCTGTACTGGCTAGTCCTTCCCCTGATACAGCTGGCTGTTTGTTTTCAGTAAGATCTCAGGTCCTGTGTTAACCCCTGAGAAAGGTCTACCCTAACCATCCAGCATCAGCCAGCACCTGACCCCACCTGCAACACTCTCTGGCATGCCTTTTCTCTGCAACACTTTTCGCCATCTGAAATTGCCATACTGACTGGTGCCCTTAACTCTCTGTTTCCTCCTACCAGAAAGTCAACTCCATGAAAACACAAACTACGCCTGTGTTGTCCACCATGTGTACTTGGCTTCAATAAATAGTTATGGAATGAGTAAATGAATGAAAGGTAGGCAGAAGGAGCATGTCAGTGTTGACTGGAGTTACCTAAGAAGACCTCAGAAATTCAATGGGCCTCGAAGGACAAATACTGGTAATCCACTCAGAATCTGAATGGGCTAACTCTCCTTCAGTGTTTTCCTCACTGGTAACGCCTACCTCCCTTGACATCTGCAAAAGTCAGGCAAGTCACCCAGAAAACAATGCTACATGCTTATTGAACTGAATGACTTTATTTTTACACAGTTTCATGGGATGTGTTTTACACCTGAGCAGAAGCAATAAGGGCCAGTGTAGGGTTCACAGAGGCTTTTCTAGTTTAGACCAGCGGTGTCCCAGATAGAGGCTGCTCTATGTCTAGAATAAAGACAAAATGAAGCAGGGTTGCGGATTAACCCAACTGTGTGGAGGTAAGAACTAAAAAATGATCTACTCCACACAAGCAACTTTCCCATCTCTGAGCCTCAAGCCTAACTTATCAAAAGCATATGGAACGTGTGATCTTAGCTTTTGTGACTTAAATGCTGTAGTGTTTGCCTCAGACAAGTTTTTGGCTTCTGTACCATGGCTTTTATTTCTGGGAATACTTACACAAAGAAAAGAAAGTTAAGGCTTAATCTCTCTCTCCATTAGATATCCGTACTCCCAAAGTTTTAAACCATTACTGCTTCAAATAATGACACTCCGTTTCCATCCCGTGGTCCCTAACACTATGTCATTTCAATCACAACCAGGTGGGATACCAAAAGGGATTATGTGTTCAGTAGGGATGAGATTCATGCAAGAAAACCCCTTAAGAAGCAAAGATCCTTTTTCTATTCATGTCTTTAATAATAATGAACAAGACAAGAAAAAGGCAAATGGAAGAGCAGCAAGAAGCATTTACTGGGTAGTTGTTTGGGAACTAAGGAGTTGACAGATCCTTCCCGAGTATAACAAGAGGTCTTGAGCCGGGTTTTTGTCAGGCTAAGACTAAGATTGGGATACCTTTTTACCCAGCACATTATGTCCTAAAAAAAACTTCAAGGCCAAGGAAAAACTTGGTAAATAAGAAGGAAAATGAGCTCTCTGAAATAGTAAAACTGCCTCAAGTCTTAGACTGCAATGTATTCGCTAGAGCAAATTAATTTGAGTGTGCTAGAGTCACAAATGCATACTTTGAAATAATTCTAACTTCTGAAAATCAAAAAGTGCTCACATACACACATAAGCACACACACCTATACTTTGTAAAGGGGAGGGAGATTTGCCACATGTGTGACAAAAGTTTAAATTCTTTTTATGTAAAGCAGTTTGCAAATTAATAGGAGAGACAACTGTCTCGATAATAGAGAAATGAAGAGTACAAAAAAGCAATTGACAAAACAGGAAAATTCAAATATCTTACTAACATTTATTCATAATTCTATTCATTCAATCAGCAAATTATTTACTGCATGCCAGGTATGTGCCTGGCATTACATAAGACACCAGGTATATATGGTGATGAGAAAATAAATGGCCCTGCTCTAAAAGAGCTCTTAGTATAATATTAAACCTGACTCCTAATCAAAGAATTCCAAATTAAAATCGTGTTTTACCTATTGCAAGCCTTCAATTTACATTCTTTAAGTTTGACAAGATACACTGAGAAGCTCAAAATTTTTCATATGCTTTGTCCTGGTAATTCCATACCTCGGTATTTTGCATCAGAAACATGCAAAAAATTTTTTGAACAAGGATGTTAATTGGGCTCTTTATAATAGTGGAAGCTGAAAATCACTCAGGGCTCCACAACTGAATTTTTTTTTTGAAATTTTTAATATCATTGGAAAATTCTCACCAAAAAAAAGTGCGGTTGAAAAAAAATCATAATAGAAAAAAAAATCATAATAGAACTGGAGATAGAGCATGATATGGATGTGTGGAGATATAGATATAGATATAGATATAGATATAGATATAGATAATTTTCTACATGTTCTGCAGTTAAACTGTCTAATGATCAAGAAAAAAAGCTTTTAAAATAACCAGCATGGATGTTTTTCACAACCGTGCCATTCCGTAATTTAATTGCCACATCAGCCATCTACGTATACTCCTTTGAATGCTCACAGTTTGGATACATTTTGGAGCATACTGAGCCTAAGAAAACCTTCTTAAAGTTGGAACCAATACAAGTCAGTCCTCTTTATTACTTGAGCAGTAAAATGCTACTTTATTTTTTAGACCGTTTTTAAAGGAGGGTTCAAAGTTTAGCCTGACGTTCACCTCGGCCTTTGTTAAGGGAAACACAGCCAATGAAATTACTTAAGACCCCAGGCCCCCGCGTTTGACTCAGGCCTGGAATCTTCTCGGTTTTGCCCAGATTCACAAAGGTCCCGCTCGGACCTGCGGTCTGCAGATGGCAGCCTCCGGCGAGAAGCCCCGCACCTCCACTTCCTGCCTGGGGGCGGCACTTCGGGCCCTCGCCGGGATTTCAGAAACCTGTTCGAGCCATTCCTTTATGGCCGAGCGTTCTTACTTAGTAAATATTTATTTAGCTCTCTGAGGCTTCAGAACTAATCACTGCCACTTTTCGTTAATAATAAATGGCGAACTTCACATGCGGCCCAAGTCGACCGACTCATCAGTGCTCGCCGGGAGGTGCAAAACTGACAGGAAAGGCCGAACATTTCCTGTGCCAGCTCGCAGCGGCCCGGAATAAACTTGAACCGAGCGGGAAGATGTTGCTGCGGGAGCCCGCTTCCATTTGTCCGCGGCGGGGAGAGCCAGCCCTTTCCCCGTCTCGCCCCGGGGACCCTCCCGGCCGCCGGCTCTCCCTGCTTCATAATCTGGGCTGGGCTCCCTTGGGCTTTCCGGGCTTCCTTTAAACTGGCTGCTCGGTTGCAAAGCAATTAGCCCTTTCCATGTGCGCGGCCGAGCGGCGGAGAGCGGCCAGCGGCCCGCGCGCTCCTCGCCCGCGGAAACGCGTGGGCTCCGGGCGGCGCTGAGCTCGCCGCTGCCGCGCCTCGGCTCGGGGAAGGGGGGCCAGAGCGCTGGACGCCATCTGCTCCGGCATCCTCCGCTTTGGTCTTCAAAGCCTTTCTTTTCACTAGGAAAGGTAAGCGTGGCACCTTGGAAGGTTTCGTTTAAGAACGTGAAAAAGAAATTATAAGGGTCACTCCCATCCACTTGTGTCTGCGCCCCTCATCCACTGCTGATTAGGAAACGCCGACGGGCCTTTGGAAATTTTCAAAGATTTTTGTCCCAGACCCGGAGATGGAGATACTACGTGTTGGGACTTAAATTATACCTAAAATTCTGGGTCTCCAAGATGTAATTTGAATTCTGTAGTGCCCATTCTGATGAAGGCATGAGCGTTTGAGGTAGAGCTGCCGCCCGTTTTTCTGATAAGCCTTACTGTAGGTTTAACTGAGAATTATATTGCCCCCAAATTATTCCATTTTTATTTAATTACTTCATCGTTGTATAGTGGAGACCAAAACAGATCTTAAGTGAGATTTAGCATATTTCTGTTCCATTTTTAATTGTGAATTAATTTAGAATAGGTTGCTGACACCATAGGGATTGGCCTTCAAACGGCTTTGCCTCATTCGCAAAGCTCGGCCAGTGTACTTTTAATTCTACCCACTCAATAATCCGTAGGTATGGAGAAAAGATTGCTGGCGCTTATTCTCCAACAGCTCCCTGAAACAACGCAAGCGGGAGTTTTCAGTGATGAGCTTGGAGTGCCCCCTTGTGGAAGGAGGTGAGCACTGCAATTGCTTTCTTAAAGGTGAGTCCGCGGTTAGGGCTGCGATCTTGGGAACCTTGTTCTTTACCCCCGCACACCATGATGTCCGATGTTACGTTTCCGTTAACAAACATCTGAGTTGAATCTCACTCTTGTTCCATAGAAATAAATATTTGTTGAAAATAACGAATGAGTGAATCCTTTTGTCTCCTCACAAAGCTTCCCAGCTGATAAAACGCGAGAACATTTGCTTTCTCGAAAAACCCAGAGCTGTGATAGTCCCCATTCTGACATTTTGGAGCAGATAGAATGAAGTGACAAGCACAAATAGGTGTTATCTCATGTGCCAGCCCTCAGCAGTTGGCAGTGGCTGCCACAGGAGGGTATTGAGGCCAGGTTTGGGCTCAGAAGGAAGGGTTGATGTGATGAGTGAACAAGGTGCAGAAAGGAATTTAATCACTCAGTGCCGGAGGAGCAGAAAGCCGTTATTGATCTCTAATAGTGCTAGCCATTGGATGGTTGTCACTAAGTTTGTTTAATTTATTTCAGTCTTTGTTTTCATCTCAAAAGTCAAGAATGTACTCATCGTATCCTTTTCACTGTGCCTCACAATAAATCCACTCTTATTTATGTGATAATAAATTATTGCTGTTGCCTCTACCCTGTTTCTCCAAATGCTGACCCAGTCCATCCTTATGCTGTCCTGTTCCTCAAACTTCCTTTTGATCTGTGCACATTTATGTGCTAGAGATCCCCAACCGTGCAGCTTATAAGCAGGAACTAACAGAGGGGATAATTAATAATTATGGTGGCATAAACTGGGGCTCTTCTGGGGCAACTAGGGCATGTAGTCACCCTACTGGTAAACCCTAAAGTTCAAGGGCAGGGTCCCTGTGCGCTCCTGGAATATACTGAGCAGCTGAGTAACCACATACCTCCTAATCTCACATCTTCATGAATTCCCCTCCATAAATGTTCTTTACAAACAGCGTGTGTTCAATTCACTCTTGTTTTCTCCACAGCAAATATGTCTAACTGCAAATCCCAGGCTCTGCAAGCTTCCCACTAACTCCTGGAGGAAATTTAGATAACAGCCATAGAAGCTTGCCCACTGCTAGACCCTCTGAAGTTGAGCACAGAGAAGACATTTAAGTACCCAGGAGCCCAGAACAGGTGTGTTTCCATTTTATGCAAATAGTATGTCCCTGAAAAAGTATACATTTTGCCTAACTGTAGGCTAGTGTAACTGCTCTGGGAATGTTTAAGGTAGGTGAGGCTCAGCTAGGATGTTTGGTAGGTTAGGTGTACTAAGTGCATTTCCAAGTTACGGTATTTTTGACCTGCAGCGGGTTTATGAGGACATAACACCTCGTAAACCAAGAAGAAGGTCATACAATGAAGATAATGCATTGTCATATGTAACCGAAGACTCCAGCTAAAGTTTCAAGCAGAGGTTGATCTAGAGGCTCCAACCGTGTCACCAAAAGTGTTAGTTTCTTCCCATTTCCCATTTCTCTACTCCATCTTTCTGGGTATTGGCCTCAGCCTAAGGGTACATGAATGAAATCACCAAGACTGTCACAGTTGTTTGAAGGTGATACCTGAATGCTCTCCAAGGACGAGTAACAGATGGAAGTGACTGAGTCATTCGAATCAAGTACTGTTTCAGAAATAATCTGTAGCTTGAACAATATATGAAGGGAAAAAAAACTGTCCTTGTTGTGAGCCTGTTGAGGTTCACAGTGGAGGAAGCTATTCTCTCCTCTGGTATGTTACAGTATTTAGTGTGGTGGTAAGAGGAAGCTGTGTGAATGCCAGCACGTCCCCCAGGCCTCAGATATGACACGAGACCAACGTGTGAGGAGAACCCCTAAAGAACAGTTGGTCCTGCCTCTGTAATGTACTGGGAAGTAACTAAGACCCAGAGATGGCAGTGAACATGAACTTCATTTCATGAGAACAAAAAAGACACTTTAAAATGAAATAAGTCGGCGGGCACCTGGGTGGCTCAGTGGGTTAAAGCCTCTGTCTTCGGCTCAGGTCCTGGTCTCGGGGTCCTGAGATCGAGCCCCGCATCGGGCTTTCTGCTCAGCAGGGAGCCTGCTTCCCCTCTCTCTCTGCCTGCCTCTCTGCCTACTTGGGATCTCTCTCTCTCTGCCAAATAAATAAATAAAATCTGTAAAAATAAATAAATAAATACATAAATAAATAAAATGAAATAAATCAAGCAGAGAGAGTCAATTATCATATGGTTTCACTTACCTGTGGAGCATAAGGAAAAACATGGAGGACATTGGAAGAAGGGAAGGAAAAGTGAATTGTGGGAAATCAGAGGGAGAGACAAAACATGAGAGACTGTGGATTCTGAGCAACAAACTGAGGGCTTTGGAGGGGAAGGGAGTGGGGGGTTGGACGAGCCTGGTGGTGGGTATTGAGAAGGGCATGGAGCACTGGGTGTGGCACATAAGCAATGAATCTTAGAACACTGAAAAAATAAATTTAAAAAAAATGTAAATGAAGATCAAGCCTCTGCATGCCCAGACTTGTTTATTTGTCAAAAAGTAGCACTTGCAAATCAGAGCCTTCCAGAACTTCAACAACCACTCCACCCCAACCAGGCCCCCCAATAAAGACTCTGTGGTACAATTTCAGAAAGTGAACTCACCTTGTCCTGTTATCCACAGCTTTTTCTTGCTTGAATATGGTGTTTTCTGAACTGAGCTACACCTACGGCAAAGGACACATGGTATATTGTAGGAAAATACACCTGGTATATCAAGCTCGTGATTTCACAAAGATTATTATTTAGGATGAGATTACAGTTGATATATTGGTGGTATTCCTCCTTACACTATCCGTTTTTTAAGTATGGGATTCAGAAAGACCTCTGAATCTTCTACACAGTCAACCTTACACTAGAAAGCAAATTTATACATTGCTGCATTCATGGAAAATCTGTGAATACTCTGGATATGTATGACAGTTGAAGAGAAAATTTTTAAAGACTGTCGACCTCACTAATGTCAAGCCATTGAATTGTTTAAAAAAAAAAGTTTTATTTAACTTTTTAAAGCGATGGAGCTCATTGGCTTTCATTCAGTAATGTTCTCACTCCTCTATTTGTTTTGCAAGAAACTTCAAGTCTCTTCTGTATGTAATCTTCAATCTGCCAAATTGTATGCATGACTTGTGTTGGTGTTAAAAGATAATTGCTCATTTGAACATTCTAAATCTAGCCTTCATGGCAAGTTTACATTCCACATGCAAGATAAAGTAAATGGGAAGATCATAAAACAGGAGCTATAAAGAACACTGCTTGATCATGATGAGTAAGACAGGTTTTGTTGTCTGAATAACCTCTCTAAAACTCAGCTGAAGAACTAGTTGTAAATATTTTAAACCTTATT
>CM052799.1:120772140-120787980 GCA_028533885.1 Nasua narica
AAATATAACAATAATAACAATTAAGTGAAAATGAATTAAACACAAGTTAAAAGAAAAAATATTATACTGTTAATAATAGTCATATCTAAAATATGATATAGAAAGTTTAAAAATATAAAGGTTAAAAATAAATTCCATACAAATACCAAAATAATGCAGAGATCACTACATTAATATTAATTAAGATAGAGTCACTATATAATGATAAAAGTTTTCAATTCATTATGTTGCTTTTTTTAAACAATTTTAAACTTGTATACACATATATAATTTTAATATGATAATATATATTATTTATATATAATATTTCTATATATTATCTATAATAATTGTGTAATTATATATAGTATATATTACATAATTATAATAATATAATATAATAATATAATTTAATATAATTTTAAACTTGTATACACATAATAAAATTGCCTCAAAATCATCATAGGATATTTCAGCACACCTCAAGTAATTACTGATGGTCTAGAAGAAAAAAATTAATATAGATAAAGAATACTTAAAGAATATATATCACAAAATTGCTATAAGTAATGTAGTTAAAATTACATGTCTGACAACTAGAGAATATGCATTCTTCTCAAGCTTACAAGCAGTATTTCCAAAACTCAACCACTTAGCCATAAATCAAATATCAACACATCTCAAAGAATCAGTATCATAAAGACTGTATTCTCTGGCGACAATAGAGTTGAAAGTTAAGGGACAATAACACAAACTTGATGAAGACTTCAAGCCATACATTCAAGAAGTCCTATGATTCTCAATCAGGATAACTACAAAGGAAAACATAACAAGCACATCAGAATAAAAGAACTGAAACCAAAGACAAGGAACACATCTTAAAAGCAGTCAGAAAGAAAAGACATTACCTTCAAAGGGACAACAGTAAGATTAATAGCCATCTTCTCAACAGAAATTATGAAAGTCAAGAGACAATGCGATAAAAGAGAGTAACAGGAACCTAGAGTTTCACAGTCACCAAAAATAGTCGTCAAAGTTAAAAGCAAAATAAAGATAGATTCAGACACAAAAATTGGGTGAATTTTTCCCTAGCAGACATCCTTTAAAGGAAATGCTGAAGGGTGTCTTTCTGGCAGAAAGGCAGATAATTCCAGTTAGAAGCTCAAAGATGCAAGAAAAAAATGAAGAACAATAGAGAGGATAATATGTGGGTAAATATAAATGAATATTTGTTATATAAACAGGAAGACTATTGCCTTATGGGGAATTAAATATATGTATTGTAGTGATAACACAGAAGTCAAGAGAGAAATAAGCAGAATCAAAGCGTCCTAAAACCTTTGTATCTAACACAGTGGCTCTCAAAGTGTAGTCCCCAGGTCAGCATCATTAGCGTCACTTAATAAATTGTTAGAAACCCAGACCCTCAGGCTGCACCCCAAAACTCCTAAGTCAGAAACCCAGGACCTTGCAATCTATGTTTTAACAGATTTAAACCCTAAAGGCAAGTCTGGTGGGTGCTTAAGTTTGAGAATCACTGGCCTAGGAAATAGCAGTGATCCTAATTTACATAGAAATTTAATGATTCAAGTAACACACTGTTATTTCTTTGGTAAGCACTATAAGTTTGGTAGTTATGTCCCCTTTTTCATGCCTGACATTAGTTAACTTATGTCTTCTCTCTTTTCTTCTCAGTCTAACTGGAGGTTTATCAATTTTACTAATCTCTTCAAATAACCAGTTTTTCATTTCATTGATTTTTCTCTGTGGTTTTCTGTTTTCTATTTTACTAATTTCTGCTGTCTTTATCTTTTCCCTGTATTCTGCTTATTTTGAGCTTGATTTTGTCTTCTTTTTCTAGTTTCTTAAGGTAGAAGTCAATAAAGGGCCCCTACAGAAAAACTTATTTAATATCATACTTAATGATAAAAGACTGAATGCTTTCCCTCTAAGATTAGCAACAAGACAAGGATATCCACCTCAGTGCTGGTATTCTACATCAGATGTAGAATAGATCCAATGGAATAAAATAAGAAAAAAAAAATAAAAGGCATACATATTGGAAATAAAGAAATAAGCCTGTCTCTATTTGTAGCAGACCTGATTTCCTATGTAGAAAATCCCAAAGAATAACTAAAAAAAAAAAGACTTAACTATAGGTTTAGCAAGATTGCAGGATATATGTATGGTCAATAAAAAATATCAATTAGGGCGCCTGGGTGGCTCAGTTGGTTAAGCGACTGCCTTCAGCTCAGGTCATGATCCCGGAGTCCTGAGATCAAGTCCCATATCGGACTCCCGGCTCTGCGGGGGGTCTGCTTTTCCCTCTGACCTTCTCCCCTCTCATTCTCAGTCTCTCTCTAGTAAATAAATAAAAATAAAAAAATAAAAATAAAATATATCAATTATAATCCTATATACTATTAGTGAATAATTGGAAATTGAAATTTAAAGGCAGAATTATTTACAGTAGCCTCAAAAAACATGAAATGCTCAGGGATAAATCTAACAAAATAGTGTAAAAGCTATACACTGAAAAGTATAAAGCAGTGTTAAGAAAAGTTAAAGAACTGGGGCGCCTGGGTGGCTGTCGTTAAGCCTCTGCCTTCAGCTCAGGTCATGATCTCAGGGTCCTGGGATTGAGCCCCACATCGGGCTCTCTGCTCAGGGGGAACCTGCTTCCCCTTCTCACTTGCCTGCCTCTCTGCCTACTTGTGATTTCTCTCTCTCTCTTTCAAATAAATAAATAAAATCTTTTAAAAAAGAAAAAGAAAAAGAACTAAATAAATGTACTAAATTTCACAGAATCAGGATATTCAATATTGTGAAGATATCAATTCTTCCCAAAGAGCTCTACAGATTCAACACATTCCCAATCACTATCTCAGCATACTTTTTGTAGAAACACTCAAGCTGACTCCAACATTTATATAAAAAAGAAAAAGACCTAGAACAACCTATTTCCCCATCAGCCACCAAGTCCCTATACCCAAGTTTCATACTATCTTATGGTTTAGAGTTTTCCCCTAACCAAATCTGTTTGTCCTGTACACTCATTGTTGTATCTATTGAACATTGAAAAGTTGTACATTCTTTAAACCATATACAATCACGTTTTATTAAGAGCAACAGTTGGGATGCTTGGCTCAGTCAGTTAAGTATCTGCCTTTGGCTCAGGTCATGATCCCAGGGTCCTGGGATTGAGTCCCACGTTAGGCTCCCCACTAGTGAGGAGGCTGCTTTTGCCCCTCCCCCCTGCTCATACTCACCCTCTCTCTCTCTCTCTCAAATAAATAAATAAAATTTTTAAAAAAGAAAAAGAAAAGAAAATCATGAATCTATACTTTCTCACTCATAAGCAACGGAATTAATGAATATGTTCTTTTCCATATTTTTCACAGCAGCTTCTCTCATCTTCATCTCATCTAACATCTGCTACTTTTCATATGATGTTTATGTGAATATCAGTTATTGTAAACTCTGTCAAAAAGAAAGCTAGGTAGACCATGGGTGAACAAAAACCTTAAAAAGTGAATAGCAAGGCCTTATTTTTAAGCACTACTTAAGTCATTTTCTGTTACGGACTGAATTGTGGTCCCCCAAAATTCATATGTGGAAGCCCTAACCTCAGTGTGACTATATTTGGAGATAGGTAAATAAGGTTTAATTTAAATGACGTCATGAACTGGGGCCCAAATTTATTACGACTGGTGTCATAAGAAGAAAAGACAGCAGGGGGGCTGATAAGGAAAGTCCGTGTAAGGACAGAGTGAGAAGGTGTCCATCTGTGAGCTAAGGAGAGAGAGGCCTCAAGAGAAACCAAACCTGGTGACACCTTGCTCTTGGACTTGAAGCCTCCAGAACTGTGAGGAAATAGACTCCTGCTGTTTCAGTCCATCTGGTCTGTGGTTATTTTGTGATGGCAGCCCTGAAGGACTGAGATATTTTCCATCGAGCATGTGCCTCTAACTCCTGCTTTCCCTCTAGCTATGGATATTTCTGTAAAATAATAAGCCTAAATTCATACCATTTGGCCTCTTCGCCCCTTACACCCTACCACCATTTGTTTGACACAATCATGTCTCCACCTCCTGCGTGTGGCACGTCTCCAAAGCGTCCTAGAAATTCAAGGTTGGTTTCCTCGGCACCTATTTGATTAGCTCATTTTGCAGGTTTCTGGGTCGATGTAGACTATCACAAAGCCCGCTTGGCTGAGGGACAGAAATCAATAAGGAGGGAGACAGCAGGAACAACAGGGGTTGGGTTCAGAAACCTTGCCACACAGTGCGCTGGCTTTGTTGAGCTTCATGGCACAGGCTCATGTGCTGTAAACTTTTCATCTGCTCACAGATTGCATTTCACAGCAATACTAAAAGGGTGGGTTACTGATGCTGCACGTGGGAGGTATGTGCACAAATCCTGTTATCAGATAATAGGATTACCATGCACGCCTCCCGAGCGCACTTTGAAAGTTTACTCCTAACTCTACATATCCAGCCACGGGGCAGCCATGTTATTATACAACAAATAAAATTGCTGCCAAATCATTTCTAAAGCCACTCTTATCTTCCTCATTATTTCTAGCATCATTTCTGAAGTGGAGCTACGGCTACAGCCATATCAAGGTGAGCGTTTTCTTCCTCACTCTCACATCTGCACCATCCACCACCATCCACCAGCCCAAGGAACACCAGATGGTTTCTTAAACTCGTTTTGAAGCCCACAGGGGAAATTCTGGACCTTGAGGAAACTGAGAAAAATCCATAGGGGGGGAAAAAAGGCCATTATTTTAGCAACACAGATGAGATGTCTTCTATGAGACTTAACAACCAAAAAGTTCTTTGAGATGGTCATTTAGCACACCAGGTGTCACGTGCTTCAGTTTAACCCTTCCGCTGAGTCTTAGGTTGTAAGCAGCATAGTTGGAGTTCCTGAAATTTCCTGTGCATGAATTTCCACCCTCTCGTGGCTGGGAAGGCCTCCTGCTGTACCCCAGAGACCGGACTGAGGAGACAGCTCCATGTGAGGAGAACACAGTCTTGGTCCTCAGTGCTGTGGTGACCATTGCTGAGTCCCCAAACCCATAATGAGAATGCCTGATCTCTTAAAACATTTCCTCTCAAGTATGAATTGATTTCTTTGGAAATTATTTAAGGGCTTTATATACACGTAATGAATTGTTTTTACTATAAATTATATGAAGAGAAATACAAAATATGTAAAAATAAATACAGTTAAAATTTGAATAACAAGGGCATTAGGGGGTGCCGAAGCATCCCCTGCAGTGCAGTCAAAAATTCCTGTATGACTTTTGACTCCCCCAAAACTTAACTACTAATAGTCTGCTCTTGACCAGAAGCCTTACAAGTAACACATCAGTTGATTAACGCGTTTTATATGCTATATGTATTATATAATGTATTCTTACAATAAAGTAAGCTAGAGAGAAGAAAATGCAATTAAGAAACTCTTAAAAGAAAATGTACTTACAGCACTGTACTGTATTTATCGGGGGGGGGGGAGGGATCCATGTGTAAGTGGACCCACACAGTTCAAACCCATGTTGTTAAGCGTCAACTGTGCATATTTCAGTGAGCAATGTATCTGTCTCAGGTAACATATGAACACTTGGAATCTAGAGTATCCTGAAATATCTAGGTTGTGCAATGAACTCCTGTGCAAGATGAGTCTGAAGACAAATTGTGAAATGTATAATATTATATTCAGTACCAACACTGTAACCCCCATTCTCGTATTCATTCAAGACCCTCACGGGATTCTTTGATTGGACAGAGCCTCTTCTTCAGCTGCCCTTTACCCTTCCAAGAGGGGGCCTGCTTGTTCCAAATTATTACCATTCCTCCTTGCCTCACCTAGCTTGAATCTCATTGCCTCAGGGTTTTTCTTTAAATCTGCAGAGTAAAAGAGAATTCCATCCCTGACCCTTCAGAGGTGTTACATTGTTTGGATTGAAATAAACTTTGCAGCTCACTACCCTCTTGACCTCTGGGCAAATCCTAAGAATGCCTTGACCCAGACAATTCTATTGAATTTTATAATGATTATCTATCTCTCAATTTTTTATAGTTTCCACCCCCAAGTACAAATTCCTAACCAATATATAATTTAGTTTGGGCCGCTTTTGAATCTTAACTAGAATATTTATAAATTATGTATTTTTTTTTGCATCTAGCTTCTTTTACTCAAAATTATGTACATAAAATTCATCCACACATTTGTGGATGTTGTTGTGTTGTTTTTCCTATATGTTTTTCTTACTGTATAGTATTTCATTTCATGATACTATAATTTATTTAACCCATCTGTGGTTAATGGGTTTTGCGTTGTTTCCAGTTCAGGGCTATTTTGCCTAATGCTCTATAAACATTCGTGTGCATGTATCCTGATGAATGTAAGCACACATTTCTTTAGGGCATATACTTACGAAAGGAATTTCTGAGTTATAGGCTATGCAAACCTACAAGTTTACAGGACGATGTCAAACAGTTTTCTGGAAGGGTTGAATCAGTGTACCACCCTCCCCCACACCACCGGTGTCTGGAAGTTGCTATTGTTCCACATCTTTGCCAACACTTCTCAGGGTTAGAATTTTAATTTCATGCCATCTGATGGGTATGTATTGGTACTTCACTGTAGTTTAACTTGCATGACCTTATTTATGAGTCTGAATGCCTTTACATATATTTATTGGCCATTTGGTCATCCTTTTTTGTGAACTGTCTGTTCAAGTCTTACATTTTTCTGTTGTGCTGTTCAGTTTTTTCCTTAAAGAAAATTGAAGGAATTATAGATGGTTTTTATATATAGATGTGAGCCCTCTGTTAGATGTGTTGCAAGTGCTTTCTCCTTTTAGTGACTTTCCTTTTCTTAATGTGTCTTGAATGTGTCTTCTGACACATGAAGTAAAATTTAGCACTCTTTTTCCGTGCCTTATTTAAAAATATCTTTTCCTAGCCCATAAGCGTGAAGATATTCTCCTAGATCATCTTCAAAACACTTTGTTTTGAATTTGACATTGAGATCTACTTTCCACCTAAAATTTGCTTTTGTCATGGTGTTAATTATTAGTCCAATTTCTTTTCTCCTTCTCCTTCTCGCGTTTATGGCTAATCTGTCCCAACAGCTTTTATGAAAAAGATAGTCCTTTCCCTACTATTCTATATTCCCTTCCTTGAAATAAATAATGTATTCAATCCATCAATATATGTATGGGTTTAAAACTACTACATTTATTTATATTTATTTGTCTTTGTCTATCCTTCAACCAAAATGATGCTTCTTAATTACTAATGGTTTTAAGTCTTAATATCAAGTAGAGCAAGTCTTCTCATGTTGGTCTTTTCCTTCTAGATTATCCTGGCTATTTCTGACTCTATGTGTTTCTATATCAGTTTTGGAATTAGCTTGTCATGTCTCACGCCGGCGCATGTACGGGAACACGCACACAGAGGGAGAGAAGGAGAAAGAGAGAGAAAACAATGTTGCTATTTTGATTGGGATTACATTGAATCTGCATTTTTTTAAATGTTGAGTCATTGAATTCATAAACATGGTATATTTGTTCAAGTTGCTTTTTATTTTCTTTTATTAAGTTTTGTAGTTTTCTTCACAAAAGTCTTGCACGTTTTTTTTTCAGAGTTATACCTGGGTACATGACTTCTTATGCAATTTTGAATGGTATCTTTTATTTCCTTTCTAAATATTAATTACTGGGATATAGAAATGTAATTAATTTTTTTTAAGATTTTATTTATTTGATACAGAGAGAGAGTCCCAAGTAGGCAGAGAAGGGGGCAGAGAGAGAGAGTGAAGCAGGCTCCCTGTTGAGCAGAGAGCCCGATGTAGGGCTCGATCCCAGGACCCTGAGATCATGACCTGAGCCGAAGGCAGAGGCTTTGACCCACTGAGCCACCCAGGTGGCCCAGAAATGTAATTAATTTTTATATTGACTTTGTACACACCAATTTGGTAATAACCTTAATAACATACTTTTTTATTAATAACAATAATTTATAATGTTAAAATAATTATAATTTTAATAATGTATTCATAGGTCCTTTTGGATTTTCTATGTCATAATCCTATCATCTTTGAGTAATGATGATTTGTTTCTTCTTTTCCAATCCATATAATTCTTATTTCCCTTTCTCATCCACCTGCTCTGACTGAGGCTGAGCTAAAATTCTAAATGGAAATAGTAATAGTGGGCATCCTGGTACTTTTCCTAATTGTCTCATTTGTACCTGCAGGATGTTAATTTATGGAGGTGACCAAGTGATGACACAGAGAGGTTAATGCCATAGAAAGAAGAAGTTGGTACTTATATTTCCTAGAAAGAGCTATACTACCTCATACCAGACCAAGTGGGGACCATCACATGTGGTCAGGAGGCAGATGGAAGGAGGGAAAAGCCTAGGCCCAGAACCTTTATTGGAGTTTCCATAGAAAAGACAGAGCAGAATAAGCAGTTTAGGATTGGCTAGTTTGAATAAGCTGAAGGCTTTGGGATACAGGGGTGGTCTCTAGTTTCCTCATACTTGGAGATGATTTCAGCCCAGAGAAATATTAGCTCAGGATGTAAGAGTAGGTAAAGGAGGTGGTTAGTTTGCACATGAGAGGCTGTTGTTCTGTTGTGCTTTTCAATTTTTTCCTTAAAGAAAATTGAAGGGGTGCGCCTGGGTGGCTCAGTTGGTTGGGCAACTGCCTTCGGCTCAGGTCATGATCCCAGAGTCCCAGGATCGAGTCCCGTATCAGGCTCCCAGCTCTGCGGGAAGTCTGCTTCTCCCTCTGACCTTCTCCCCTCTCATTCTCTCTCTCTCTCTCAAATAAATAAAATCTTTTAAAAAAAAAAGAAAATTGAAGGAATTATAGATGGTTTTTATATATAGATGTAAGCCCTCTGTTACAGTAATTATTTACTAATTTTAGTAAATTATTTACTAATTTTAAGAATTAGCTGGCCCTAGGAGGCCAGCCTCCCTTTGACAAGCAAGATATTTAAGATATCAAAACATCATAAGATACAGAAAATTTTAAACATGATCAATACACTGATCTTAAGGAGAAACATTCCAACATTCAATTAGTTCTCTATTTTTTGTTTTGTTTCTAATATTCTTTATCCTTTATACTTAAGAAGTTATTTTTTATTCCTAGATTGCCAAAACTATTTTTTCCAAATTATGAATAAATGTTAAATTTTATCAAATGTTTTTCCTGAATCAACTGAGATGGTTATATGACTTTCCTCATAAAATCTGTCAATATAAACATTTACATTTATTGAACTTTTGATGTTAAGCTACATTTTATTTCCTAGAATAAACCCAATTTGGTCATGATTTTTTTGTGTGTTTTTGTATTTTTTTAATGTATTTTTGGATTTGGTTTGTTAATACTTTGCTATTTTTGCGACTCTATTCATAAGTGAAATTGGTCTTTATTTTTTGTGTGTGTGTGTGCAGTATTTACTGGATAGAAGTATAGGATTGTACTAGCTAGCTTCCTGAAATTAGCTGAAAAGTGACTTTTTCTTTTATACCAAGAAACCATCCATGGAATGTTGGCATTTTTTTCCCTTGTTAGGTAGAACTATCCAGTTAAGCCAGTCGGGCAAAGGAACTTTTTTTGCATGATGAGCTTTAATTAGGGGCTTTCTTTCCTTAGTAATTAGAGAAGTATTTAGGTTTTCTTGTGTCAGTTTTAGTAAGTTGGTAAGCTTGTGTCAGTTTTGTTAAGTTTATGCTACTTTTCTAGGAATCCAAATATTTTCTCTGAATTTTCAATTTTGGGGCATAAGATTGTTCATATCCGCTTATAATCTTTTTATCTATTAATTACTGATTATTTATTCCTTCTTTCTTTCATGATAAGCTTTACCTGAAGTTAAAATATTTTATTAGTTTTTTCAAATGACTGTATTTTGACCTTGTTTATTTTTTTCTATTGAATGTTTTTTATTTCATTAGCTCATGTCTCATCTGTCTTATTTTCTGCCTTCTGATTTCTGTGGCTCACTTTTCTGTTATTTTCTAACTTCTTGAGATTGATGTTGGCTAAGTCGTTTTCAGCCTTTTTTCCCTTAATATGTACAATTTTTTTAAAAGATTTATTTATTTATTTTAGAGAGAGAGAGTATGCAAGTGGGGGTGGGGCAGAGAAAGGGAAAGAGAAAGAATCTGAAGCAGACTCCCTGCTGAGCGCTGAGGCCAAGGTGGGGCTCATTCCAGGACCCTGAGATCAGGACCTAAGCTGAAATCAAGAATCGGCTGCTCAACTGAGCCACCCGGGTGCCTCTTAATATGCACATTCAAGGAAATAAATTTTCTGCTAAGCAGTGATCTAACCCTATCTTAGAATATTGAATTTGTAGTACTTTCACTATTATTCAGATTAAAATATGCTCTTATCTCCATTGTGATTTCTCTTCAGACCAATGAGTTGTTTAGATACATAATGATGAATTCTAAGCATATGGGGATTTCATTTGTTTGTTATTGATTTCTAGCATAAACACACTGTGTTAGAGAACATGTTTTGTATGATTTCAGATTTTATTTTTTTAAGATTTTATTTAGTTATTTATTAATTAGAGAGAGAGGGAGCACAAGCAGGAAGAGCAGCAGAGGGAGAGGGAGAAGCAGGCTTCCTGGTGAGAAGGGAGCCTGATGTGGGGCTCGATCCCAGGACCCCGGCGTCATGACCTGAGCCAAAGGCAGACGCTTAACCAACTGAGCCACCCAGGCACCCCAATTTCAGTTCTTTTAAATTTGTTAAGTCTTTCTTTACAGCTCGGTATAGTGTCAATTTTTTTTAAAAGAGAGAGAGCACAAGCAATGGAGAGGAGCAGAGGGAGAGAGAGAATCTTAAGTAGGCTCCACACCCAGTGCAGAGCCTGACATGGGGCTCAGTCTCATGACCGTGAGATCATGACCTGAGCTGAAATCAAGAGTCAGACGCTTAACCAACTGAGCCACCCAGGTGCCCTAGTGTCAATTTTTGTAAATATTCTGTATGACTTTGGAAAGTGTGCAGTATGCAGCTAACTATATGTGTTTTTTCTTATGTTCAAGTCATTTATAGCCTTTCTGATTTTTTTTATCTCTTTGCTTTATCAATGAGTAAAAAAGATGATGGGGCGCCTGAGTGGCTCAGTGGGTTAAAGCCTCTGCCTTCGGCTCAGGTCATGATCTCAGGGTCCTGGGTTCAAGCCCCGCGTCAGGCTCTCTACTCAGCAGGGAGCCTGCTTCCCCTTCTCTGCCTGCCTCTCTGCCTACTTGTGATCTCTCCTCTCTGTCAAATAAATAAAATCTTAAAAAAAAAAAAAAGATGTATTCAAATCTGTGCTGTGATGGTGAATTTCTTTCTCCTTCTACCTGGGTTTGCTCTAAATATGTTGATGTTATTATATTCAGAGCATGCAAATATAGAATTGCCATATCTCCCTGGTGAGTTGGACCTTTCATCATTATAAAGCCCTTTAATTCTAGTAATGCTTTTTCCCTAAATTCTGATTTGTCTGATATTAGTGTAGCTGTTCCAGTTTTAAAATAAACTGGGCAAAGGGATTTAATATTTGACTTCTTGTCTTTCTTTATCTTTATCATTGAGTTATCCTTATCATTGAGTTATATTGCTTGAAAAAAGTTTATATGTATCCAGTCATACATATAATTCTTTAACTAGAGCATATAGTGGATTTTTAATTCAATGTAATTACTGCTGTCTTTGGGGTTATATTTACTGTCTCACTGTGTGCATTTCATTTGTCTACCAACTCTATGTTCCTTTTTCTTTCTCTGTTCTCTTGACTTTTTGTGTAGTGATTTTTTTCTGTGTGTGCTATTTTCCCTATTAGTTTGAAATATCTATACTCGTTTTACTTTTGCTTTTTAATGATTCCTCTAGAACTGACAAAGTAAGTTTATAAAGCTTATAAAGTCAGATGTAATTTGAAAAATCATCTGTAGAAATAATTTAAGGCCAAGAGTAGGATTATAACTGAAGTCACTGCTTCAGTTGAGGTCACCTCTGTCACTTGAGATATTCTCAGAATGGAAAGAGGTCAAGCAAAGATAAAACAGTTACAGATGGCACAAAGTAGATAACCCCTGAGTAGGAGCTGGACACCCGGTCACTCTTACTGCCATGGAGACAGCAAACTAATAGATGATGACACAAAGTTCCCAGAGCAGTTTTCTGACCACTCTTGAAAATTGAAGTAGGATTAAAGCAATGATGGCACAAGTCGGAAGGCCAATGCTCATGGGAAACTCTAAAGAAAATGGTGTTCCATTCCTAGATTATGTGTGTGAACAGGCGTTAACTGTGGCATATCTGAGATGGACCATGAAGTCGAAATAGCCATTTAATTCTCACTTATGGTAACATTTCATCTCTTTGGAGTCCAGCTATCTAGCTACCTCAGCTACCCAGTGTGCAGAGGAAAAAGGTAGTAGACGAAAAGGATCCAAAGAACTTAATTAGATTTAACATGTTTATTCACCCAGACTCATATCTTTTCTTCATGAGCGAGCCCCGGAACCCTCTATTAGTGATTCTTCTCTCCTCGTTTGTTCATGTTTTTCTTGGTTCTCTTTTCTTTTTATTATTTTTCCTCTTAGTTATACACAACATACTGATGTTACAGGTAAGAAATGGGCTATCATATGAAATACATAGGAAATACCCAGAAACAACAGTCTGACCTCAAGAGACCAGAGTAAAAATTTGAAAATATTGATGTGATATCTCAAAAAATATGGCAGTTTGGTTTCATTTCGCTTATGGGCAAGTGGTGCTACAATTTTGAATTATGGCATTACAGCATCATACAACAGCTGAAGTGCATGATGATTTCCCTTATAGATGAAGAAGAGCTAAATTGTTTTCCTGAAAAGGGCAAAAATGTGTCTTACACTATAAAAAGAGTCCCACCAAAACATAGTCAAGATTCAGTTTGAAAACTGAAGGCACGTGGGAGTGTAACTCACCTATTCCAAACCACTGTTTTATTGTAGTAATTGTTGCACTTCATCTGTACCCACAGTGATTAGATGGCACTCTCAGAAGCCATATGGCTATGTAGTTAAGAACTGGAGCTCTAAAATCAGATGGGTCTGGATGCAGCTATTTAAGAGCTAGATGACTTTTTAAAAAATATTTTTGTTACTTTTTTGATAGAGTGAGAGCGAGCATAAGCAGGGGAATGGCAGGGAGAGGGAGAGGGAGAAGCAGGATTCCCACCGAGCAGGGAGCCCAACATGGGGCTCGATCCCAGGATTCTGGGATCATGACCTGAGCCGAAGGCAGATACCTAACCTACTGAGCCACCCAGGTGCCCCAGAGCTGGATGACTTTAAACAAGTTACATCACTATCCTAAACCTGGGTCCCAAATCTCTAAAAGGAGATGAGTAGCACCTCATAGGGTTAGCACGAGGATGAAATAAGATCAAGCATGTGGGAAACTTAACCCCTTAGTAATTGTTCAGGAAATGGAAATTATTACTTCTACTATCTTAATGCTGGAAACAGTATTGCCTAATGACTGTGGACTCTGCAGCCAAAATGCATAGATTCAAACTTCAAATCTTCATTTGGCTACTTACTGTGGGTGAGTTAACTTGAATCTCCCTGTGCCCCCATTTCCTGGTCTTTATGATATTATTTATTTGAGCGAGAGAGAGAGCATGAGAGACAGCACTTGAGCTGAGGGAAAAGCAAGAGGGAAAGGAGAGGGAGAAGGAGGAAGAGGAAGACAATCTCAAGTGGACTCCCTACACTGAGCCCTTGGCGGGCTTGATCCCTCCACCCAAGATCATGACCAGAGCTGAAACCAAGAGTCAGATGCTTAACCTACTGAGCTGCCCAGGTGCCCCCCACCCCCATTTCCTCAGGAGACCTGAGATGGAGCCCTATATCAGTCTCCATGCTCAGCCTGCAGTCTGCTTAAAACTCTCTCTCCCTATCCCTTTGTCCTCCCCCCCATACACACTTGCACTCTCTTACTCTCTCAAATAAATAAATAAACCTTTAAAAAATAAAATATAAAATGGAGATACTTATTGTACCTCCCTCCTAGGGTTGTGAGAGGATTAAATGAGTTAATGCATAAAAAATGCTTAGATCAGGCCTGGCACACAGTAAGCACCATATAAATGTCAACCGTCATTGTTATTAATGACCGGCCATACCATTATCATAAAGCACTTTTCCTCCTTCAGTTTAGCCATGACTCCCTCCCCTGTTCTCTCCTGCTAATCATGTCGTATACAAAATATTCTCATTGGGTCATCCGAAGCAAATCTTAGAACATTCTTGTGACACAAAAAGATGAACCTGATACAAATGTAAATAAAGTTCGCACAAATATTGTTCCACACAAGTGTTTAACTGACTCATGAATCCTAGTAGCAAACAATCCAAGTATCACATTATGTAACAGTAAATTTTTTTAAAGGAAATAAATCAACAATGTATGATTACAAAAATAGGTTCCTCATCTCTCTAATCCAGAGAGTTATAACTTTAAGTCTAGTATAGTGAAACCACTCTAAGCAGGTGCAATTCATCCAATTAGCATGAGGTGGCGCCAAAGGATGTTTTAATTTGTGGTTCTACGCATGGGGCAAAGTGCTCAGCCTAGCGAGAAAGTCTGGGTTTACAGAAAGCTTCCAAGTTAATATGGGCATCTTCCAAGGACCCTCAGCTATCAGCACCTTCCTGAAATCTTCTGTGCCCAAACTTCTGAAATTGCTTCATCTTGGATAAGACCAGGAAAGTTCCTCTACAAAAGTGTGCCTAAAATCAACCTTTGGTTGTACTGATAGTATTAAACTAGGGTGTGCATATTTGATACCTGCTAGGCTTTCCATCACTTTCCTTTGTTTTTGTTATTTTCCCCTTGTTTTTGTTTGTTTGTTTCATTTCTAGCAAACAAAAATAACATATACACAGTGTAAGAAAGCCATCACATTTTAAATACTAAAAGAAGATAATTATGCATGGTCCCACAACCCAGAGATAACCACTAACACCTAATATGTTAACCTCCCAAACTCTCTCTTTCTGTCAGAAGTATTAATATTCGCCAGAGGTTGAATTCACAGTATTTGCAGTATTTTATTCTTCCCTAACAAAAACAATACTATCCACCAGAGCTTTTTTTTTTCAACAGTGTTTAACTATTAGAGATCTGTTGCACAACAATGTGAATATACTTAACACTACTAAAACTATACATTTTAAAAATGGTTAAGATGGTAAATTTTATGTTATGTGTATTTTTAATCACAATTCAATTTTTTTTAATTTATAAAAAGGAAAAAGAAAGAAACCAAAAAAATATTTTTAACCATTAACATTTTGGTGTATTTAGTTCAAATTAATTTAAGCAGTCTTGTCCTTGTACAGAGAGGTGATACAAAATGGGCCAATAAACAAGCTCATGCTAAGGAAATAAATAAAAACCTTGTGACTTGGGAACTCACTGGCCATGTGTTCCAAGGAGCACATACGGCGCCTAGCACTATGTGTAACAAGAGGGCAAGATAGATGTAGAGGTTACAGTCGAACTTCAACTTCAATGTCAACTTCTCCAGTGACTTGACAACAAGGTCCAAGTGACCCTGAGCACTTCTTTTTTTTTTTTTTTTAAGATTTTTTATTTATTTATTAGGAAAGAGAGAGAGTGAGAGAGAGCATGAGAAGGGAGAAGATCAGAGTGAGAAGCGGACTCCCCATAGAGCTGGGAGCCCGATGTGGGACTCGATCCCGGAACTCCGGGATCATGACCTGAGCTCAAGGCAGTCGCTCAACCAACTGCGCCACCCAGGGGCCC